>CM069911.1:74433347-74572473 GCA_036172215.1 Camellia granthamiana | reverse complement strand
ACCAATGAATTGGTCTCTGCCAATAAGTCTCCCGTTGTAATGTACACCACTAAATACCATGTTAATTGAGAAGTCAGCAGTAAGAACAAAAGTCGTCCCAACTGTCTCAGCCCTTATAGGTAAATGTCCTTTCTAACATCGTGTTAACTATCTAGTTATGCTGGATTAGGACACTTGATTTAAATCTATGTGTTATTCTTAATGATGTTAGCCTCAAACTAACCGTCATGAAAGACACGAAATTTCAGTACAAGCATTCAAATAGACTAACGAAGTTAGAATTAATGTTTAAAAAATGAGTCAGGAATGCTTCTGAAAAATAGTAAAATTAGATGGAACAAAAGGTTATGTTAATAGTTAGTATCCATACTTCTAATTGAAACGGTGATGCCCATCTGTTCACATTGGCTCCTCCATTTGAAAATATTCCTCCTGAAGCCAGGGGCTACCATGTTCAAGCCCACTTTGATCTAAAACTGACGCATTCGCCAACAGTGTGGTTACACGCAATATTTCTCCTCCAAAAATGTCAATTTTCAAGAATAAAATGTACCAGTTAGCATTTGTTAACAAATTAGTCAGCAGTCACCACAAAATCGACAGACAACACTGATTGTTTACTGGGTTAGTCATAATCAATGCTTCCCCCTATGTGACAAACTCAAATCTTTCAAAAAGAATGTACCCTGGTAGAAAATGAGAAAAGAACAGGTAGTTAAGCTCTATTCTATTATAACTAAATGGTCAATACTCATTCACAAAAGATTTGACAAACTTAACATAATTATTGATATGTGGAGAAGGGTGCATAAGAAAATACATCTCCAATAAATCAGCTGCTTATTTAAAAATTGCACAATCTTAAACATCTTAGAACAAAGTTTGACGCCTTTAAATAAAATATTATTCATGACATATCACTATTCAAATATAAAATGAAGGAGCAAAAGGTTTCAACAGCAAAAGATAAAGATTAGGAAAAAGAACCAAAAAAGAAAAAAAAAGAAAAAAGAAAAGAAAAGAAAAAGAATTAACTATTTAACAATACAAAGTAATTCCAATCCAAATAATACTACTTCACTTGAAGTACCTCTTTTTGCTAAGATAAAAGCATCTAGACATACAAAACTCGAAACTCAGAAAACTGAAGGCCAAAGATCCAGAAATGCAAACAATTTTCTCAACCAGAAAACAAGTTCCAAGAGACCACCAAAACCCCCTCAATTCTACTTTGTAACATTGTAGGAAAATCCTATCATGTAGAGAGGTTAAATAGATAACAGATTTATGGAGTTGGACTAGCATAATCAAGCCGCGTCAGCTAATAAACCTTTGCTAGAAATCTATTGACAATCCTTTTTCTTTTTTTTCCCCTTTCTATCTACAACAAATAATTAGTTAACTTCCTTGAGGGTTAACCCCCCCCATCCCTCCCCGAGTAATTATTTCGTCAATATGTTATTCAGAAACCTATTCAATAAAGGAAAACTATGAAGGCAACAGAAGTCAATCAATATTGTGAAAACAACCAAGCAAATAAGTAATTGTCTACCTGCCTACCAGGGAGAAACATTAGCAATCAAATCAATCATGTCTCCACTATTCAATTCGAAGAAATCACAACATTTAAATGCAAAATGCAGTCCGAAGAAATCACATATGGGACACTGCATGTCTCATTAGTTTCGAAAATTAGGAAAAACATTAATTCTGAAAATTAGGGAAAACAGAGATAGAAAAATAGAGAAATTGAGAGAGAGAAAGAGAGGACCCATACCTGAAAATACAAAACAGAGAAATCGAATCATAAGAGGCGCTGATGGAAGAGAACACACGACACTGAAGGACACGGGTGGACAGGCTCGGAGATACGACATCGGCGGCGCCACTGAAAGAGGAGAACGGGCGACGTTGGTGGCGGCGCTGGAGAAGAACATGCTGAAGGAGGACAAGGGGTCCTAAAGGACGAGAGCTAACTTTTTTTTTTTTTTTTTTTGAGAGAGAGAGAGAGGGGGGGGGGAGGAGAGAGATGAGAAGAAAACTAACAAACACAAAAAGAGGGGAATAGTGGTCTATTTTTTTTCACTACTGCTCAATATGTCAAAAAAATTAGTGACAAAATAATTTTCTCATCAAAAGGTCTCAAAATATTAAAAATTATTACCGACAAAATGGTCTTAAAATGTAACGCCCCAAAATAATTCAACATGAACTATCACACTAATTAGCAATTCCGCATCATTTACAACAATTCTTCCATCTTTGCATAATTAATAAAAGAATCTTTACAAAAGTTCCACATGCGGATATACATTCAATGATAAGAAAACACATGAATCTATAGCATGTGAAGCATCTATTCTCAAAGCAACAAAATGCCCTTAAGGGCTTACATCTTCCAAGGCAATAGCCTAGTTACACCATAATGGTCTCTCGGACCCACACATGTTAACCCTTGGCTTTACAAAAAATTACAACAAAAAGGAGAGTCATCTACTCTTCACAAAAAAATATCCACGCCCTCAGTTCGGCGAGATCACCACATCTTTACCTGCACCAAAACCCATAGGAGTGAGCACAAAGCCCAGTAGAGAAATTCTCACAAAGTATATACAGTTATGCTTTTTCCTCAACACAAAAGTAAATGAAGTGCAATGTTATGCCAAGGTTAATCAATGAGGAAAAATATTCATTTCAGTGCATTGTTTCCAAATCACCATGTTCCCAATGTCATCATGTGATCTCATCAATTTCAAACTTCCATTATTAATCCAATAGGGGCAGTAAATACGACACTGGTAATCCCTAGGCCGATGTCTGCAAGTAGACTCTACGAGTACTACCAAATTGTCATTTTTACCGGTATTAACCGGAAGTCTTGACACCTATCCACGCGATTTTCTGGTCTGTCACCAAGGACACTCAGGCCAACTTAAGAAATTCATCTACACCTCCTATCTGGACTTACCAACGTATTTACCCCTTACACATTTTTCATAGTTCTTAATACAATAACTATTTCTTTTCCTTATGATGGAAATCTCAATGATTTAGATTCACAATGCACTATAATAAATGAAATAACATGCAATGCAAATGATTCTTTCCATACCATAAGACATTTCTCCACTTTTGACTATCTCTGCTACAATTCACATTCTCATATTCTCCTTTCAATGTTCATCCACAAGATTAACATGTTTCATCAACACATAGTCACAATTTTCATATCACACGTAATTTTTTCCATTTTGCCAAACATTGGTGCAACTCACTTTCTTCATCCTTTTAAAACAAGGAAATAAGACATTTCAAAGACATTTGCCATATTACCAAAATCCCTAATTTCTTGGGTTTTTCTCAAAACAGTGAAAAACTCTCATCCAAAACATTTCTTTTCTTAGGTCAACAAGATGAACCCTCAAGGATTGACCAAAAATTTTAAAGTTTAAAGAGAAAACCCCCTTTTTAGGAAAACCTCTACATTTTGAAATCACAAAGTTAATATCATCAAAATTTTGAAGGAGCACTTACATCATCATAAATAGGGCAAAACTAGTATATATAACTCGAGAATATCCCTACCTCAAAGTAGACACCCAAAGAAGAAGATGAGAAGAAACTCAAAGTGCTCCAAAGCCCAACTTTTTTGGGTCAACACGAAGCCCACACGAAGCTCTACCTTTTCTTCAAAGAGACTAGGGTAGAGACACCCAAGAACCAAGTGTATTTGTAGAAAGAAGATGTATGCATAGAAAGTATGCCGGATCTAGGGTTTGAAGGAAGAAGAGAGTGAAAATGTGTGCAAAAACACGCTGCTGCGAACTGATATACTCGAGGCTCGCTCGAGCGAAGGAGTGGTCGCTCGAGCGACCAGACACAATAGAACCTCGCTTAAGCGCAAGAAGCGTCGCTCGAGCAAACAATGCGAAGCTTCAGGTCTGCAACCCAGAAGCACGCTCGAGCGCAAGAGTGCTCGCTCAAGCGAAGAAACTCAAAACATAGTCCTCGCTCACTCGAGCGAAGGAAATCTCGCTCGAGCGAAGAAACACAGCCTTCAGGTCAAAAAAAGACCCAGACGCACGCTCGAGTGCAAGAGTGCTCGCTCGATCCAAGAGACACACTACTCAAATCTCCCTCGAGCGAAGGAACCCTAGCTCGAACGAAGGAACTAAAACCCAAAGCTCGCTCGAGCGACAAAAGCCTCGCTCGAGTGAAGAAACCAAAATCTGGGCAGCAACTATTTATTTCAAAACACATCCAACCTGTTTCAAACCTACCCAACACATCCCAAAACTCAAATACAAAGAATTTAAAAGACGGAAACAAGATAAGGACAATAACAACCATGACGGAATCCCAAGTCCAGAATACAATAAGCAATGGAAGAAAAATCGGGATCGCTATAACCTCCCCCCCTTAAAGAATTTCGTCCCCGAAATTTAGACAAACCAACAAACAAATGTGCTTTTACACTATAATCATTCTAACAACATTATCAAGTTATATCATCAACACCCAACCAACTTTTACCCTTCTTTCCATCATCATTTCATCTAAACAACATTCGTTCAAATTAGAGATATGAGATAAAACATTTGTAACAAAGTATCATTCTTCCATAAGCTCATGCTCAATTTAACAATACATTCAACAACCGGTGATCAACAATTTCACACTCTCCCCTCATCACTAGGGAACATTACACTCAAAATAAAACAATCAAGTACGTTCAAATAAATCTGGATACTTGGAGCGGACCTCCGCTTCCCTTTCCTGAGTCGCTTCCTCGATTCCATGGTGTCTCCACAATACTTTCACTAAGGGTATGGTTTTGCCTCGTAGCACTTGCTCCTGAGTATCTAAGATTTGAACCGGTCGCTCTTCGTAGGAGGCATCCTCATCTACCTCTAATTCAACCCAATCCAACACATGAGAAGGGTCGAGTTCGTACTTCCTAAGCATTGACACATGAAATACGTTATGAATCCTCGAAAGTTGTGGCGGTAAGGCTAACCGACATGCCACTTCCCCAATCCTTTCCAATATCTCAAAAGGCCTGATGAACCTCGGAGACAACTTCCCACTTTTGCCAAACCGCATCAAACCCCACCTAGGTGAGATTTTAAGGAACACATGATCACCTACTTCAAAGGATAAGGGTCGCCTCCTCTTATCGGCGCAACTCTGCTGTCGGCTTTGGGCCGTAGCTAATCTCTTCTGAATGAGAGCATCTCCCTAACAATCTCCGGTCCCAACAATGGTGTATCTCCTACCTCGGCCCAACAAACGGGTGACTTACAAGGTCGGCCATACAAGGCCTCAAACGGTGCCATCTCAATGCTAGCTTGATAACTGTTGTTGTAGGCGAACTCGATCAATGGTAAGTGTCTCTCCCAAGACCCCTTGAAATCTAGGACACAAGCCCTAAGCATATCTTCCAAAATTTGAATGGTGCGTTCCGACTGTCCATCGGTTTGAGGGTGATAAGTGGTACTAAAGGTTAACTTGGTTCCCAATGCCTCTTGAAGGCTTTGCCACAATCGGGCGGTAAAGCGAGGATCCCTATCCGACCCCATGAAGTCGGACTATTTCTCTAACATACAATTCTGCCAAGTGCTCAACTGAGTCGGTAGTACGCATAGGAATGAAATGTGTGGACTTAGTCAACCTATCAACAATCACCCAAATGGCATCATTGCCCCACTGCGTTCTAGGAAGCCCAACTATGAAGTCCACGGTTACGTGTTCCCACTTCCACTCGGCTATAGGTAAGGGTTGTAACAAACCCACCGATCTCTGATGTTCGGCCTTCATTTGTTGACAAGTAAGGCACTTGGACACAAAGGATGCGACATCCTACTTCATACCCCTCCACCAAAACTGACGGCTAAGGTCACAATACATTTTGGTGCCTCCCGGATGTACCGCAAGGGGTGAGTGGTGGAACTTCCAAAGCACTTCTTCTCTACAAGATTCAGGCATGAATAAACGGTCTAGGTAGTGTACACTCTGATCCGAGTGAATGTTTAAACCCTTCTCTTCCTTCCCGTTGGAGATTCTATCATGAATTAACTCTATTTCCTGGTCTCCCCGTTGTGCTTCTACAACTTTGCTAATCAAGGTAGGTTGAGCACTCAAGACGAACAAAGTTGCACCCTCTTCGGACTCACCCAATTGCAATTTAAATTCTCCGACTTCACCCAACATAGCCCACTCCCGAATGGCCACACTTGCCAAGCTACTCACAGTTTTTCGACTTAAGGCGTCGACCACCACATTGGCCTTCCTCGGATGATAATGTAACTCAAAATCATAATCTTCTAAAAACTTCATCCACCTCCGTTGGCGTAGATTCAAATCTTTTTGGAAAAACAAATATTTCAAGCTCTTATGATCAGAGAAAACCTCAAACTTCTCACCATACAAATAGTGCCTCCAAATCTTTAAGGCAAATACTACTGTGGCTAATTCTAGGTCGTGGGTAGGGTAATTCTTCTCATGAATTTTCAACTGTCGGGAGCCATATGCTACAACCTTTCCCTCTTGCATCAAAACACAACCAAGCCCATCACAAGACGTATCACAAAAGACAGTATACCCCAACCCTCTCTCCGGAATAATCAATACTGGTGCCGTGGTCAATCTACTTTTGAGCTCCTAGAAGGACTTCTCACAAGCCTCACTCCACACAAATTTAACCCTTTTTTTAGTCAATCTAGTCAAAGGTGCGGCTAATCTAGAGAAATCTCTTACAAATTGCCGATAGTACCCCGCCAATCCCAAGAAACTCCGGATCTCAAAGACATTTTTAGGCTGCTCCCAATCTTGCAAGGAATCTATTTTTAAAGAATCTACAATTACCCCTTCCCTTGACACTACATGACCCAAAAACTTCACCTCGGTGAGCCAATACTCACACTTCTCAAATTTCGCATACAACTGATGTCCCCTAAGCAAGTCAAGCACTATCCTCAAGTGAGCCTCGTGTTCCTCCTCGGAGGTCGAATAGATAAGAATGTTGTCCACGAAGACGACCACAAAACGATCCAAGTACTCCCTAAATATTCGGTTCATCAAATCCATAAAAGAAGCCGGTGCATTGGTCAGACCAAAGGGCATTACTAGGAACTCGTAGTGGCCATAACGCGTACGAAATGCCATTTTCTGGATGTCCCCTTCCCGGACTCTCAACTAATGGTACCCCAATCTCAAGTCTATTTTCGAGAAGCAACAAGACCCTCTAAGTTGGTCAAACAAGTCATCTATTCTGGGCAAAGGGTATTTGTTTTTAACAGTGACTCGGTTCAACTTACAGTAATCGATTCACAGCCGCAACGACCCATCCTTCTTCTTTGCAAAAAGAGCCGGCGCTCCCCAAGGTGACGTACTAGGGCGAATGAAGCCCTTGACTAAAAGCTCTTTGAGTTGAATCTTCAACTCATGTAACTCCGCAGGTGCGAATCTATACAGCGCCATGGAAATTGGTGCCGTTCCAGGCACTAAGTCGATGGTGAACTCAACCTCCTGGTGGGGTGGCAAACTAGTAAGGTCCTCAGGAAACACTTCCGGGTATTCACACACCACCCTTGGCAACTCAACTTGGATCCCGTCACTCTCACTATCCAAGAGTGTAGCTAGAAGTCACCACTCGAGGTGCACACTGTGACCCTCCGACGAAAACAATCAATGACTGCCCGATACAAAGTCAACCAATCTATGCCTAGAATGACATCAAAAACTGGACATGCCTAGTAACACAAAAGCAAACGGGAGTCTACGCTCGATAACCTCTATCTCACAATCACGACACCCCCCGGTCTAAGTCAATTATACCCCCAACTGGTGACTCTACTCTGAGTGGAGACGCTAGCTGTGCCACTTCTAACCCCAATGCAGATGCAAATGTAGCAGATATGAATGAATGAGACACACTCGTATCTATCAACACACTGGCCAAAGAATTACACACAATAAAAATACCTCTCACAACCGAAGGTCCTAACAACTGCTTTGGCACCGTAACAGCATACACACGCCCCTGTGGTCTCTGGTCAACCTGCTCCTCTCTCGAAGCATAGGCCTGCTGTACTGACTGAGCCGAGGCGGCTCCCTAATGAACTCTCGAAGCCTGAGCTGAGTGAGCCTGCTGGTGGCTCTGTGTCTGTCTAGACCCTGATGCGCCAGATGCGCCTCCCAACTGCGGGCATGCTCTCTTCATATGCCCCGACTGACCACACTAGAAGCAAGTAGGCCCTTGACTCCTACTCTGAGACTAACTCTGAGATCGGTTAGGCGGTGGTGGCAACATCTGCTGTCCTCTGCCTTTCTACGGACATACAAAGGCCTTGTGACCCAGTTGGCCACATTTGAAGCAAGAAAATCCACTCGATGCACTTTTTCCCGAGCCCGCACTAGGCAAGGAGAAGATGGATCTAGACTATTGCGACTGGGATTGGGATGAAAAAGTGCTCCTGCTCTTCTTGTTAGGCCTAAAGTCCCCCTGTGACCCTTGGCCCCTAGACCTCGAATTTCAAAGTCTCTCCTCCTCGGCCTCCACCATAATCTCCATATGTGCGGCCGCCTCCACAAGGCGATCATACTCTCGGATCATGTTCCCGGCAACCTTGAACAAAATCTTTGTCCTCAACCTCTGCTCAAACTCAAAGCAACGGCGCTCCTCCGTCGCTACTAACTCCGGTGCGAACCGGGACAAACTAGAAAAGGCCGCTTCAAATTCAGCCACAGACATATTCAATTGCTTATGGTCCTTGAATTCTTGCCTTAACCTCTCCCGAGCCGTGGGAGGTAGGTACTTGTCTTGGAAGGCCGTCACAAATGCCTCCCATGTCGGTGTTATCCGGCCCTTTGCATACTTCCACCATTGGTCGGCGTCACCTTTGAGGTAATAGCTACCAAGGGTCACCCTCAACTCCCCATCCTCTATGTGAAGCATATCAAAGGTCTTCACGGTTTGTTCCAACCATTCGTCCGCCTTCTTTGGATCGAGGCCGCCATGGAATTCATCCGGCTTGGCCCTTAGAAACTCCCTCATGAGGAAGCTAGTTCTAGTCTCTACTACAATCTCTCTTGCTTGGGTCTCCGCCCTCAAAATGTTCATGGACTCCCTCAATGCCCCCGTCATCTCCCGGGCTAGAGATCCCATTGCGGCTTGGTCGGCTTGCCCCGGCACCTCCGCTTGCCCCACTTGTTTGGCCATGTCAGCTTGGCCTAAACCCTCTTCTTGTATCGGAACCTCTTGGACCGGTACCTCAAATACTCCCCGGCGACCTCGACCTCGCCTTCCACCCCTACCACATCGAGTTTGAACTCGTCCTGACATCCTAATTGAGAGACAAGTAAATAATTTAGCACATAGTTCCAAATGTGCTCGCCACTAACCTCACACGTTAGGCTAAAGCATACATCCTACTCCACATAAGCACCTTAGTCACATAAACACATACGAATTATCCTTTAGTGATGAGATTCGTCCCATGAGGAACCAAGAATTCTTAGTAGAATGAGTATTGATCAGGTACCCTTCTATTAATACCTCAAGGAACCTAACAGGCACAAATAACATCCCAAAAGTCTAATCCCATACTCACATAATCACATAAACATGCTGCCACATAATCATAAAAGCAAAACATTTCCTAGTCATGCGAAATGAACCCATTGTGGTATAACGACCACTTCCCGCGAACCCCAAGTATTCAAATCTGGTAGCTCTGATACCAAGTTGTAACACCCCGAAATAATTCAACATGAACTACCACACTAATTAGCAATTCCGCATCATTTACAACAATTCTTCCATCTTTGCATAATTAATAAAAGAGTCTTTACAAAAGTTCCACATGCGAATATACATTCAATGATAAGAAAAAACATGAATCTATAGCATGTGAAGCATCTATTCTCAAAGCAACAAAATGCCCTTAAGGGCTTACATCTTCCAAGGCAATAGCCTGGTTACACCATAATGGTCTTTCGGACCCACACATGTTAGCCCTTGGCTTTACAAAAAATTACAACAAAAAGGAGAGTCATCTACTCTTCACAAAAAAATATCCACGCCCTCAGTTCGGCGGGATCACCACATCTTTACCTGCACCAAAACCCATAGGAGTGAGCACAAAGCCCAGTAGAGAAATTCTCACAAAGTATATACAGTTATGCTTTTTCCTCAACACAAAAGTAAATGAAGTGCAATGTTATGCCAAGGTTAATCAATGAGGAAAAATATTCATTTCAGTGCATTGTTTCCAAATCACCATGTTCCCAATGTCATCATGTGATCTTATCAATTTCAAACTTCCATTATTAATGGCAATAAATACGACACTGGTAATCCCTAGGCTGATGTCTGCAAGTAGACTCTACGAGTACTACCAAACTGTCATTTTTACCGGTATTAACTGGAAGGCTCGACACCTATCCGCACGATTTTCTGGTCTTTCACCAAGGACACTCAGGCTAACTTAACAAATTCATCTACACCTCCTATTTGGACTTACCAACGTATTTATTCCTTACACATTTTTCATAGTTCTCAATATAATAACTATTTATTTTCCTCATAATGGAAATCTCAATGATTTAGATTCACAATGCACTATAATAAATGAAATAACATGCAATGCAAATGATTCTTTCCATACCATAAGACATTTCTCCACTTTTGACTATCTCTGCTACAATGTCAACATTCACATTCTCATATTCTCCTTTCAATGTTCATCCACAAGATTAACATGTTTCATCAACACATAGTCACAATTTTCATATCACATGTAATTTTTTCCATTTTGCCAAACATTGGTGCAACTCACTCTCTTCATCCTTTTAAAACAAGGAAATAAAACATTTCAAAGACATTTGCCATATTACCAAAATCCCCAATTTCTAAGGTTTTTCTCAAAACAATCACTTCCTATTTCCTGGTGAAAAACTCTCATCCAAAACATTTCTTTTCTTAGGTCAACAAGATGAACCCTCAAGGATTGACCAAAAATTTTAAAGTTTAAAGAGAAAACCCCCTTTTTAGGAAAACCTCTACATTTTGAAAACACAAAATTAATATCATCAAAAATTTGAAGGAGCACTTAAATCATCATAAATAGGGCAAAACTAGTATATATAACTCGAGAATATCCCTACCTCAAAGTAGACGCCCAAAGAAGAAGATGAGAAGAAACTCAAAGTGCTCCAAAGCCCAACTTTTTTGGGTTAACACGAAGCCCATACCAAGCTCTACCTTTTCTTCAAAGAGACTAGTGTAGAGACACCCAAGAACCAAGTGTATTTGTAGACAGAAGATGTATGCAGAGAGAGAGTATGCCGGATCTAGGGTTTGAAGGAAGAAGAGAGTGAAAATGTGTGCAAAAACACGCTGCTGCGAACTGATATACTCGAGGCTCGCTCGGGCGAAGGAGTGGCCGCTCGAGCGACCAGACACAACAGAACTTCACTCGAGCGCAAGAAGCGTCGCTCGAGCGAACAATGCAAAGCTTCAGGTCTGCAACCCAGAAGCACGCTCGAGTGCAAGAGTGTTTGCTCGAGCGAAGAAACTCAAAACATAGTCCTCGCTCGCTCAAGCGAAGGAAATCTCGCTCGAGCGAAGAAACACAACCTTCAGGTCAAAAAGAGAAGCAGACGTACGCTCGAGCGCAAGAGTGCTCACTCGATCCAAGAGACACACTACTCAAATCTCGCTCGAGCGAAGGAACTAAAACCTCAAAAGCTCGCTCGAGCGACAAAAGCCTTGCTCGAACGAAGAAACCAAAATCTGGGCAGCAACTATTTATTTCAAAACACATCCAACCTGTTTCAAACCTGTCCAACACATCCCAAAACTCAAATACAAAGAATTTAAAAGACGGAAACAAGATAAGGACAGCAACAACCATGACGGAATCCCAAGTCCGGAATACAATAAGCAATGGAGGAAAAACCGAGATCGCTATATAAAATATTTAAAATTATTGGTGACGAAAATATATTCCTCACTAATAAATTTATAAATTGGTGGCAAATTCTTTTCTGATCAAAAGTCTCAAAAATTTTGGTGCCACCCAAAAAAATAAGAGGCAAAATCTTGTGACGAAATTTAATTTTCCTCACCTAAAAAGAAGTATTTATTAATGAAAATAAATTTCGTCACTTATTATTTTTACTTTTTTATTATATGTAACAAAATTTTATAATTTGTCACGGATTATTTTTATTTAGTGACAAAATTTGTTTTTTCACTACTTTTCGTCACCATAAGTTACTTAGAGAGCTAATTAACTTGTATTTTGTTTTGAGAGAGAGAGAGGGGAGAGAAAAACTGATAAACAAAAAAAAAAAAGAGGGGAGAAAAGAGAGGGGGAAGTTAATAGTCTTTTTTTTTTTCATTACCGCCCAATATGTCAAAATTTTCCCTCCAAAATTAGTGACAAAATAATTTCCTCGCTAAAAAGTTTCAAAATATTAAAAATTATTAATGACAAAAGTATATTTCTCACCAAATGGTCTTAAAATATTTAAAATCAAGTTTCTCAAAATATATATATATATATATATAATTATTGGTGACGAAAACATATTCTTCACTAATAATTTTATAATTTGTCACAAATTTTTTTCTCACCAAAAGCCTCAAAATTTTGGCGCTACCAAAAAAAAATCAGCCAGAAAACCTTCAGTGACGAAACTTAATTTTTCCTCACCTAAAAAGTTGTTGACGAAAATAAATTTTTTCACCTATTATTTTTATTTTTTTATTATATTTAACAAAATTTTATAATTCGTCACGGATTATTTTTATTTAGTAACGAAATTTATTTTCTTCACTACTTTTCGTCACCATAGGTTACTTTTGTTGTAATTATTAATCACTTAACTAAATTTAACATTGGACATAGAGGGAGTGCTCTTTAACATCATTGATAATTTCACATATCTATTAGCAAAAATTTTGTTAAGGTCAATTGACAAACAAAACTTAGTTTTTACAAAATAATAATAGATTAAGCTTGTGGTTGAGTTTTATGTCTTAAACAGATTAATGACTTCTTTGAAGGAAAATAAATGAAGAGAAATATAGAAAAAGAGAACTCAATTGGTATTAAATTGATAAAATTATGACTTGTTATAAGTTACATTTACTTAAAAAAGAATAAAAAAATAGTAAAATAACCAATCGACAGAGAGTTATAGTAATAAGATATACCTGGACTACTTCTAGATGCTAAGTGACTACTCCTAGATAGAAACTACTTCTAGAATTCACGTTTGTATGAGTTGGGTTGTGTGTCTTACTTGTATCTCTCTTGACATATTTATAAGTTCTGCCACACGAGAGAGAGAGAGAGAGAGAGAGAGAGAGAGAGAGAAGTGATCTAAACCCATAATTGTAGATTTGGTGCTTTGACCTGGTCTTGATTCTAGAACATGACTTTCAAATGGCTATAGCAGCTAACTCTTTTAACTCTCCATTTAACATATTATCATGTCACGTCATTAACATACCTGTCATGCTGCGTCAGCATGTCTGTTGACATAGATAATAATAATAGCAAATGTAGCCAACGTTATTTTTAAAAAATAGTCTATGGTCTCATTCAACAGACTATAATTGAATTTGGCCATAATTAACAAACCACAATCGATAGAAAAGTAAATTATGATGTCAACAGTATCATATTGTCCATTTCTTATGTTGTTCTCAACATTACATATATTTACATGTTAGCAAACAAACGATAGGTTTTTGCATCAAGAACAATTTGTCGCACTGATGCCACTGCTCCGACCAACGATAACACTATGGAGATCGTTGCGATGAATGTGTTTCCCCAAAATATTATGCTTTTCTTGGAGGGTTTGAATGTCACATTGTAAAAAATCATAGGTAGAATGAAATCCAAAGGAATGCATCCAAATGCCCCGAATAACGCCATGATGTCACCGAAGAAAGGCAACATGGCGGCCAAAAGTGTGGCAATGACAATGGACAATGACCTAAAAATCAACCGTGGCACGACATTGCGAATGGAGAATTGATCCTTCTTTGGATCTGCGAACTTGCGCTCGATCACTACGTTTGTTGGTTGCAAGTACGTCTGTATTTTTTTTTTATTGGCAAAAAAAAAAAAAATTATTAACTCAAAACTATGAAGTATATTGAGATAATAAAGATGAAGGAAAATTAAAAAAAAAAAAAAATCAAAGGCAGAAGGAATATCCCAACTAATATAGTTTGTATTGACAATGCACTTTAGTGGAAACAACATGCATATATATATATGGGAAATTTTATTATGCATATTCTATGAAAGGGATGTAACATATGCACCCCTAGCTATATTATTTTATTTTTTAGTTATGATATTATTTTAGTTTTGACTCATAAAAGTTTTGGTTATGCCTCATGTAGTGTTTAGTTATGACTTTTTTTTTTTTTTAGTTATGATTTAGAAAGTATGGATATATATAGTGAGAGACTGTGTCGTAGCTTGTCAATTTTTGGGTGAAATTTAGTGATTTATCTTTTTAAGTAGTGACAAATTATCTTGCTAGTTTTTATATTTTGATTTTTACTTTCAATTAACTTGATTTTGATTCTAAATTTTAAATTTCATATCAAATTAATTCAATTGATAACCTCTGTTAGGATTTTGGACAAAAAATAGGCATGTGGACAACATATATTGTGTTTTAAGAACAAGATGGTCAATTTACTAATATCTCATCTAACTTGGTGAGTTACTCATAGGTCACATGTGTCATCCATGTATGTCTTTTTTTCTTTTTCTTTTTTTTCTTTTTTTTTTTTTTTTGTCAAAAATGTTGTCGACTGTTTTTGATTTGACCAAATTAACACAAAATTCAAAGTTAATATTGATTGAGTCAATTAAACCTGCATAAACCTAAATGATACCAAAAAACAAAAAAATTAAGGAGCAGAGACTATTAATGTATTTTGCCCAATAATTTAATTAAACTCATCATTAGATAGGTTTTATATATCAGCAATAATTAGAGTAGAGTATTACCAGAACAACAGCTATCACTTGCAAGAGAGTGAATACATTGGTCATCAAAAGAAACCCCCTAGGCACCAAAGGCTTCCCATCAACCATAAAATTTTGAAGAATTGATCCTTTAGACTGATTTCCAAATGCCCAATAACCGGATATGGCGACGCTAAAAAATGTAGAGATCACAACAGCGTAACATACCAAAAGTCCTTTGAACATTTTCCCGGTCACTGGGGCTGCTATCGTCGCCTACAAAATTTCATATCCACATTTGAATGCAAAATGTAAAATTCATAGGTTATTTTTTATTTTATTTTTTTTTTAAAAACTTGGAAAACCTGTATTTCGGGAATAATTCCATTGCCATATGTGGTCGCAATGATTGAAATAGCATTAAAAACACCAAAAATGCGATTAACGCCAACTCCAGTTACAGAATAGTCCTTTCCGGGTGCTTTTTTGGAGTATCCTGCAAAATAGTGACTCTATATAAAGTAAGAAAAACGGATTAATTGTGAAGAAAATTCTCATGCTTGATGGTAATTGTGATTTAATTAATTAATTACCAATGTATATAGCACCAGCTGTGGTACAAGCACAGTAAGCAAGACATAGTACTAAGGAGATGAGGTTGATGTGCCTTAAGGAGTGGAAAGATGGCATTTGTGCCAATACAAGCATCAGGGCTCCAAAAATTACCACAAAGTGGTAGAGTTGTAAATTCCCATTTGGCTTGGAGAGCAAGTAAATAAACTGCAAACAAGACCAAAATGAATTATAAACAACTGTTTCACATCAATGTTAAAAGAATCGATTTTACACCTAAAAACATAATACATACTACTTATATTCGTATTTTTCATTAAAAAATCTTAACAATTGTAATCAATTAGATTAAATTGAGATAAAACCATAAATTTAGAATCAAAATAGAGCCAATTAAAATTATAAAGACTAAGATGGTAAAAAAACCAAAACACAGACATAACTGACGTAATTTGTCCAAAAATTTTCTATTTTGTTTTTGTATTTCAGCAACAACGAGGTGATTATTTTTTTGGTATAATTTTGGAATCCAATGAAGTGATTACCGATAATCTATCAATTTAAATTTTTGTAAGAAATAAGCTTCCTGATGAGGTTTACAAGTTAGGTGATTTGAATTACCGAGATCAACCAAGCTCAAAAAAAACGAATGGTCCAAACTGGTAAGTAACTAACCTTGAGGCTCTGGCCTCCAAGAAGTATACAAGCAATAACTGCACCATAGCATATTCCCAATTGAAGTGGTCCCACAAAATACTTGCCCCATCCAGGTCCTGTCCAATTCAAACATTCAAAGTTTTGGAGAAACATACACTACTAAAGTTAAATATATGATTGGTATAAAAAATATAAATAACCAATTTAAAGTTGGCTCAAGTAGGATATTGGCACATCCCACAATCATAGGGGATGTACATAAAAATATTTATGGATGCAACATAAAAATATAGGAGGAGGCTTCCCTCTATTGAATTAGAGGGTATAGTTTAGTGTTTTGCGGGCTCATATTTTAGGTCTGTTTTGGTAATTTAAACCATTTAAATCTTAGTGTCTCTCAAGTAAATCATCTCAGATCTATAATATATCGGTAGTCATATTTTTTTGATTATATTTGTTTTTGAAAAATATAAACAACTTATCCTCAATATCATATTGACCATTCATTTAAATATATATATATATGATTCAAACATGTTGTTGCTAATATGTGATCAATTTGAGTTTTATATGGATAATCTACGCAACAAGTACTAAAATTTTGAATTACTGAATTGAACCCTAAAAGTATAAATTGGATCTTCCAATTCAAATTAGAAAACTGAAAGGAAGTCTTCTTATGCAATGTCTCAAGCAACATACCTAAAATGTCATGGGCCATGTCCCGGAAACGTAACTGACGTTTCCCAAGCTGAGTGTGATGGTCCAGAACCAAAGAGAGAAGATTGTAAGAGTAGAAGGTGACAAGAGCTGCCAGGGTCAAGCACACAACTCCACCAACCCAACCCAACAACCCAAATGCAAAAGGAAGGCTCAGCAGCGCCGGCGCAACTATCGCTGTCGTCAAGTGGTAACCACAGTGCAACCACGACCCTACAGATGGAACATGGAATATTGTTGCTAGGTAAATTTACTTAGGTACCCACATTAAAAATATTCACTTAAAAATATGCATATTTGTAAGTGCATCTTAATTAAGGCCATATATGTGCATATATTTTCCTCAATTTGTTTATAAATTAACTTAAATAATAGGAAAATTTGTTGATAAGTCCATTTGTAGGAGGGTGTATGGCATTAGGTTTATGAATTGTTTTGTTTTGATTATAAGAAATATAAATTATTGTTTTGAAAGATAATTCTTTTCATTTTTGCCCATTGTCGCCGGTCGTCGGAAAATTGATTAGAAAAGTAGCTGGACGTAGGTGGTGGTGATGATATAGACAGATAAATAATTATATGGATAAATAGGTGACACTAGATAAATAAGTAAAAAAATTGCCCCAGACCCCCAGTGGGGGTGACCCCCACCAGCCCCACTGATTTTTGATTGATCCAAATTTTTATTTTTATTTTTATTTTTTTCAAGTCTTGCTCTCACAGCAAGACAAGTGGCACTGGGGGGTGCTAGGGTCCCCAGCACGGTTGACAAGTGAATAGATAAATGTATATAGACAAATAAGTGACATTGGACAAATAAGTGAAATATTAAGCAAATAGACAAATAAGTAAAAGTAATATCGTCTTTCAAATTATTATTGCATCAAAAAAATTCAAAATTGAATTTAGCTTGCGTGCCCTAAATAGTATGGATACAAATATATATATATTCAAAATATCAAAATCCTTTTACATAAATCTCAGCATTTGATGAATTTGATATTCTCCATCTTCACAATCTTTTGCTCAAAAATTGGGTTAGACTCCCATTCATAATTATCATTATTACTATTTTTTTTTTATCAGTAAAAGAAAGAGACTTATTAATGAAAATAACATATTTACATATGCCAAATACATCAATAAAAATGTATTAGAGCTTCCAATCCCAACTAGGTTAGCACAAAACAGCCTACATAATCATGTGTTAGCACTAATCTCAAGTTGGTGAGAAACCAACAAGGATCAAAGAAAACACCAACTCCAAACCACTCCTACTGCAGGACACACCACTCACCAGCCCAACCAGAACTCTATTGTGTTATGTTCCTTATTAGTCGCTGTAAATTGTCCACCAAATCTTGTATTGAGTACAAACACTCACTTGAATGAGCTTTAAACCATAAGGTAACCCTTATCTTTATCAGTTCACACAATTCCTCCATCATAGGTTGTTTTCCATTAAAAACACAGTCATTCCTCATCCTCCAAATGGACCAAAAAGTAGCCATTGGAATAGCATCCCAGATTTTGTTGTCAAATTTCCTCCATTTGAAACATCTCCACCAGTCCAACAATAACATTTTGAGGGGTTGCCATTGCAGACTCCACCAACTCAGTAGATTTGTCCAAATTTTCCAAATAAGGGGGCACATCAACATAACATGGTTTAAGGTTTCCATCTCACCATTACAGAACACACAGTTGGACCTAGCATCGTGACTTAAAATCCCAATTCTTTGGCTCCCATTCATACTCTAATCTAATCCTCTATACTTCTTCATAGTAATACTATCACTTTCAAAAGTCACATGTATTAAAGTAGATTCAAAGACTCCACAATTATTCACCTCAACTAAAAAGCATTCAAAGGATACATAAAAAAATTAGAAAATAAAAAATAAAAAAATTGCAGAGTTCCACTCCAATCCTCCCTCATCTTATCTTATTCTATACAAGTCAAACATACCTCGGGATTTAAGGACAAACAGAACTCCAGCATCGAGTTCTTTGGGTAGGTTGATGCCATTTTCTCCATATGTTTCCGGTACATTCCCAGAGTTCGGTGCCACACTCACCATCTCTCTCTCTTTCACTCTATTTTCTCTCTCACACACAAAAAGAGTGATGAGTCTAAGATACTGGTTTGGTTTGGTTTAGTTTGGATGCAAAAGGAAAGGTTCAAATTAAGTAGGGTGGGGGATAGTATCCTCAGTAGCAAAGTCATCTATGGCATCCGTAGTCAAGTCAAACATACCTCGTTGTTCAACTGGTAGCTAACATTTTCATATGCTGGAGTATATAGCAAAGAAACCCATGTCAAGACAAAAAGCAAAAGCATTTTTTAATGTTTAGTTGTAAAACTCTTTTGACAAAATTTAAAAAATATTTATAAATTAGTTATAAATTTTATTAATATTAATAATTAAAGTCATAAATTTATAATTATTTTTTTGAAAGCGCACCGGGTTATAATATTTTCAAAATAAATTATTCTGCTAACATTTTTTTATTTTTGTTTTCTAACAAACTGATGTGAGAAATAATAATGTTTCAATTTTTAAAAAATTGATTTTTTTTGTTTTTCTTATTTTTTTAACAATTTTTTTTAAATATTTTAAGCATTTTTTTTTTTTACTTTTTATTAGATGCACCTAATCTAGATGTACCTAAAAAGTAAAATATTTATAAGAAAATATTTTAAAAATTAATAAATACACAAGAATACAAAAATGTATTGATTTTTTTTTTTTTGATATTTATTAAAGTTTTTTTCACAAATATTATACTTTTTAATTGTATTTATATTAAGTGTATCTAAAAGGTAAAAAAATTGCTTAAAATATTTAAAAAAAAAAACACTAAAAACAAGAAAAACAAAAAAATTTAATTTTTAAAAAATTGAATTCATAAAATTAGAACACTACAAGCTGAGATAAAATTTTAAAATATGAAATGGTTTTTGATTTACTAATATAAGCGTGAGCAAAAAATAGAAAATATCACAAATAAATTCGATTCATATCTCGCGCAGTTTGATTTGACTTTTTCAATGAATGATTTGATTCTTGATTTTACAGTTAGAGCTAATTGCAAATAGTTTGGGCACGTACAATAATTGTACTATGAACCGCATGAATAAACTCACACCATGCACAAAGAAGATTTGCACTATCATAAAATGAATAAATAATTTGGAATCGAACCAGGCTATTTAAAAAAATATATATATATAATTTGTTATTGTAAATATTCAAATATCTTATTAATATATATATATAAGTTGTAATCCTCTATTTGGACAGTGGTCGAACTAGTTTTAAATAATCATATAAACAATTTTTAAATTGTGAATTATATTTTGTGATTATGTTGCTAATGATAACAAGATTTTTAAAAATCGGAATTCCAAACTAAATCCAACGGTGTTTTATTAATAAAATCTAGTTTGATTCCAAGATTTTTATGATTCGATTTGGTCCTATATTTTATGGAACCATAATTAATTATTCAGTCATTGGTTTAGTCCTAAATTAAATTAATCCAGACCATGCTCACACCTAATATAATAGGTGCACATCAATTCAAAAAAAAAAAAATTGTAAAATATATCTGTTTATATTACACTATTTATTGAGAAAATGCTTCGAGCAAAATACATGTAATAAATGTGTAAATCCCTTTTGAATAATGATATTCATGAAAAAAATTATATAAAATCCTTTACCAAATAATGTGTGTTGGTGTTGTTGAAATTAAAAGGCATGTCGATTTGGTTGTGACACATAACACATATGTTAAATTAATAGGATTAATTATAAAAAATAAAAAAATAAATCTTAAGGTTTTGTGCATTTTTTATTTTAAATTTCAGCATTTCAATTTTGACAAATTAAAGTTTAGAGTTTCATCCGTGCTTTAATTTGCCCCTCCGTCCATCTTTGTCTGTGTAAGGTAACAGAGGGGGTTTAAAATAAAAAATACTGGGATTTAAAGTGAAAAACATGTGAAATCTTAGAGATTATTTTATAATTAACCATTTTTTGTTTTTAGGAATTTTAATTTTTAAAAAATGGTTAATTATACAAAAAAACTCCAACCGTTTCACGCATCTTTCACTTTAAACCCAGTATTTTTCACTTTAAACCCCTTTTGTTACCTTACACAGACGGAAATAACTGGAGGAGGAGACAAATTGAAACATGGATGGAGTTTCAATGTTTAATTTATCGAAATTGAAACATTAGAGTTTAAAGTGAAAAACACGTAAATTGAAACATGGATTTTTTTTTCTTTTTTTTTTTTTGTAATTAACCCAATAATATTTATACAAAAATATTTTGGGATAAATTACAAATACACTCCCTGAGATTTGATTAAAATACGAATCTCCCCCTGTGATTTTGAAAATTACATTCCACCTCCTGAGATTTCTAATTTCATAACAAATCGCCCATTTTATTAATAAATCATCAAGTCAATTAATAATTTTTAATGATATTAAAAATATGTTTTAATTAATAATTTAGGTAATTTTACTATTGTATAGGAGAGCAATTATGAATTTCATTTTTTTAATTAATTCTGTTAAATAAAAAATTCTTGTTGCCTTCGGCAGCCAATCTGCAACCCACTCACCGGTGACTTCCTCCCCTCCACGTTCGACCGACGTAACACCCTTCTTCTTTTTCTTCTTCTTCTACCATCGAGCCCTCTCCTACATCTGCCCTTAACCACCACCGTAACCATAGAGAGATATCCAAATCTAGCATAGATGGCAACAACTATTTTATCAAGATCGCGACCCAAGTGACCCCCGACAACTAGATCGCAACTTTTGATGACCAAATTGCTACCCCAACAACTTTCGCAATTAGATCATCTCTCTCCCTCCCTCTCTCTTGTAGGGGGAGTTCGATTTTAGGTTTTGATTTTGAGATGGGTCGCGATAGTGAAGGAGGGGCAGGGGGTGTTCATCGGTGGAGGTAGGTTACGGTAGAAAAGATAAAAAGAATGGGGGTTGCGGCGGTGAAAGGCTATGAAGGTGGTGGTCGGAGATGGTGGTGACTGCTTGATAGGTGACAGACAATGACGGGAAGGGTGGGCTGTGGCGGCCAGAGGTGATGGAATGGCTAGGGTTAGGGTTTGGATGAATGAGGGTAAAAATGGAACTTCATGTTTAGACAAAATTGACATTAAAAAAAAATAAAAGAGATCAGGGATCCAAAAATAAAAATAAAAGTATATGTTAATAGCAACATAGTTTAGTAATCGGTTCCATTCATCTTTCAAGCCTATGATGTAAATCTTTTATTAAAATATTAGTTTGATCTAAAATGATAATTATAATTATATGATTTTATTATAATTTTTTATATTATATTTTTAAAATCATACTTGTAGTTTATTTGTTTGTTTATAAATTGATGGACTATGACCCTTGAATTAATCAATTTTTTATTTTTAAATTTATAAATAATCTATCTAAATAAATTTAGAAGATGAAAGGATCGGATTGTAAAAATAAATCGGGTTAAAATGGGCTGAAAATTTATAGCAATAATTTAGGTGACCAGTCGTATGTTGTAGCAATAATTTATACATTCCATTTGATTTGATATCAAGAGGTTCCTTAACCGCTAATTCGTGGGAAATAAAGACTTGGATTATTATTACAATAATTGTATATCCCTTTAAATTTTGAGTTCTAAACTAATGAGTTAGAAAATTAAAGAATAAAAAATTAAAAAAACATAAAGTCAAATTATCACATCAGAAACTCACACACATACTAAACTTTTTAATTGAGTGGTCTTAATCATTTCCCTTATTATTTATCACTTTGCAGGAGAATTACATGTTAGTGATTTGATGGAAAATATTTATTAAAGTTGATGGGTCAGTTTTCAATATAAAGAATATGGACTTGTCTTAAGTGTGCAACCCATTTACGGTTGCACATCATATGTAATTTTATAAAAGGTGTAAGTGTAAGGTGTAAGTGTAAGTATAAGGTGTAAGTGTAAGGTGTAAGGTGTAAGTGGGTTGCACACCATATGTAACCTCAAAAAATGTGTAAGTATAAGGTATAATTTTAAGTATAAGGTGTAAGTGTAAGTGTAAGGTATAAGGTGTAAGGTGTAAGTGTAAGGTATAAGGTGTAAGGTGTAAGTTGCACACCATAACAAGACCCTAAAAATATATACATAATACGATTCTTACAATTTTAAAATCTTGTGTCCTGTTTTCGTTGATTTGTAATTATCTGTCAATAATTCCATCTTGCGTGGTCAAAGTTTAAGATGGTGTGATGGACCTCAGTATACTATTAGGCTCTCATATTTGAATCTTAAATTTATAAAAAATAATTATTAAAAAAGTATTAATTTTTATTTCATTAAATTTTCTATTTTCTTTCTTTTTTTTCTTTACAAAATTTATAACTGTTAACCACTAAATCATCTAAATGTTTAAATTGTTAAAAAGGGATAAATTTGGCCAAACCTCATTTATAAGAGAGGCAACTATCAAGTAAATAGTGAAATACAAACACAAAATTTATTATCAATTATAATATCATAGTAAATTGTTAACTTTTGTGTGCTGATAAAGATAGATTTCAATATTCTAGTAACTACAATAAGACTAGAAAAAAGAAATACTTTATTAATAAGTTTAGGAAGACATGTATTTCACATAATAGAATATAAATTCAGAATAAGAGTATGTTGTACATAATATAGAGTTCACATGTATAACTTACCATTTTATCATCTATGTGTATTTCATTATGTAGAACAGACAGGGCCGGTTTTGAGGGCAGATAAGAGAAGCCTTGCGTCTTGAGCCTCCAAATCTGGAATAAAAATAAGAGTCTCCAAATATAATTTTGTGTTTTAGATATAAAAAAAAAAAAAAGACTAAATACTATAGGTTCAATTGAACATGAGGCCCAAAAAAAAAGAACAAGACTAGATTTTTATTTTTTTAAGTATTTGTAATGATTGTTTCCTATCTTAATATATGAAAGTAAATTTTTATTTATAATTCTAATAATTATATATGTAAGTAAATTTTTTTGTGATTACAAACCAATAAAAGAATTATAACTTATCATTTTATTCATAAATTATTTTTTTTTAATATAAGAAAGTCCTATTTCCGAAATGCGGCCTTGAACCCCTAAACCTTAAGGCCGGCCATGAGAACAGATCAACATTCTCATTTAGGTGAAAACAGTTTTATGTTTAGTTGAAAACTGTCTTGGACTTTTGCCAGGAAGGTGTGTGTGCGTGTGTGTGTGTGAGACATAAAAGTTTTCTTTTTGTACATCTTTCCATTTGGAGGCTTGTGTATACACTCAGCTTCAAATTTATAGCCTTTTTTGTTTTTTGTTTTTTTCTAGTTGCTTTATGCTCTGATCAAACGGCAAGAATATACAAGAAGATACAAAAAGAAAGAAAAGGAAGGAAAAGAAAAGAATAAACTAAATTATTTACTCTCTCATTCAATATATAAAAAAATTTATATAGAAATAATAATTTAAAATTTTTTCTATGCATAATTTTATATTTTGTTTTAAGGAAATAGATATGACCGGACCTATATTTTTTTGACAAGTAAATACATATATATATATATAAATTAGTAAAACATCCCTTTTTAACTTTGAGTAGTAGTAGAGGTTCAATATATTTTTTTTTTTTATTAGCTAAGGTCTCTCAATAAAATTTTCTGTGGTTATACCAAAGAAATTTCTCTGTGTCAGGATAAAAATTCTCTATGTCGGATTTTTTCTGTGAAAATGTTAAGGGACCTCAACTTGTATGAAAATATTATATGTGGTTTATCTTATAAAATCTTAATATCGGGAACTTTCCAATTTGAATAATTCTATGTATCCTACCTCATTTATTCATAATTTATCTCGAATGAGATTATGTGGTTGTGATTGAGTTTATGTGTGTAGTGTGCAATTTATATATAGAATAAATTTAAATCACAAAATAATAATTTTTGAATAATTAAGTAGTATTATTGTTCCAATTTTTCTTTGCCTTTGCTTTTCTGTCAATTGAAGGCAGATAGAGAGTGACAATGGATTTATTTTATTAGAGTGTTTTAGGAAGATAGTTAAAAGTTGACTTTTTTATTTATTTTTTATTTTTTTTTAAAAATATATAAAAGATATAAGAAATGATATAATTCAAAATAAACTAAAAAATTAAAAATAATTTTTAACCCACTTTTGAAATAGACCTTCATCACTGCACATCAAGTCACTGTTTTTCCCTACCTCCACGACTAGCCTGATCTATCTATTTTTCTGGCTTACACACGTAGGGATTGTTTAGTGTACTATTTGAATTGTTAGTTCTCTATTATATATATATATATATATTTATAAAAAAAATCAAAAAATATATTAAATAAACAAACTCCAAGTAATCTCATAAAATCCTATAAAAATTAAACCTTTAATTATTATAATTAAATTCTAATTAATTTTAAATAATTATAATAAAACTCTAAATTCTTCAGTTTCTTCAGTTTAGATTTTCGTCCGCTATTTTTCTATGCAATTGATCTTTCTTATTTGTCTGTACTGATTTTTAAGCCAACTTGAGACTTGAGAGACCTTCCAACCTAGTAGATGATGCTTAAAAGATAATAGAATGCATGCTAATGAATTTGAATTCCCTTACCTGTTTGAGAATTACAAAGCATCAATTGTCTTGATTTGTGTGTATTTAGGCCAAGTTTATTTTTTTAACTGTTAAATTATGTATTTTATTAGCGTGCCTTGTCGCTATTTAAATTTTTGAGGAGAAAATTAGAAAAATTTAACTCTATTTTTATTTATACCATTTATCTGTCATAAGAAATTATCTTGATTTGAAAGTTTAGCTACAAAAGAAAAAAGCACTGATTGAGCACATTTTTTGCCCAATATTGAAGATTAACCTTTTATATTGGTATGATTACTAATTCTTTTTAACCATTTATTTTTAGGGTTCTGTTTAAGTGTGCCTTTAAGGTTGCATACCATATGCAACCTAATTATTAACCCTTAGATTACAAAGAGTTGATCAAGATCATTGAATTGTTTAATGGTAAAAGATTGAAAACTGGGGCAACCGGTTAACCCTCTTATTTCCATCCAAAAATGTTTGGTAGCTCTAAAATAAGAGCTCTAAATGAGTTCTAATTGTCTGATAAAAATAAATAAATAAATAAAGGAGTTCTAATTATGTGGCACTAGGCCATGTGTAATTATTGTTACTTTCTAGAATAGTGATACATAATTCTAAAATAGTAATTCTAATAGAAGCTCTAATGAGGTGGAGAGTAGAGAGAGGAGTGTGGGCCCCAAAATCATATGAGCACTCTCCACATCATTAGAGTTTTATTAGAACTCTCAAATTAAAGCTCCCAAGCATTACTATACTTTCGATTGGTATTTTTCATCTTCTTTTGACTAGCCAACTCATTAGAGCTATATTTAGAGCTCTTCAATTAGAGCTATGTATCATTGCTCATTTCCATCCCACTTCCCTTACTCTCTCTATTTTGTCTCTCCCTCTTCTTCTCTTCCTCTGTGTAACCCTTGATTTCCATTAACAAGAAGAAGCCTCTGCTGGGTTCCATTGTTGAATCTATGCATAACCCTTGATTTCCAACAACAACAGAACTACAAGCCTCTGTTGGGTTCCATTGTTGAATCTCTATATAACCCTTGATTTCCAGCAACAACGGAACTACAAGCCTCTGTTGGGGTCCATCGCTGAAGTGAAGGTGTTCTCTCCAACTAGATATCAGGTATGGACCTCTCTCTCTCTCTCTCTCTCTCTCTCTCTCTCTCTCACACACACACACACACACACACACACACACAATCGATTTTTGGCATGTGCTAACTACCTCTTTCTTTTCATGATCGATCGATTTCTCCATCTCCTTCACACTTCTAAAATCAATTCTATTTATGCTTCTTGTTGCCATAGTTTTATTTTTGAAGTTACTTGTAGAGTATGTGGTGTTTTAATAATTCACACACATGTACACATGCACACTTGCATTGCAAGTTCTTTTTTTTTTTTTCTTTTTTTTTTTCTTTTGCTTTCTGTTAAATCTATGGTTTTAAGTATGTTTTGTTTCATCAGAAAATTGCATAATTTGGACTTGTGCAGTTGTCTTTGGTGCTTGATTTGAAACTATTCTGTAGATAATCTATGGTTCCGGGTGTTGTTTGAATTTACCATTTTGCCTATGAAATTATGCTCTCGCCGGTGCCATTTCTGTCAAATAAATCTAACTAGCATTATTGATTGGACTAAACAGAGATAAAACTCAACATTTATATATCAAATTGAAGATCAATTTATGTGTAATTAGTTTTAACTACTTTAGTGTTATGTTTTTCAGTTGATCACTTATGAATATGATTATTAAAACCCTTCTGATTGAAACAATTAAGAATTGTTAGTTTGAGAATTTCAGTTGTTCATTATATGCTATTATTTTTGTGAGTAGATCAAGTAGTTAGAGCAGTTCTGGTAGTGACTCTAGTTCTTCTTCAATAGGTAAATGATATTTGTTTTGTTTTCATCTCTATATTCAACTGTAATTTAACTTCCATTAAAGGGTTACTAATTGATTGTGAAATACATTTATTAATTGAATTTGATACTCGATTCGCAGATTCCAATAGTGATAGTTCCTCTGCTAGGAATTGAGTGGATTCAATTAAGGACTTGATATTATGCTTATTCCCCTTGGCATTCAGTTTAAGTTAGTGCATGTCCTTAATTTTCTAAAACCATTATAGTCACCCATTTACATTATTTTATATGTAAAATATAATAGACTGAACTGAACAAACATGAGATGTTAAAATGTTAGGAATTATGTGTCCTTTTTGTTCTTTGAGTGATTATATTCAATTTTTGTATTAGTTATTCGTGAAATTCAACCTATGATGCTATGATGTTGAACTTGAGTGATTGCTTCCTCATGAATTTTTTGATACAATATTAGATGATAATTCTCATATGACTGGGTTTTCGATGATATATATATATTTGGATTTCCTTAATTCACCCTATTACTTTAGCAAATTTATTGCTTGATGAAAGCCCATCTCTTGTATGTAAGCTAATTGACATATATCTAATTTTCGCAAATAAAAAAAAATTAAAAAAAAAAAAAACTGTGTGTTTGCCACGAATGGATAATGATGCTCGACCGAAGCATGAATTGTTAGATTTTTATGAGTACTCCAAAAACTTAATAGATTTATAGAATACTTAAAATGAACTTGAATTGAATGGGCATGTTTGGTTTGAATCTCAAAACATGCTTTTGGAGAAAAAAATTCCAAAAACATGTTTGGTTGAATTTTTTTTATTTTTTTATTTTTTATAAAAAATTCCAAAATCACTTTTCTCTTTACGACACATCAATCATCACTTTCTTTTTTCAAAGTTTCTAAACTCTGCAAAAAATTATTTTTGAAATAAAATCTCAAAACACAAACCAAACAAGGCCAATGTATGCCATAGTTCTTGATGGAAGCTACTCCTTGAGTTTAATGTAGTTCAGGCTTTTGTTTATCTTCAACAACATGTGTGCTGTTTTGTTATTCTCCATGTGATATAGTTATGAGCATTATCAATTCCTCTTTTCTACATGAACATTTTGATGAATTTTAGCATTTTAGCATTGTTCATATTTTAACTACCTTTGATGTTTGCTCTAAGTTTATATTGCAAGACTTCCTATTCTTGACCAAAACAATGTAGACAGATTTTCATAGCAATGCTCATTCTGTGATTTTTCAGATTTGGGAGATCAAGTACTAGTGTTGAAGAACTCAAACTTATCTGATCGGTATTTCTTCAACCATGAAGTCTAGTACTCGTCTCGACTCTGCCATTTTTCAGGTCACGCCCACTCAAACCAAGTAATTTCTCTCAACTTAATCAATAAGCTTTGTCCATTTTTCCCCCCAGTGTTCTTCATTGCTTCATGACTAAGTCAATTTTTTTTTTTTTGCCAAGAGATCCAATTCATGGTAGGTTGATTTCTGGAATTTGAATCCATGCGATACAATTTTGTTCCGAATGTATTGATTTAGTACAATTGGAGTCAATGCTTGTTCAGCCATTGACTTAAAGTTCTATAGAAACTTGGATTATATATAGTTTAGTTTGATTTCATATTTCACCTACCTATTCGCATTGTGTGAGATGTGGTTTTGAATCATCTATTTTGGTACATTCCTTTGATTTTTGGAGAATTGTATTGTTGTAACTAATACAATGATTGCACATGAGGCTGCAGTTACGGCTATTATTAATTCATTTTTTTCTTTGGTTGACCTCTATATCTATCTTGATTTATTGGTGCAGGAATTTAGCCTAATTTCCAAAGGATTTACACTCTAACTTTTATCCTAATTAATATGCTAAATAGTTATTAGAGTTCTATAACCCCTCATGTGCAATTGTAATTATTTCACATTTTCCCATCAGTTTGTAACGTGGTGCCCTTTCTTATATACTATTTTGCCCACCACTTTCATTAACTCTTTTGCAAATAAGAACTTGATAAAGTATTTTGGTAATGGTCAAAAAGAACACAAAGTATTTTTTATAATTGCAAAAATATCCTATCTTTAACAAATTTTAACTCTATTTTCAAGTTCTCTTGAAGCATATCTCCATAATTGGGCCATTTTGAGAAGAAGAAGAAGAAAAAAAAAAAAAAAAGGGAAAAGAAAGTAAGGAGAAGTAAGTTCCCTTTTATTCTAAAGTCAATTGCCAACTTGCCATGTTGCTTAAGATTTTATAGATTATTTGAAATGATTTCTTCTTTTCCTGTGTCATTGTAGTTTTATGTATAATTTTGAGCCATTTTCAATCTTGTTTTTGGATTCCCAACCAAAATTGAATATATTTATATAATAAGTCCTAAGATTTATATAGAACAATGAAATCTTTAATTAAATATACTTTTTAAGGCAGCCTTCTCATAGTTTCTGGCTTGTGAGGTCTTCCTTTTATTGCACAAATGACTTGCCAAACATTTCTTTGTTGCCCTTGTATCCATTACAAATAAGCTGCCATACTCAATTTGGATCCTTCTTGAATCATCAATTCGTTAAATTTATTAAATTGGTTGTTGAAGCTGGTTTAGATGCTCATCTAAGTATTGGTCCTCATGTTTGTGCTAAATGGAGTTATTGGTAAAGCTTATAAAATTTTGTTCCAATCTATTGTATAGTATACAAACCAATAATTTATCAATGAACTTTGCCTTATAGACTCTGTTTTTGAACAGTGGGTTTCCTCTTTGGTTGCATTTCGTACCTAGAATTCAGTTTCGAACTGATAATGAGCCATTCAAGGTATTCCCTCTCACTTTGTCCTACTATTAGATTTTAAATTGATGGCCTAAATATGCTCATTGTACTTTAGTTTTAGGCAAAAATGAAGCAATTTACAACCAAGATTGTGGACATGATAAAGCAAGAAAACTCTATGCATCCCAAGGCGGACCCATTATCTTGTCGTATACAATAGAAGACCTATATATATAGGCTGAGAAAGAGTATCCTATTAGAAATCTAACTATGAGAAAGAATATCTCATAAGAGACCTAACTATGGCAATACCTAATATATCTAGGAAATCAATACCTAATATATGTAGAAATATATACCATATATACATTAACATCCCCCCTCAAACTCAAGGAGGATAAACATCTTGAGTTTGGAGAGAGAAACTAAAACATGAAATAAAACTAAATAAAATAAAAAGTAAATAAATTACAAAATCCAAACGGAAGCACAAGGTCGCTTGAAATAGATCGGAGGCCGGGCTCGTGTTGGACCATTGTAGGAACTGGCTGAAATTAATGCCAGAAAAATTTAAGGTTGTGTCGGACCGATATAGAAATTGGCTGGAATTAATGCCGAAAGACAGTTTATGGTCGTGTCGGACCATTGTAGGAACTAGCTGGAACTAATGCTAGGACAATTTAAAGAGGTCATGCCGGACCGATGTAGGAGCTAACCGGAATCAATGCCGGGACATTTTAAGGGGTCATGTCGGACCGTTGTAGAGACTGGATGTTGAACCAGTAAGCGTGACATACACATAACTTATGACGTGGTGCTGAACGATAATAGCAACAGATGATTGAGTGCACCAGGAGGCGGCTTAGGTTGTGCTCCAGAGAGTGCGGCTTGGGTTGTGTGCCAAAGGAGGCGGCTAGGTGGTTTGCATGGTGTATAACCATGTTCACCATGATATAGGTATAATACCCCCCCTTAAACTCAAATAGGTTTGAAGATAGAAACCAATTTGAGGTTGAAGCAAAAGGAAAGATAGAGTGGAAGAAAAAAAAAATATAGTAATGATATTTGGGGTAGGAATAAACCAACGGATAGATAAAGAGATCACCACGAAGTGATACTGAAAGGAAAACATGACGGCGGAATAGGTTGAGGTCCAGCAGGCTGCCAAAGCAAGGCTGCCGCTCACCAATGAAGCAAAATTACTAGGTATCTAATCTAGCTCTGATACCATGTTAGAATAGTAGAGAGAGAGAGAGAGGGGGGAAATAATATGTATTGTATTTAATGAATTGTATTGAATGTATTAATTGAATGTAATTGTCCTATACAATAGAAGGCCTATATATATAGGCTGAAAAAGAGTATCCTACTAGAAATCTAACTATGAGAAAGAGTATCTCATAAGAGACCTAACTATGGCAATACCTAATATATCTAGGAAATCAATACCTAATATATGTAGGAATATATATCATATATACATTAACACTATCGATGGAAAACTTAAAATTTGTAGAGGCAATTTGTCAAAAGGTTCAAAGTGTACTTTTCTCTCATTTAACTCGTAATTCTTCTGCAATTCTACGAAAATGTACCACACCTTTTTTATTATTTGACCTCCTTACAGCTATCAGGAAATATCAATTTACTCCTCTAAAAATTGATACAATTAAACCCGTCAATAAATATATTAATACATAAACTATAAGTTGCGAGAATAATGGTGTTGACATGGTTGCGCTACGTCGCCATTAGATCGAAGGGCCAATTTGATAATATTCAAATCATTAATCATGCCACATATCTAATTAGATTAGATAGATAAAATACGTGTAAAGTGAAATATCAAATTAGATGTGCTTATGATGTTAATTATTAAATTTCACCTAAACATTTACTCATTCGTCCGTCTTTGGCATTTAATTTTATAATTTTTACTCATTTACTAGAAATTTCACTTTGCTAATAGTTAAATTTCACCTAAACATTAAGGCTAAATTTCACTATTTGAAGAGAATAAAATTTCACTAGTTGACGACAATGAAATAATTATTACTATCAAGTTTTAATTAAAAATTATTAAAATTTTGGTAATTTAATATTTTAGAATTAATTAGATAACAAATTAATTAAAAATTGCTACTATTTACATAAATTATCTAATAGATCAGGAATACCACGTGTTCATGTGCCCGACTAATAAAATAACATACTTGTAGTTTGGATTTTTGAGAGCCCAAAATTAAAAAATCATTGGTAATGGTGGTAATGATTATGGAGGTGAATGATAGTAGTAGTAGAGGTGGTGGTGGAGAGGTGGTGACAATGATAATAGAAACTGTGATGTTGGTAGTAAAATGATGGTATGTTTTATGGTGATGATAACAATGATAATGAAGACGGTGGTAATAGCAATGGTGGCTGGATAATGGTGGTGGTGGTAGTGGTGGTGACAGTGAAAGTGACAGTGAAAGTGACAGTGACAGTGATGGTGATGATGATAGCAACAATATTGATGATAATTATAGCAATTGTGAGGTTATAATGGTGTATATTGATGCTTGTGTATAAATATTTATAAATTTAATTAGCATTAAGTAATTATGTGATTTTCTGTGAGAAATTCATCATAATTTAAATGACTTTTATCTTACAAACTTAAAATTTAATGAAACAAATGGATTTGATAAAGGGTACCCCACCTCTTACACCAACACCACCAATTTCACCACCACCATCACCACTATTACAACAGTTGTCATGCCCAATCACCATTTGAACTCCACTACTATCACATCACTACTCTACCACCACCACAGTCACTCCTCACACCACCACCGCCATTGCAACTAAAATTCTTTGTCGCCCCGTTGGTCACCAAAGCCTTGTCTGCAATAGTCAATGGTGACTAAATTGATGTTGGTCGCTAATTATCTTATCTTCAGCTACTAAAACGAACTTAGTCGCTAAACATAACATTCTGGCAATGAAATATTTAATTTCCAAAAGTAATTAAATCAAAATGAAATTCTTTTTTAGCGACTAAAATATTTAGTCGCTAAAACATTTTAGTTGCTAATAATAATACATTTACCGACTAAACAATTTAGTCACTAATAATAATATATTTAGCGACCAAATAGTTTGGCCGTTGTTAGTTTTCATGACTAAACATTTCAGTTGCCAAAAGATTAGATATTTTCATTTCATCGTATTTTACGACCAAACATTTTAGTCACCGATGGATGCCATGTTCTTTCGTGACTAAAATATTTAGTCGGTAATAGTTTCTTCCCCCACCTTGATTTATTTTAGCTACTAACTATTTGGTTGCCAAAAGTCTTTTGTTTCTTTTTTACTACTAAATATTTAGTCATGAAAAACCTTTGCTTGAATTTTGGCTACCAAAATATTTAGTTGCCAAAAACTTTATAATTAATTTCTTGACCACCTATATTTATTTCATTATTAATTAAACCTGTACCCTGTACTGTAGAGACCCCGGTCTTTTTCCCATTTGATTATTGTATCCGGACTTAGGTTCCGTGGATTCCGTTGTTATATTTGTTGTTGTTGTCCTTTAATTCCTTATTCTTGGGTTATAGGATGTGTTTAGCAGGTTGGTTGCAGATTGGTTGGGTTTAGAAACCAAGTCTGCATGTTCAGTTTTTGGCTTGGTCGCTCGAGCGAGCTTATCTTCGCTCGAGCGAGGTCCTTCTTTTTGGTTCGTCGCTCGAGTGAGCCTTTCTTGGCTCGAGCGAGGGTTGCGTCCAGTGCTAGACCTGAGAGCAGTGTTTGTTGGCTCGAGCGAGATTTCCTTCGCTCGAGCGAGATGGTTTGTCTTTGGCTCGAGCGAGCTTCTTTTCGCTCGAGCGAGGTCTGTTTTTGTGCCTGGTCGCTCGAGCGACCAGGTCTTCGCTCGAGCGAGCCTGTCCAGTATTTAAAGGCAGCAGCGGGATTTTTAGGGCAGTTTCTCATTCTTTTTGATCCCAAACCCTAATTTCCGTGTTCTCTTCTTCTCTAAACACATTCTCTCCTAGGTTTGATCTAGTTAGAGTGATTTCCTACCCTAGTTGCTTCATTAAAAAGGTAGAGGAGAGTGAGGGCTACATTTTAATCTGAAGAATTGTGGATTTGGAGCGCTTGGATTCGGGTCAATCTTCTCCATTTGGGTTCTCCTTTGAGGTAGGGATTCTCCTTGTTTCTTTTCAATACTCCATCTATAGATAGACATGTGGTAGTTTTTGTATTGCATAAAAACAGTATATCATGTTGGATTTATTAAAAATCATGAAGTTGAACATTGGGTTAGTTGTTGGTTTTAAATCTATGATTATTAGATGTGCTTTGGGGCTAATTGGGTGTTAATTAGCTAGTTGTTGTTGAAAGGAGAGGAAACCCTAATATTTGTTAATTTGGTAATTTAATAGAGGGGTTTGATGTTTGGGTAAATACTTGGGTATTTTGAGTTTAAATGAAAACATTGTTGGTTGTTGGAGAGGATTGAAGTTTTTGTTCGATATTGAGAAAGAGGGAGGAAAACCCGAATATATAATGTTTATGATTTAATTTGTATAATTAAATTGGAATAGTTTTGAAAGGAATGTAGTGGATTAAAATGAGTTAGGGCTTATTGTCCTTGAAACTGATTTTGTGAAAAACAAAAGTAATGAAAATGATTTTGTGGAAACAAAGGGATGAAGTTGGTTTTGTGAAAACAAAAGGAAGCGGGATTGGCTTGGTGGAATGGGAATGGTACTTTGGAATAAGTTTGAATGTTGAACTGTTGCATCTTACACTATTATGTTAGTATTAGTGATAAGTGGATAATCTCATGTTTATTGAGTAAGTTTGTAGATGTACATTACATATGCATCTAGAGGTTTTGTCCTTGGTCATCGGTGGAGGATGACACGGTTGTATTGAATTGTTGTGTATGCATTACACGTATGTGTTTATCTATTTTAACACATTGTTGTTACCTTGGTAGTTTATGTATATGCATTATACATGTTGGATATGCTTGGTGTGCATGGTGGTTGTTGGCGTTATATGCCGCGCTAATAATCAGGGGTACCGGTACCTTCCAGCTAGCGCCTGGAGAACTGTATGCGCTAATAATATATGGCACCATACCCTTCCAGCTAGCGCCTGGTAAACTGGCAGTTTGGCTTACTACGCACACAGCTAGTAGAGCGAGGTTGATTGTGGCTACTGCAGCATGTTTTGGCTTACTAAGCACTTAGCTAGTAGAGCAAAGTGGATATGGTTGTTGTTTGGTTGTAACTGAAAATGTTATAGTTTTGATTGGTTACAGTTCGGAGAACCGGGTTACTCCAGTGATTGATTGTATACATGTTGGTGGGTCGTAAACGCATGTTTTTACAAGGTTATGCACGTATAGATATGATAGTAGAGGAAACAAACCAAAATGTCTTTTGTCTTTTGGAAAGTGAGAAGAAAAATGAATGTTTTATAAATAAACATGTTGAAAGGGTACATCTGTGTATGTGTAGGAAATGAAAGAGGGTAGTGGGCTTAGTGAAACTATTTTCCTAAGTAGTGGTTAATATTATGAAAGGAGTAAGGAAAGATGGATTGCTTGTAGCGTTAATTGAAACGGTTGTTTTCAAAGAAAGGTTCATACATATATATTTTTGTATAAACTGTCAGATTACTATTCTAGTATGAGAATGAGTGTGCATGATCATAGCTATCTGTATTGTTGTTATTGTTGAGGATCAAGTCGAGATCCCTACTGGACTATATGTTCATCCCACGTTGTTGAATCTTTTTCAGGTATTAAGCAGGTTGAGCTACAAGATTTGGATCTTCTTAAATGTTGGCCACGGGGCCTCTTGTTGTTGGCGGAACGCCATATGTGTAAAAGGGTTACACCCTTCTTTTGTTTATTTAAAAGTTGTAAGCCCAAGGGCAATGTATTATGTATGTTCATGTAATGTTAACTTTGCATACGAATGGGAGTATTGTTATTCATTTCTACGGATTGAATGTATGAGTTTATTTCCGCATATTATCTCTGAAATTGAATTAAGTTAATGAATTTGGTAATGACTTCGAATAATAAAAAGTGGGACGTGAATACTTGGTATCAGAGCTACCGGGTTTGAATACCTTGAGCTCGTGGGAAGTGGTTTTTACCACAGTGGGTTTACTACGTGTAGTGAGGACGTTGCATATAGATACCATGAGAATTAGGACTTATGTGTTGCATTTATGTGAGCATGGGATTCAGTCTCTTGGATAGTATTCATAGCCGGTGAACTTGCTTTGAGGTCCTTTTGGAAACACGCCTGATCAACGTGGTTTCTGATGGGAATTCCTTGAGAGTTCCGGGATGAGTGGCTATCTTTGTGGACTTGATTCGATTATGTGTTTTACTTGTTTAAATGTTTATATGCAGTAGAGATGTGTGTGTCGTGACTAAGTGTGTCTTGTGTCATAGGATTGGTAAGTGTGTGCCTCGGAGAAGGCTATTGTATTTTGCGCTAAGTGTGTTTTGCTTTTGTGCTTAATAGGATGACTACGCGAGGGAGTAGAGGACGGTTGAGTAGTAGGAGTGCTGGGAGAGGCACAGCAATTCCTGTAGTACCTGCCGTTGCAGCATTGGCTGTCGGCGAGGAGGTTGCACGTGAGATTGTGAGAGCAGTGCAAGATGCCCTAACTCGCACTGAGGGCGGCAGCGGGCATGCTCTCAAACTTACTAAGGAGTTCTTTCGCTCCAGTCCACCTGAGTTTGTGGGGGAGGCTAAACCGTTGGAAGCAGAGAGTTGGTTAGAGCAGATTACCAAGACTCTTGATATGCTCAGAGTCGAAGATGAGGAGTTGAGGGTGTCTTTGGCGACCTTTCAGTTGAAGGGTGATGCGAGTTATTGGTGGAAGAATGCTAAGAATAGTGTAGGTGGCACGTGGGTTGCTTTTACCGAGGCCTTTTTGGCCAAGTATTTCCCTCCTTCTGCTCGGGAAAGGTTGAGGGATCAGTTTTTGGAGTTGCGTCAGGATGACACTCCTGTGGCACAGTTTGAGATGCGGTTTGATAGTTTGTCGAGGTTTGCTCCAGAGTTGGTGACAACAGAGGAGCGTCGTTGTTTCGAGTTCGAAAAGCGGTTGTGTTTCGATATTCGGGAGAAGGTAGCTGGATCCTTGTGGAAGGACTACTATACTTTAGTTGAGGCAGCGGCCCATGTGGAGGCCTTGATTGCTAGTGATGATGGGGTTAAGGGGGAGACCATTGCGGTAAGTCCTTCGGTTCCTAAGCGCTCTAGGCTCAGTAAGGGGTGGAGGCGGAAACATGCTCAGTCGGGAGCTGGTTCTTTTTCTTCGCCAGGAGTTTCGAATCCTTCTATTAGGGGTTCTGGGGAGGTGCAGGTTTCAGAACAGTCTCAGAGTAGAGGGTCTGGTGGTTGTTTTGTTTGTGGTCAGCTGGGCCATGGTAGACGTTCTTGTCCTTTGCGTGCAAATTCGTCGGGGGTGTTAAAACCTAGTCAGACTCAGTCGTATCCGTCCAGTCGAGGGCGTTATCGGTACCAGAAACGGGCAGGCCAGGCTTCGGGAGCCTCGCGAGGGGTGACTTATTAGTTAGCCCTATAGTGTTACCTTGGAGAGGGTTTTCTTTTGTAATATTGGCCGGTGGTGTATCATGTTTATTGATTTTGTTGTTGACCGGTGTACTGTTGGATGCTGAGACACCATGTTTTTGAATTGCATTTATATGCGCAGTATTGCTTGTTTAATCCTCATGTATTGGGGAGTATGTATGGAATTTCGAACTCTCTATTTTAATTTGAGAAGTTGTTAATAGGGTCAAGGATCCTAGTGTTGTTGCTTGCTTGGTACTGTTTGTTGAGATAGTCTGGTGACGGCCTGTGGGCCTCGTACACTTGTTAACATTATTTGTTGAAGAGCGGGAATCCGTGGGTGTATGTGTTAGATGTGGTGGTTTTGAGGATTTCGGGGTATTGGCAAGGGTATGTGAGAGTGTTGAGATTTGCATCTCGGGTTAGCGGAATAGTACCTGTTTGGTGGTTGGGTTTTGGGCCTTGCTAGTTAGTGAGTCCGTGGTGACCCCATCGGTTGTATAGGGGTAGTGTTCGTGTGGTGATTGGTTATAAATTGTTGGTTATGGTTTGTGAGTGAATGCTGGCAGCATCCTTTAGAGGAAGAACGGTTTGTGTTCTAGAGTAACGAGAATAGCGTGGGCCAAAATTTGTCCTTCGTGATTGAGTTGTTGTGATCGAAATTGACCATATCGGTCTTTGGTTGAGGCGTTGAACAAGTTTGCTATCTAGTCATGGAGGGTGGTAATTTCCCTTAGAAACATTGGTGGTGTGATCCAATTTTAGGAGATCCGGTGAGATTCCAAAATTTGGGGTTTGGGTGGAGAACTCCGTGTTGGGGGTTAGTGGTTTGAGTGGCACATCAGTGTGTGGATTACTGAGTGTGGAGTTTGTTGAGTTGTTTAGTCAGCTTGTTGGCATTGGGTTTTGGTTTGACTTTTGTCACCGTGCGGTTAGTCTCTTCTGTTGTAGACTTTGTGTGTTGATTAGGGTGATTGAAGCTAATCGAACATGTTATGCCATTGAATCTGTTGATTGATAGAATACATTAATTCATGTATTGATTGATTGTATATAGAACCTATGTGTTCATATGCATTGTTTGGTGATGGGGAGATAGGGGATGAACCCGGGGATGTAGCTCATATGCTCTCCCACTGTTGTTATGATACAGCTCATATGCTTATCAATTGAAGTGTTGTTATTTGTTTTGATGTAGCACTGTACTTATTTCTATTAATCATCATCATAGAAATGTTATGTTTCGTGTTGGTTTTGGTATCACTGTATGAGTGATGGTTGTTACTAGTAGCATGTTGAAAAGGGTTTAGAAAACAAAATTTTTCCTAAGGTATGGGACACCTGAGGGTGTTGTTGAGAGGTTGATTTAATTCAAGGGTTTTGAGAATTTTCAAATAATTTTTTTTTTTTTTTTTTTTTTTTTTTTGGGTAAATAAACTGTGGATGATTTTTGTGTTTTGGATAATACCGTATTTGTGAAAATTATTTACAAAACTGTTGAGTTTCATATGGAAAATGAAGGATTTATTTTGGACTGAAAATTTGACTATCTTTGAGTAGTCAAATTATTTACAAAGTGTTTTCTTATTTTTACCCATAAGATTTGCTTGGGTTTGGCTTTCGAGAAGCTTGTTGTTGAGTAGTGACTTAGCTTGAGGTGCTAGTCGGTTGTTGGTAATTGTTTCAGGAAAGGTTTGGTTTGTTTAGGTGTTCGTACCTAAGTGTTGTTGTTTGGGACGTATTCCCTTGGTGAGTCTCTTCATTTGGTAAGAGTGGCTTGATAGTTTGTGGTGAGAGCAGTTTCACTCCTAGTGTTGAGGGGGGATGTTGGTGTTGAGTAGTCAGTTGGCCTTGTGTTTTGGCGTATCCTTAATTTCGGGGACGAAATTCTTTTAAGGGGGGGAGGTTGTAGAGACCCCGGTCTTTTTCCCATTTGATTATTGTATCCGGACTTACGTTCCGTGGATTCCGTTGTTATATTTGTTGTTGTTGTCCTTTAATTCCTTATTCTTGGGTTATAGGATGTGTTTAGCAGGTTGGTTGCAGATTGGTTGGGTTTAGAAACCAAGTCTGCATGTTCAGTTTTTGGCTTGGTCGCTCGAGCGAGCTTATCTTCGCTCGAGCGAGGTCCTTCTTTTTGGTTCGTCGCTCGAGCGAGCCTTTCTTGGCTCGAGCGAGGGTTGCGTCCAGTGCTAGACCTGAGAGCAGTGTTTGTTGGCTCGAGCGAGATTTCCTTCGCTCGAGCGAGATGGTTTGTCTTTGGCTCGAGCGAGCTTCTTTTCGCTCGAGCGAGGTCTGTTTTTGTGCCTGGTCGCTCGAGCGACCAGGTCTTCGCTCGAGCGAGCCTGTCCAGTATTTAAAGGCAGCAGCGGGATTTTTAGGGCAGTTTCTCATTCTTTTTGATCCCAAACCCTAATTTCCGTGTTCTCTTCTTCTCTAAACACATTCTCTCCTAGGTTTGATCTAGTTAGAGTGATTTCCTACCCTAGTTGCTTCATTAAAAAGGTAGAGGAGAGTGAGGGCTACATTTTAATCTGAAGAATTGTGGATTTGGAGCGCTTGGATTCGGGTCAATCTTCTCCATTTGGGTTCTCCTTTGAGGTAGGGATTCTCCTTGTTTCTTTTCAATACTCCATCTATAGATAGACATGTGGTAGTTTTTGTATTGCATAAAAACAGTATATCATGTTGGATTTATTAAAAATCATGAAGTTGAACATTGGGTTAGTTGTTGGTTTTAAATCTATGATTATTAGATGTGCTTTGGGGCTAATTGGGTGTTAATTAGCTAGTTGTTGTTGAAAGGAGAGGAAACCCTAATATTTGTTAATTTGGTAATTTAATAGAGGGGTTTGATGTTTGGGTAAATACTTGGGTATTTTGAGTTTAAATGAAAACATTGTTGGTTGTTGGAGAGGATTGAAGTTTTTGTTCGATATTGAGAAAGAGGGAGGAAAACCCGAATATATAATGTTTATGATTTAATTTGTATAATTAAATTGGAATAGTTTTGAAAGGAATGTAGTGGATTAAAATGAGTTAGGGCTTATTGTCCTTGAAACTGATTTTGTGAAAAACAAAAGTAATGAAAATGATTTTGTGGAAACAAAGGGATGAAGTTGGTTTTGTGAAAACAAAAGGAAGCGGGATTGGCTTGGTGGAATGGGAATGGTACTTTGGAATAAGTTTGAATGTTGAACTGTTGCATCTTACACTATTATGTTAGTATTAGTGATAAGTGGATAATCTCATGTTTATTGAGTAAGTTTGTAGATGTACATTACATATGCATCTAGAGGTTTTGTCCTTGGTCATCGGTGGAGGATGACACGGTTGTATTGAATTGTTGTGTATGCATTACACGTATGTGTTTATCTATTTTAACACATTGTTGTTACCTTGGTAGTTTATGTATATGCATTATACATGTTGGATATGCTTGGTGTGCATGGTGGTTGTTGGCGTTATATGCCGCGCTAATAATCAGGGGTACCGGTACCTTCCAGCTAGCGCCTGGAGAACTGTATGCGCTAATAATATATGGCACCATACCCTTCCAGCTAGCGCCTGGTAAACTGGCAGTTTGGCTTACTACGCACACAGCTAGTAGAGCGAGGTTGATTGTGGCTACTGCAGCATGTTTTGGCTTACTAAGCACTTAGCTAGTAGAGCAAAGTGGATATGGTTGTTGTTTGGTTGTAACTGAAAATGTTATAGTTTTGATTGGTTACAGTTCGGAGAACCGGGTTACTCCAGTGATTGATTGTATACATGTTGGTGGGTCGTAAACGCATGTTTTTACAAGGTTATGCACGTATAGATATGATAGTAGAGGAAACAAACCAAAATGTCTTTTGTCTTTTGGAAAGTGAGAAGAAAAATGAATGTTTTATAAATAAACATGTTGAAAGGGTACATCTGTGTATGTGTAGGAAATGAAAGAGGGTAGTGGGCTTAGTGAAACTATTTTCCTAAGTAGTGGTTAATATTATGAAAGGAGTAAGGAAAGATGGATTGCTTGTAGCGTTAATTGAAACGGTTGTTTTCAAAGAAAGGTTCATACATATATATTTTTGTATAAACTGTCAGATTACTATTCTAGTATGAGAATGAGTGTGCATGATCATAGCTATCTGTATTGTTGTTATTGTTGAGGATCAAGTCGAGATCCCTACTGGACTATATGTTCATCCCACGTTGTTGAATCTTTTTCAGGTATTAAGCAGGTTGAGCTACAAGATTTGGATCTTCTTAAATGTTGGCCATGGGGCCTCTTGTTGTTGGCGGAACGCCATATGTGTAAAAGGGTTACACCCTTCTTTTGTTTATTTAAAAGTTGTAAGCCCAAGGGCAATGTATTATGTATGTTCATGTAATGTTAACTTTGCATACGAATGGGAGTATTGTTATTCATTTCTACGGATTGAATGTATGAGTTTATTTCCGCATATTATCTCTGAAATTGAATTAAGTTAATGAATTTGGTAATGACTTCGAATAATAAAAAGTGGGACGTGTATATAAATAAAATAATCTATAAACTGATGAAATTAGCAAACACATTTCATTTTCAACCGTCAAAAAAATTCATATTTAACATTAAATTATAAATGCCATAGAAATTCCATATAAACCAAGTATAGTCCAATCTCAAAAATACAATTCCATACATAACAAAGGATTAAAAAAAATTAATATCCAAAAGTTAATATGTACCACCAAAAACTAATTTGTACCATGCCAAAAGGTAATCTGTACCATGCCAAAAAAGTAATCTATACCTTGTCAAAGGTAATCTGTACCGCATCAAAAATTAATCTGCACCACATCAAAAGCTAACTTATACGTATGTTCAAATAATTGCTCGGATCCTCAGGTACCTGTTCATAAGAAAAGTAAATTCCATGAGTATAACGCCATGGCTTACAAAATCTAATTAGCACAATGAAATCCAATAAATACGAGCTACCATGAATTCATTTTCTCTGTGATAACCAATGAGAATGAATTAAAAAAAAACAAAACAAAACAAAACAAAACAAATAAAAAAAAAAGACATGATCAATAGTTCAACTATGGGGAGGAAAATCAACATTTTAATGTATACCTAGAAATTAAATAAAAAGAGATCAGAAAACAAATCATGAAACTACCAGTAACTAGAAACCATAACAAAGAGGATGAGATTCTGATGAATGTCCCTCCAAAGACAAATGCTGATTTCAACGAAACAACCAATGAAGCTGTTAGACTTTCTCTAAAACCAAGCTGAAGTGAAAATAGATAATTTGTTAAACAGTGAATTAAATAATAAAAAAAAGCTAGTCAAGAAACAACAAACGCAGGACAAAAAACAGAGAAAGCACTCGTAACAACCATTACAAATGCGAATATTTTAAATCTCCATCGAGAATGAAATTTGAGAAAAAAGAAGAATACTTAGAATTATGGTTGACAAGGAACTTTAAGAAAATTATGTATGTTACTAGTTTTGTCAAAAGAAAATATTTGAGAACAAAAAAGTTTGTGAAAAACCTTATTCAAGTCCACAAGCATAGTGATTAGTGAGTACATATAAGTTTGAAGCCCTTACTCATTTGTTCAAAGTGCCAATTTCAGATTAAACCAAAAGGAAAAATCACAATTTCCCCATAAATTACTGAAAATTGATTTCCAAAGTGCTCATCTTTGGCTCATCTAATACATCAAAATAACATCTAAGCATTAATGTTTACTACCTATAGGCATATACATAATTATTACAGAACAACCAAGACCATGGGTCATATTTCATTGTATATTTGAATTGATCCATACATGGATACTATATGTAGACCAAATTATAGAAGATTTGAAAATGAAGAAAAACCCCCTGAAGGAAGTTGAAAAAGAGTGCTCTGCTTTGGTATTCAAGTGTGAGCCCTAGCTGATGCTGCTGATATCTTCCTGCTCACACCTGCTACCATATTTCTTTATTTTAGCTAGAAACATTATAAGTTATTAGCTAGAAAAAAGGTAGTGTATCAAGAAATATCACAGTTTAAAAGGAGATATTTCTTGTGACCTATTTAAGCTTGGAGTGCTAATTGATGCCTTTGTTTGTTTCATTAGACCCTAAGTATTTGAAAATTATACTTTATAGTAAAGATGCATTGAAGATGGTTTCTTGATTAACAACATTTAGACTTTACAGAATTTGGCATCATTCTTTAATTTATTTAAGTTAATCCAATATTATTTGTAGAATATCAATATGTATTCAAAAGGAACATTAATTATTTCCCGCAATGGGATTTGTTACACTTTTTCAGAAATATTATTATTTGGCACCCTGTTGCTCTCACGTCATCCTAACAGCCCCCAATCATGGATACACGATAAGGAAACAAATAAAAATACACCCAAGTAATGATCAATAGACATGTTCAGACCACACCCTCCAAACACAAGGGCAAAGCATATTAACACATGGTTTACTGATTCAAAGTCTAACAGAGAGACCAAAAGAGCATAAGCATATAACAATCACAACCATATAGTGGCACTTTTAAGTTCAATAACAAATAGAGAGACCAAAGTTGTTTTCAACATTGAAAGAAAAAAGGGGGAAAGGGTTCATTTATCCTAAATTTCAAAGAATAGTTGCTCATTGCTCATCAATTCATCCTGAAGTTAATTTTAAAATAGCTATACTCATGCATCTTGATCTCAATTCATAATTGGACTAGCATAACTGTACCTTTAAAACGGAATCACTTCCAAGCTGCACCTTCATGTAACATGAAGCTCAGTTCAGGTAAACATGTTGAAGAATTATCAAGTTCTTATTGCTCAACTGCACCGATGGCTAAGTCATTGAATTCTTAAATAACCGAAAGGCTACAAATCCAAAAACTCATTAGGACCAAATGGTTTGATGTACTAAAAAAAATAAAAAAATAAAAAATTGAATGACTTGTGGACTTTTGATTTATGGTTACATATCTAAATTAGTTAGTGGTTTAATGGATGTAGTAATAGATATTCTAAAAGGGATCACTATCAAATATCTAGTGAGATGTAGCAGGGAAGATCACCACCTCTTTTTTAATGCATACATCTATCCATCTATGAATCAATAGCATATCAAAACCTGCAAAAGGGCTTTGGAATAACCAATCCAAGTCCAACCAAGTATCTGGATGTAAAAGAGAACTTGTTTTTAATATACTGAAATTTGAACTCATATCCATCTATCATTTTTTGGCAAGACTTGCCATTAATTTGAATACATTTTCCTTGTTTCAGTTTGAAAATTTATATCTTAGACCTACATTTTGACTAATTTCACAGATCATAATAAGTTCAATCAATTTTGATCCAACTTAAATCCTTTAGTTATTATCTCCTCTCAGATCTCAAAATGAAACACATGATTGAATTCATATTTTGTCTAACAATACAAAAAAAAAAAAAATAGTAGTCCAAGTTTGAAAAATAAATGAATGGTTGTAGCAAAAATCTTCATCATGTAGTTTCACTTCTGTTTCACAAACACACATAAATACACATCTATAGAATGATTACTTATAAAAAAAAAAAAAAAATAGAGCGAATTACACTAATGGTCCCTATAGTTAGGGCACTGTGTCACTTTGGTTCCTAATTTTTCAATTGTGACATATTTGACTCTGAATTTTGAATCTTGTTCCAAATAAGGACAATTAAAGATATCATTACTCAATTTCAATGGCAAAGTCGTCAACTTGATAAAATATAAACTAATTTGATAAAAATAAATGTCAAAAAAATATTTTTGAATTTTTAAAAATTATTTCTACCCACTAAAGATTATTTATATTTTATTAAATTGACAACTTTGCCCTTGAAATTGAACAATGGTCTCTTCAATTGTCCTTATTTGAAACAAGATTTAAAATTCAGGATTAAATGTATCACAATTGAAAAGTCAAGGACCAAAGTGACATGAGTCCCAAACTATAGGGAATGTTAGTGTAACTTGCCCAAAAAAATATTGTTCTTTAATTGAGTTCATATTGGAATCTCTTATAGACAGACATAAAGTACATATTTACATATTAGTTAAAAATAAAACAAAGTAATTTTGATAGTCTTAAGGCTGTCAAGTAAAAGGTTATACCGGGGCAAAGTCTGCAATCTGTAGGTTCTTGATTGTGCACCTTGCATCAATCCTTATGCCTTGATCTTGATTAAGGATAGGCATCATAGGCGCAACTCACAGAACCTGGCTGCCTCCTTTTTCTTATCTTTTCTTTTTTCATTTCCTTTCATTTTATTTTTCTGGACCTTTCCTACAATTCCTATGTGCTTGTTTCAGAATATGGCTAGGCTAATTTAGAAATTTCTTTCAATAAGTAAGTTAATTTGAGCAATATCGAAATTATGGCATAATCTAAGATATCGATACTCATACATTATTTATTTTGAAAACTATTATTAGTACAGGAAAATAACCCCCCCTCCCTCCAAAAAAAAAAAAGTTGAGTACAACTACCGCAGGTAAATGTAGCGACGAAATGTCCCCTGGTAGGAATGAGGAGTCATTGCTCAAAGAATGGTAAGATTTATCTGGGTTTCCTCCATTTGCAAGATATGGTCTAGGGCTAGAAGAGCCACTTGAACTGGAAACACCGCCATTTCCAACAGCTTTAAAAGGGTCAATGTTCATGTTAGAAATTTTCTTCACTTTCTTCTCTTGCACCTGCTGAGCTCAAGAAATTAGCATATGAGCCATTGAGTGAGAGGCATAACCATCAAAGACACACAAAAATGTGTCATTCAGATATCTACTGCATATTTGAGATATTAATCATAGTGAAATGTGTCAAATAAGTGTAACAACCATTTGCTAAGTGTTGTACACATTCTTTAATATATAAAACTAGGAGGTAGTGAAGCTGGCTTTAAAGTTTTTGCCCAAAACATAAATAAAGGCATCATATTTTATTCAACAGATCAACTTTGGTCAATAGAAAATTGGCATTTCTCATCTTTTACTTTTTTAAAATTTTGTAATAGGCTTCAAAAAATATTCACAACTCAATTAAAACTATATGATAAATTTAAGAAGGAAATCTAAGATGAAAATTGATTTTCATCAATTGTATGAATCTGAACCAATAGAAGGGAAAATATAGAGCATGAGCATCAACAAACTTAGGTGATCAATTCTAGCAATCCTGATCAACATTCAACATAAATAACCGAACAGAACAATTCAAATAACAAAATTGATGAAAGAGGGAGAGAATTAACTGTTTCAAAATCATGACAGGCAACATCAGGCAAGAGAAGAGTTGGTGAATACGTCAATCCAAATCTTGAATGATTCTTGTTCACTAAACTAACATAAATCAGCTTGTTCATTGATTTTGATTTTTGACATCAAATTTTTTTCTCTATCACCATTTTGGACATCAAACCCAAAATTTTATAGAAATCAAACCACTTCAACCAAACCAATAATTTTATAGAAATCAAACCACTTTAACCAAACCCATTTAAAAGATCAACACAAAATTAAACTAAAACAATCATATAAAACCCTAGCAAATGTGAGAAATGGGGAAACAGAGGAAGAGAGAGAGAGAGAGAAAAACTGTAGACACCTCATTTTTGACCATCCTCAAGACTCGGACGTCATCACTTGTAAACTCGATGATTATGATTGCATGTGTTCGTTTTGAGTGCTCGAAGTCCTCGAAGGAGTGCCCTACCTTTGAGCCTTGAAACCTTATCTGTTTTGCGCCTTATTTTGGACCAAAACCTTGGCTTTTCTTGCCTAGAACTTTTGGTGACTTGTTGACCACCACCATAAGCTGTCGGTCATGGATAATGGTTGTCGGCCAGGGGTGTGGTCGACGGTCACCAATGCTTTTTTCCAGATAGTTGTTGACAGCTATGCCAGCTGTTGGCACAATGAGCTACATCTCCCTACACATGTATGATGGGATGTTTCCAAGCTCAAAGAGTGTTTTTCTATAAATATGGGGATTCCTCCCCCATTTTGGGAGGTTAACAATTTTGGAACAAAATTCTCTCTATCTCTTTCTAGATTTCTCTCTCTCTCTCTCTCTCTCTTAAAATTTTGTGCTTTGTAGTTAGTTTTCTCTACAGTTTTACATACACTACCTTGATCAAAGTTACTTCTCTTTGAGTTGAGGTTTCTTGAGACTTGTTTTGAGCTCTAGCAAGTGGTTTTAGCTTGGATTTGTGTCTAGAGTTGCTCTTTGCTTCAAGAGGTAGTTTACTTGCTTTGTTCACTTGTTTAGTATACTTGTTTTCTCATCTTTTTAAACTATTTTGAGGCTGGTTTTGAACCAAAAAAACCTTTGTTTTTATGACTTAAAAGTGGTGGTTTGAGCCTTTTTTTTAGTTAGGGGTGGTTCACCCTTCTTGCTTGTTAGCTTGTATAGCTTTTGTGCCTTTATTCATCACTTTCAAATCAATTTTTTTGGGCCTTTTAACCACTAAATTTTAGAGGTTTTTCAGTGGTAAAAAACTTATTTTGAAGTCCAAAATTGGAAGGGTTAGCCTCCCCTCCTTGTGTCTTGCTTGCATACCTAGTTAGCTTCACATGTTAGCATGTTTTTTTAGCCTAACTTAGCTTAAGTTCAGCATGTTTCAGTCTCTGAAAGAACCTGTTTTAGCTCTGTTTTGGGCTGGTTAGTTTGTGTTGAGTCTTATTTTGCATAGTTACAGTGTTAATTCCTTCACTAGCTTAGTGTTTTAAGGCTTTAACTAGCATTGGTGTGAGTTGGTTGCATGTTTTAGTGCTTTTTATCACTCAATTTCAGCACATACAATCTCTGCAATCTCCCTCACTTCTTCACTTTTTCATATGTTTTGAGGGTTGTTTCAACCTTAAGGTTGTTCAAGCTTGAGGTTGAGGCTCATGCTTAATGGTTTAATCCTCTTTTGAGGGTTCATTACCAACGGCATGAAGCTTCTCTCATGCCTTAAACCACCCCTTGGTTGACACTTCTTTCACTTTAGAAGACACTCACCAATGGACTTAATTGATTAATGAATTGTTTGGTAATTAAAATGAGCAAACAAAATTGGCAAGTAAAAGTGTGCAAGATAAGCATTCTTTGTGTTGCATTGCATGTGTTCAAATTGAACGTCAATTTAAACACAAGGAAAATGGGACATTTCATACTCAAAGTGATGAAATGTGTCATTTTCCTAGGTCACCATTGCCCTTGATCATGTATGATAGTGTGGTGGTCATTTTGGTCATGCTTGTGCATTAATTGAACTTGTACAAACATGGTCCCTTAGCCATCATGCATAGAAATTGCTTGATTGATGGTTTGAGAGCCAAGAGTTTCTCTCATTTGAGCTTCTGTGATGATAAGGAGGGTAAATAGTACAAACAACTTGTGAGAATACACTGTTTTGCTCTGTTTTGCTCTCTGTTGCAGCATGGAAGTGTAAACCAGCAGTGGCCAACAACCACCATCAGTGGTCGACCGGCCACCATTGGTAGCCGACCGGCCCCTTGTCCCTCTTGTCGACCATCAGTGATTTTTGCACAATGTGATGGTAAGATGAAGTAGAGGTGTTCTGGAGGTTGGCAGAATTTTTAGTGATCAAATGTGCAAACAGAGGCTCGCAGCAGCAAAGCAGTGGCTTTTCGGGTGTAGATTCAAGCATGCGCATGCATATCCATCACTTCCCCGGCCTAAGTAGTTGATTACTTAGTTTACTTGCAATTGACTTGCAATCCATTAATTAGCTAAGTAGTTAATTAGATGTGATGTAATTATTTAATTAATTAGCTAGAATAGTTAATTAGTTTCAGTTTGTAATAGTTAGCTTAATTAGCATAGCTAGTTTGTTAGCTTATTTATTCGAACCCTCCTTCGCGAGGGTATAATGTTGTAATAAGTGTACGTGCGTGTGTGTATGTCTTCCAATCCCACGTCTTTCTCCCTTTTATTTAATCGCTTTTGATAGTTAGATTAGGGTCATGTTTCAATTAGCATACCTTATGCTTACAACCATTCATTTGTATTGCATGCACCGAGGCTCGGCGCATCATTCAAACTGCATTGTTATTTCAATATCTTATTTGAATACGTGTTTAATCGCATGTTGTTCAAATTGAATCATATGCCATATTAGTGGTCGAGCCTATTAATTTCATATTACATGTGTTGCATTAGACATCTTATATAATTAGGATCATGCATCTTTCTAACTAGTTTTTGTTTTAGCTTGGAGTACTCAGTGAGTTTTTATGCTTTAGCATATTTGCATAAGTGTGAATGTTGCCATAATTAGCATACTTACCATGAGGCTATGTGTTTAAATGCTAAACTGCATGAATGCCTGTGGATGAAGACTTGTTGTTTGAATTGAAACGATTCAACGAATGTGCATTTTAAGCCCACTTTGTTGAGTGGCAAATAATGTTTTAAGCCCACTATGTTTGGTGGCAAATCCGCAAACTTTAAGCCCACTTGAGGTGGCAAATTCAAACTATTTTCGCAAACAAACATGAATTGAATTGATCCAAATTGAGCAAACTAGTCTATACTTGCTTGTGCGCATCACATAGTAAAGCTAGTTTAATAATCGGAATAAGAACACATAGGGTATGTTTGGTTTGGCTTTGTAGAGTGACTTTGGAAAAAAAATTCTAAAAAACTTGTTTGGTTTGTAATTTTTCCAAAACAATTTCTAAAATCACTTTCTCTCTCTTACACATCAATCAATCACTTTTTCTCTCTCCTCTCTCATTCTCAATCACTTTTTCTCTCACACATATCTATTCAATTACAACAAAATATCAAATCATTCCAAACTCCCAAACTCCAAAACTACTTTCAAAATACACAACCAAACAAACCAAAAAAATTTCTAAACTCTCTCCCCAAAACAATTTTTAAAAACTACTCTCTCAAAACTAAACCAAACAAACCCATAATGTTTATAAAATCTCATATCATGATTAGTAGAAGCCGATCTTTTGATCGGGTGAGCAGGGGTGCTCAATTCATGACCTTCCCCCTTCGTACCTAAGTTCCCGAGCCGAGACAACTTTGGTGATGATGGACACGTGGCCTTCTGCACGAGTCAGGGTTTAATTTTTCCCAAAATAAAATATTTAGGTGGCGACTTTGTATCTGGAAAAGTAATCCAATTTTGGCATTATTTGATTTAATCGATTTTCCAAAAAAATTTGCCGGATTTGGACTCTTTGGTGTTTATTAGTTTCACATTGCACTTGTGAGATTCGCGAAAGTCCAAACTATGAGACCTTTCTTTCAAACCTTCCGAAAGGGGGGCGCGAAAAAGACAAGTCCACAGAGACCGAGAACGACAGAGAGAGGCCAAGATCGAGAGAGAGAGAGAGAGAGAGAGAAACTTGTGATTTGTGGCCGAGATCGACAGAGAGAGACTTGTGATTTGCAGCCGATATTGACATAGAGACCGAGAGAGAGAGAGAGAGAGAGAGAGAGAGAGAGAGAAACCTGTGAAATTGAAAAATCCTAAACCCTAAGTTTGAAATTGAAAAGCCTCAAATCAGAACTTAAAACCCTAATATCTGAACATGAACCTGAAATTGGGCGGTGCAATAGGAGAGATACGAGAACTTTGGCCAGAGAGAAAGGTGAAACAACTCCGTTTGCTTCGTTTGTGGGTCTTCATCGACCGGACAGAAAAGCGAATATGACCGGAGCTGCGAAGGAGGTAACTCCGAAGGACTGCTTGAGCGAAGCAATGGCCATAGCAAGCAAAGCAATGGCTATCACTCCGAAGGACTACTCTTCCCTTCATCTTCTCTTCCTGTTTGCTCCTTCATCTTCTCTTCATGTTCGCTTCTTCGTCTTCGCTCTCTCTCTCTCGAACGCATCTCTCTTTCTCTCTCTCCAGCTAGTTTTTGTTTCCTTTTTTTTTTTTTAGAGAGAGAGACTCCTAAAATTTTGCCTAAATTTTAGGAGGGAATTTTGTTAAACTTATTTATTTTGATGATTTATTTAATTATGTTTTAATTTATTTGAAAGAGAAAAATAGAATCCAAAATTTATTTTGATGATTTATTTAATTATATTTTAATTTATTTGAAAAAGAAAAATAGAATTCAAAATTTATTTTGATGATTTATTTAATTATGTTTTAATAGAATCCAAAATTTATTTTGATGATTTATTTAATTATATTTTAATTTATTTGAAAAAGAAAAATAGAATTCAAAATTTATTTTGATGATTTATTTAATTATGTTTTAATAGAATCCAAAATTTAGTTTGATGATTTATTTAATTATATTTTAATTTATTTGAAAAAGAAAAATAGAATTCAAAATTTATTTTGATGATTTATTTAATTATGTTTTAATAGAATCCAAAATTTATTTTGATGATTTATTTAATTATATTTTAATTTATTTGAAAGAGAAAAATAGAATCAAAATTTACTTTGTCACATTATTTCTCACCTAAACTTTTATCTTAAATATTATTTGAATGTATTTAATATTTGCTTAAATCAGGAGTTCATTTCAACCCAAAAATAATGCCCAAACCAGAGATTCAAATAGCTCAAAACAAAGGTTCAAACAGCCCAGCACAGCAACAGGCCAGAAGGTTCAAATAGAAAATATTCAAATTAGTAATGATCGAGTCGAAGATATTCAAATGAATACAACGGCTATAAACAACTATAAGTTTCATTATATATGCCAAAGCCTCTAATGTATACAAGTAACAAAAAAAACTAGAAAATATTTTTTGATCTATAATCACTCACATCTATTCTCTGAAAAATTCTCTGAGAAGTGTTCTTCAATTTTTGTTTACATCATCTTTCAGAAATTATACACTGAGACGTATAGCTTTAAGCCCGTCTTTCCTGTGTGAGGTTTACAGAAAAATCAGAACTTCATTTTTATATCTATCTTTGAGAGATAATTCTTGTAGCTTTTTGTGAAAACAAAAATACCTTCTTTTCAACCTTGTAAGAGTGCAGTACACTCAGTGTTCTTGACTTAGAAAGTCTATGTAAAATCTGTGGAGGATTATTCCATCTGTGAAAATGTTGCTAGCACCCTGTGAAGTTAGAATATAGTGGAAAATCTCAAGTGAAACTTGAGGAGTGGACATAAGCCGAGTTAAGCCGAACCACTATAAATTTGTTTGTCTCTCTCTCCCGTATCTCTTTATTTTATTTAAATTGCCATAGCTATATTTCACATTTTCACTGTGCTAAAATCATTAACTGACATAGTTGTTAGAATACTTGTTTTAATTATTTTTATTTCATTAACTATATTTATCTATTGTGCTAGTCATAATTTTTATTAGGGTATTATTATATTTATTTGTAAAAACCTAATTCACCCCCCCCCCTCTTAGGTTGTCTTTTGGGTAACATATTTTAATTTAGGTAAAATTTTGGAGGCCCAGATTGTCTCCAGTCCAGATCTAGGACAGTCCTATTTAGTTCGGCTCATTGGGCTCACTTTTGGGTCCTTTTTTCGATAATTAAAACCTTTCACATTTTAGGGTTTGTTGAATATATTATTTTTGCAAATAATCACGTTGATTGGATAGCAGATACTATCTATTCATAACACTTTTGTTTGGAAAAAAATGGATAGTCAGAAAATTAACGGTTTATAAAAAAGTGATCCAAATACATAGTATCCGTTATGCGATCGACGTGATTTTTTATAGGGATAATGTACGCTTTTTTTGTGAAATCACTTACTCTCTTTGTGAAAACTTACGTCTTTTGTGTCGTTGTTAGTTCTTAAAAAAAATGACGCATTTTTGTATTGACTTACACTTTTTTGTGAAATCACTTACGCTTTTTTGTGAATTCACTTACACTTTTTGTGAAAACTTACGCCTTTTGTGTTGCTGTCTATTCTTGAAAAAACTTATGACTTTTTGTGTTGACTTATACTTTTTTGTGAAATCACTTACGCTCTTTGTGAAAACTTATACCTTTTGTGTTGACTTATGCTTTTTGTGAAATCACTTTGCCAAGTTTTCAAAAAAACTTACGTTTTTTTGTGAAATTACTTATGCCTTTTGTGTTGACTTAGGCTTTTTTGTGAAATCATTTACGCTTTGTGAAAACTTACACCTTTTATGTTGACTTACGCTTTTTGTGAAATCACTTACCCTATTTGTGAAAACTTATACTTTTCGTGTTGTTGTCAGTTCTTGAAAAAAATTTACATGTTTTTGTGTTGACTTAGGCTTATCTATGAAATCACTTACCTTATTTGTGAAAACTTCCGCCTTTTGTGTTATTCCAAATATTTTTTTGAGAAGGCTTACGTGTTTTTGTAAAAATTTACACATTCTTCTGAAAATACGTACACGTATATAATATAATATATTATCTTATTAATTTTACCTGTAAGAGCATCTCCAATGGTGTTTGTTAAAATAGCATTGCTATTACTATAATTTGACGATGAATAGTATTATTTTGCCAAATTATAACAATGGTGCTCCAATGGTGCAAAGCTATTTTGCCAAATTTCAACCGACTTTCTCTCCAATTTATAGGTGATGTTTGGATATAGGTTTTTGAATATATATATATATATATATTTTTCTTTTATGACTTTTTAAAAAAAATTAAATATTTACGTTCTACTCGAATTTTTTTTAAAAAAAATTAAAAAATATATATATGTATATAAACATAATTCACCCCACTATTCACATACCACTAAAAAATTAAAAAAACAAAAATTTACCTATATATATAATTCACTCCATCCATATATAATTGAGTGGTGTTTTAGATCCTTCCAAGCTCTATCCTTACCTCCCCTCGCTCTCTCTCTCTCTCTCTCTCTCTCTCTCTCTCTCTCTCTCTCTCTTGACCCCCCTCTCTCTCTTTGTTTTTCTACGCAAAAGGCAGTACTCTTCATGACTTCCCTCTCAATTCTCACATTCTCTCTCCACAAAAAGCTCAAGAAAACAAAGCAACAACCAAGATCCAACTCTATCTCCATCTTGATCCACTCTCTGAAACCCTCCCAAATAGAAACCTCAAATAAACCCTAAATTGAGAGAGGTTGAAACCCTAAATTGAAGATGAAGAAGAAGACGAAACCCCAAGTTAAACCCTGCATGAAGATGAAATCGTCTGAAATCCATCAAGCATCTTGAAATCCAAGTAATTATTGTTTAAAATTTGCTTCAAATTTATTGAGATTTGTTGAGATTACTTGAAATTTGTTTGAGATTGCTTCAAATTTGATTGAAATTGCTTGATTGGTGTTGTTGTTGACTGATTCTATTTAGAAAAAAAAAAAAAAAAAAAGTTGGTGAATTTTGAAGCAAAAAAATTTAGCAATTGCCAAATCATTTAAAAATTTTGGTGATTTCTGTTTTTTTTTTTTTTTTAAATTTTTTTTTAAGTTGGTGAATTTTGTTCAAAAAAAAAAATTTTTGATCTATTTTTGGGAGGTTTTCTTGGGAAATGATGAGAAAGGGAGAGAGGGAATGAAGGAAAGCCGTTGGTTTTGGGTGAGTTGGCAAATTTGGCAACTGCCAAAACTGCTGCTAAATTTGGCAGTTGCTATACCTTGCCGTTGGAGAACCCATTTTTGCCAAATCTGCCATATTATGGTTTTGACAACTCTTTTAAAAAACCATTGGAGATGCTCTAAGGTGACATGCTTAGCAGGTCACTAATACATAAGTTTTAACACAAATTTATATAACTAGTAATACAAACTTGTATAATCAAAAACATAAAGATGTATAAGTACATTGCATATGGTATGTAAGGCATACCTAAAAAAGACCCGTCATTATTATATGTTCTATAAGTACAATCCATAAGATGGTGGCCCAAACTTTTGTAGCCTTCTCTAATTGATTGGTCAAAGAAGAGGTATTCTCTATCATCAAATCTATAATTATTATCTCATGATATGATTCAATTAATGTGTATTGTCAAATTTTAAGAACAAAAGCTCCTCCGATACTTATTGGGGGATTTGGTCATAGTCCCCTCAGTATCTAATTTGTCTTTCAAAAGGACAAGAATTATATAAGTACTTTCAAAACCCCCTGATATTTTAAAACTTGTTTCTTTTACTATATTACCCTCATATCTATCAGCTCTCCTATTAAGCCATTTTCACTATGTATTTCAGAGTAAAATTTTACTTTGTATGAAAGTAAAATTTTACACTTTGAAACTAAAGTAAAATTTTACTCTGTATGAAAGTAAAATTTTACTTTGAATAAGAGTAAAATTTTGCACTCTGAAACTAAAAGTAAAATTTTACTCTGAAAAACAAGTAAACTGTGAGACTCTGAAGGTAAAAGTAAAATTTTACTCTGGTTCTGTCAAATGAAAAAAACAGAGCAATAGAACCAGAGTAAAATTTTACTCTGATTCTATCAAATGAAATTTGATGTTTACTCTGAAAAATCGATGGAACTTTGAGCTTTGAGCTTTGAATCAGGCCTATAATCCTTGAATCAATCGATGTTTACTCTGAAAAACATTGAATCAGGCCTATAATCTGAAAATTTCAGAGAAATCTCAATTTTTCATACCCCGGTTCTTCAGATTTTACAGATTTTTCAGATTTTTGAAACTTTGAGCTTTCAAAAATCTTGAGATTTTTCATACACACAGATTTTTCAGATTTTACTTTAAATCTTTGAGCTTTTGAGTTCAAATCAAATGATCGTCGAGACCGATCTATGCTATGATCTATGGTGGCGGTGATTTCAACGACGATGATGTTTGATCTAACAGGTCTCTCTTCTACTAAAAAATCATTCAAATCTCCGATCTTAAAGACTTAAAACACACATATATATAGATATATATATATATATATTAGAGATCGGAATATGTAGATATATATATAAATATATTCGAATTCAAATCCCAAAACACATATATATTTGAATTCAAATCTCAAAACACACAAACACACACATATATAGATATATATATATGTATCAGTGCGATTTGCAAGTTCTCCACAGCTTCGGCCATGGAGGAAGCTAGGGTTAGAAGAGAGAGACGAGAGAGAAGATGAACAGTTGAAAGAGAGTTGAAGGAGAGTTGAAGGAGGAGAGTTGAAAAGATGCGGAGAGAGATCGTCGGAGCTTAGGAATGACGACCGGCGTAGACGGACGCATCGGAAGAAAAGTTCTCCACAGCTCCGGCCATGGAGGAAGCTAGGGTTAGAAGAGAGAGACGAGAGAGAAGATGAACAGTTGAAGGAGAGTTGAAGAAGGAGAGTTGTATCTGTGAGTGTATAATAGTCTGATAAAATATTTAAATAATAAATTTTGTCCTTTATGTAAGGTTTTATTATTATGAAGAGGTTTAGAAAGTATAATTTTTTTTTTAATCCTTTTAACAATGAAAGGAAGGTAAAGGGGATTTATAGCCAAATTTCCCATACTTATTCCTAAATTATTGAATTTACCCTCTTTTTTTTTAGAACTTATTGAATTTACCTTTTTTTTTATTTTAACGTAAGTTCAAAATGCTCCTAGATCAATGAGAGATTTAAAAACTATTCTCAAATTTCTCAATAGGGAACCTAGTGAGACACTAGAGAGTTGAGTTTTTTACAAAACCAGGTGAAGTCTTGTGTTCAAAACATGACACAAACTTTACAATGGTCCTGGACATCATTACCTGTAATAACAATACAAGGGGCAAGAAAAGTCACTAACAGAAGTGCATGAACATTTACATACCATTCCGTATTTGAACTAGGGGTGAGTAACGGATATTTTGATCCGTTCAAATCGATTGAACCAAATCGATTCATCGCATTTTGGACGGATGCGTGATGACTAGGGATGGCAATTTAAACCCGGCCCGACGGGGACCCGATCCCCCGACCCCGAAATAAGTGGTTTTTTCCCCGAAAAATATCCCCGTGGGGATGGGGATGGTATTAAAAAATCACTCCCCGATCAATTTCGGGCCGGGGACGGTGATAAATTTTTCGGCCCCGGCCCCGGCCCGGCCCCGGCCCGGCCCCGGCCCCGAAACTTCCCCGAAATTTCCCCGTATATATATATATATGTTTAAGTTCATTTGTTCTGGTGTGTGTGTGGTTATATAATATAATATTTATATAATATAATATCTATTATCTATTCTATCTATATAATATAATATCTATTCTATCTGGTATCTATCTATCAGACTCTCTCTCTCTCTCTCTCGTTCTCCTCTCACTCTTACCCTCACTCTTTGATCTCTCCCTCAATCTCTTTCTTCTCTCCGCAGTCAGATCTCGTCGCCACCTCCACTGCTGCCTCCGTCGTCGCACTCAGCCACATCTCGCTTCCGAATCTCCGATCGGCCATCGCCACTGTCCTCCTTCGTCCACGGCGACGCCGACCGTCCTTCTTCGTCCACGGCGACACCGACAGTCCTCCTTCGTCCACCATCGCCTCCTCCGTCGTCCATTGCCGCCGACAGTCCATTCGTTCTCTCTCTCTCTCTCTCTCTCTGTGACAGATCTCAGATCTGTTTGTATTTTTATTTTTATTTTTATTTTTATTTTTTTATGATCTATTGATATTGGGGATGATGATGAGTGTTGTTGATTGAGGATGATTTTTTTTTTTTATGATCTGTTGTTGATTGTGTTGTTGTTGAAACAGATTTGGGGGACGGGGAATCTTCGGGGTCGGGGAAACTCGAACCCCGATCGGGGGCGGGGGGTGGGGGGGGCCGGTAGGGTCCCCGTCGGGGATCGGGGCCGGGGACGGGGAATTTCTCACTATCGGGGATCGGGGACGGGGAGGGTGGTCCCCGGCCCCGCCCCGCCCCGTTGCCATTCCTAGTGATGACCAGCGAATGGTTGTAGATTAATTTTTTCCAATCCACTTAGTTTTGGATGGATGGCGAATTTGAGATTCCTTTAACCGCAGCCGAACTACCAAACTGCAAGTATCCCTAGTGATTTGTAAGACTTTGTATTTTCAATTTGGTTAGATATTTTGTTTGTGTTTTCAATTAAAAAAGAGTTTAGATATTCTGTTGTATTTTCAATTTGTTTTCAATTTAAAAATCCTTTTATCAAATGGTAAAGGTTGATATTTGATATTTTTGTGTAGAAAAAATAAGATTTAATTTTGTCATTTAAAAAAAAAATCAAATTAAATATTTTTTAATAAAAAAGATAATGAAATAGTTTTGATAATGTATGATTTTCGTATATATATTTATTATTGGTATTTAACAATTTACTTGATAATCTTTTCGTTATGTTGAGTTGAATTATTATCCAAAAAAAATGTTGACAAGTTTTTGTATTATGTTTAAAATTTGTAAAAGTTTAAACTACCAAATCGCTTCGTATCCATCCATCAATCCGCATCCATCAATTCAACAGACAGATGCTGATTGATTTTTTTCAATCCGCCCATACAACGGACAGATGACGAATTAGATATTCCCGACTACAACCAAACCGCAAACGCCCCTAATTTGAACCACATATAAATCTGAGCTGGAAAACCCCATGCCTAGTTAATAATCAACGCGTTCCAACACCTTCCTCACTCAACCATGCCTTCGTTGAACACGGTTTCTACATGCATTTTTCAAAATAGTAACACCAAACAAACTGTGTTTTTTGAAAAAAGAAAATAGAAAACAGAATGTAGCATGTATTATCACAGCACCCCATTCAACCACAAAATAAATCAGCATCTTTAAACCAATTTTAAATATGCAAATACAAAAACTCCAGCATGTGTAATACGGAGGCTGTAAAAATGAATATGATGAAATGCTGCAGATACTGGTAAACCAGCATGGAAATGGACCATTTTCTGGTGTGCACTGCTGCAAATACTGCTAAACCAACTCAAAGTCATGGAAATGGACCATTTTCTGGCTCTTTCTGGTGTGCACTGCTGCAGATACTGCTAAACCACCAGTCATTAATACATGCAACAGTGTATCTGTTTGTGTACTGACAGAGAGTCCATATAAGTCCATATAAACCCATAATCAGAAGAAGAAGTATTTAAATTCAGTTTGACAATAATCTGATCTGCTAAATATACGACATAATCATACCAAGCTAAAATTAACATTACAAAAGGAGACCAAATGGAAAACTTCTCACAAATACAAACCATTAGCTAATTCAATCAAAATCTAATGCAAGTCTAAGAGTGATTTGGCTGAATATCTTCACAGCACAACCAAACTGAAAAACATCCCTGCAAAAAAAAAATGCATATTAGAGGTCACACTCACAAAGCATTTTCTATAGACGAGTTAATACTAGCCCCAATAGTTAATACTGCCGTGATATTGTTATACACATCAAACATAACATCATAAAAAATATACACTCTTCCTTGTTGGGTTAATTAGCAAGATAGTAGATGAAAAATGCATGAAAGAAAAAAATCAAATTTTTTAGGTTTTTTTTAATTTTTTTTTTTTTTAGCAAGGCAGTCCTTGAAAGTCTTGGAATGTAAAATTTCTCATCAACTTAAACAACCCTCTTAAGCCTAAATTTATATTTTCATTTGACCCAAAATATAAGCAAAACAATTAACACTTTTCAGATTTGGCCATAGTTCTTTCCACTCATTTAAAATGGATAATAATGACACTTACGTAAAATATAACAATGTTTTTGCAACTCAAAGTAATGGAAATGGACCATTTTCTGGCACTTTCTGGTGTGCGTATTTAAATTCAGTTTGACGATAATCTGCTCTGCTAAATATACGACGTAATCATACCAAGCTAAAACTAACATTACAAAAGGAGATCAAATGGAACACTTCTCACAAATACAAACCATTAGCTAATTCGATCAAGATCCAATGCAAGTCTAAGAGAGTGATTTGGCTGAATATCTTCACAGCACGACCAAACTGAAAAACATCCCTGCAAAAAAAAAATAAATGCATATTAGAGGTCACACTCACAAAGCATTTTCTATAGACGAGACTAGCCCCAATAGTTAATACTACCATGATATTGTTACACACATCCAACATAACATCATAAAAAATATACACTCTTCCTTAAGGTTCGGTTAATTAGCAAGATAGTAGATGAAAAATGCATGAAAGAAAAAAAATAAAAATTTTCAGGTTTCTTTTTTTTATTTTTTTTAGCGAGGGAGTCCTTGAAAGTCTTGGAATGTAAAATTTCTCATTAACTTAAACAACCCTCTTAAGCCAAAATTTAGATTTTCATTTGACCCAAAATATGTGCAAAACAATTACCACTTTCCAGATTTGGCCATAGTTCTTTCCACTCGTTTAAAATGGATAATAATTACACTTGTGTAAAATATAACAATGTTTTTGCAACTTTCATGCTTTTCAAACTTTTCAAATTGTTTTATTGCAAAATTTACATCCTACGCACATGCATGCAAGAAAAAAATTATTTTTTTTCCCCTTTATGTCGTTTCACTTTCTACCATTTTCACTTTTCATCATCCTCTATTTTTTTTTAAAATATCAGTCTAACTCTCACTTTAAATTGCTCGATCAAATGGCACTGGATTTTTATTATTCTTGCCATAAATTAAACACATTCACAACTCTTGCCTTGAAAAAACATGACTTTCAGGCTCTAATCCACAACAAACACCACAACCACACTGACTAGTGCACATTACAATGTACAGCGATCTACAGACTCCTACTGTTAAGAAAATTGCACTGATTACTGGATCCTTTTACGTATTGATTCCATAGTGTCAAATTATGCTCAATACAACAATTAGATATCATAAGCATAGCTCTAGATCCAAAACCAGGCAACTGAAAAGTGAAAATATGATGCTTATTTTATTTTAATTGGACGCCAATATTTAACTCTACCGGGGTTGTTAACAACTCCGCCGGTCCCAAGCCCGGATTAAGGAGGAGGGTTGTGTGTTAGGTAGCTGACAGCCAACACGTAAAAAAGCCGCTCGGATCTCTTATGAAAATGAATCCTACTTTGAATCGTTTAAATGCTAGGTCGTTCCCCTCAAGTGACGTGTTGCGCCTGCCTCCGAGTGTTTCAAAAAGTGAGCAAAGGGTGCCGCATCGATGCCTGGGTGTGGTGAAAAATGGGCAAAGGTTTCCCCATTTTTCTAGGCGAGCGCGGGTAAAGAAGATAGTCCATGACTATAGGTTTAGGGTAGCTACTTGGAACATAGGAACCTTCACTAGTAAGACGATGGAATTGGTAGATGTTATGATTAGCAAGAGAGTAAGTATAGCTTGCATACAAGAAACTAAGTAGACGGGAGAGAAAGCTAGGAAAATTGAGGATACCGGTTTTAAACTATATTATAGTGGTAAGGTTAGACGCAGGAATGGGGTAGGAATCATAATTGTCAAGGGTCTTGTGGAGAGTGTAGTGGCAGTCACTAGGAAAGGGGATAGGATTATGCTAGTTAAAATAGTTATTGGAGGGAATATAGTGAATGTTATTAGCGCATACACCCCTCAAAGTAGAATTAGATGATCAGACTAAGAGGGATTTTTGGGAGCAAATAGATGAGATCTTACAGGAGATACCCGTAGGAGAGAACCTGATTATAGGTGGAGATTCTAATGGCCATGTGGGCATAGATAAACTAGGCTACGAAAGGGTGCATGGTGGATACGGTTTTGGTGACGGAAATGAGGCTGGAGAGAGTTATCTTAGATTTTGCGTTGGCTTCTGACCTAGTGATGGCCAATACTATGTATAAGAAGAGGGAGGAACATTTGATAACCTTTAAGAGTGGATTAGTTAAGAGCCAAATAGATTACTTCTTAATGAGAAAAGTGAACTGCCTAAAATGCAATGATTGTAAGGTGATTCCTGGAGAGAGCCTGATCTCTCAAAATAGAATTTTGGTACTAGATTTATGTTTTAGAGGGCAATACCAACCTAGGAAGGATTGGGGGCGTCGTAAGACGAGATGGTGGGACCTAAAAGGGGATAAACTAGAAATATTTAATAGTAGAATGGATAAGAAAGGTACTTGGGACTTAGAAGTTGATGCTAACACTGTGAAACTCGATGGCCAATTGTATGAAGAGAATCTCAAGAGAAGTGCTTGGAGAGTCGAAAGGAACAGGACCCAACTCTAGGGAAACTTGGTGGTGGAGGGACGAGGTTCAAACAGTAGTTAAGGCAAAAAAGAGTGCTTTAAAAAGTGGCAGAAGGAGATAACTGAGGAAAACCTTAAAAGCTATGAATTGGCTAATAAGGAGGTCAAGAAAGTAGTGAGAGAGACTAAGTTGAAAGCTTATGATGACCTATACACTAGATTAGATAGTAAGAAGAGAGAGAAGAGGATATACAAACTTGCCAAGATACGGAAGAGGAAAACAAGATATTTTAATCGAGTAAAGTGTATCAAGAGTGAGGATTCTAAGGTATTGGTGAAGGATGAAGAGATTAAGGAAAGATGGAAGAATTATTTTGAGAAACTATTAAATGAGGAACATGGAGGTACGGTAATAGGGGAAGAAATAGCCAGTAATACGATAAACCAAGACTATAGGTTATATCGCAGGATTATAAATTTTGAAGTGAAGACTGCACTTAAGAAGATGAAATCCAATAAGGCTTTAGGACCCGATGATATCTCTATTGAAGCTTAGAAGTGTTTGGGTAAAAAAGGAATTGCTTGGTTGACTAGGTTGTTTAGCAAAATTTTGTTGATTAGGAACATGCCAGATGCGTAGAGGAAGAGTATTTTAGTGCCAATCTATAAGAATAAAGATGATGTCCAAAATTACAACAACTATAGAAGAATCAAACTAATGTATCATATAATGAAAATGTGAGAAAGGGTGATGGAACGCCGATTGCGACAAATAACAGAGGTGTCAGAGAATCAATTTGGGTTTATGCCTGATAGGTCAACAATGGAAGCGATCTATCTTTTGAGAGTAATACAAAAGTATAAAAAAAAGAAAAGAGACATTTGTATGGTGTTTATCGACCTTGAAAAAGCATATGATAGAATACACCGGGATATAATATGGTGGGTGTTAGAGAAGAAAGGGATGACAAAAGATTATATTGATGTGATTAAGAACATGTATGAAGGGATGGTGACCACTATTAGATTGTCTGCTAAAGAAACAAATGAATTTCCTATCACTGTAGGATTATACTAAGGATCTACCTTAGATCCTTATCTTTTTGTTTTAGTTATGAATGAGTTGACAAAAAATATTCAGGATGGCGTACCATGGTGCATACTTTTTGCAAACGATATCGCGCTAGTGGATGAGACTAGAGAAGGAGTTAACACAAAGTTGGAGATTTGGAGAAAAGCTCTTGAATCTAAAAGATTTCGGATAAGCAAAACTAAGACAGAGTACATGAAATGTAAATTTAGTAATAGTAACAATAAAAGTAGAAGAGAAGTGAAGATTGAGAATCAAGAACTACCTAAGAGTGAACATTTTTGTTATTTAGGGTCGATTATCACAACAGCGGGAGAGATTGATGCGGATGTGACCCCGTAGGATTAAGGCGGGATGGTATAAGTAGAGAAGTACGTCTGGAATACTGTGCAATAAACGAATACCCACTAGACTAAAAGATAAATTCTATAGAACAGCTATTAGACCAGCGATTTTGTATAGGACGGAGTGTTGGGAAACCAAGAAATAACGTGTAGATAAGATGAGGATGCTAAGGTGGATGTGTGACAAGACTAGACAAGATAGAATTAGGAATGAGTATATTCGAGAATGAATAAGAGTAGTAACAATAGAAAATAAGTTGAGAGAGAATCGATTAAGATGGTTTTATCATATTCAACGGAAACCAACAGAGGTAATAGTGAAGAGATGCGATACTGCAACGCTAGATGGAAGTGTTAGGGGACGGGGTGGGCCTAAATTAACATTGGATAGCGTTGTAAATAGAGATATGGATCTACTTAATTTGACTAATGAAATGGCCTTTGATAAGGCCGCGTGGAGAAGAAGGATTCATGTAGCCAACCCCATTTGATGAGACTGAAGGCTTGGTTTAGTTTGGTTTGGTTTGGTTTGGTTTGGTTATTCAATCTTCTAAAAATTAGAATATAATATCCAACAAAAAAATAAAGTATAACATTCAATCTTTTATCACTTTTTGCTCTCTTTTGATCACGTTTGGTCATTTTATATTGAAGAGTTTTTATTCCCTGTGGGCATGTATACAAAAAAAGCACTTATTAATCAATACCTCAAATAGAAAAATAGGTAAAGCCCATTGAACCCACGCCTCATGCCTTGAAAAAAAGCCTTCACCTCAACACCTAAGCTTCGCCTTGTATATTGTGTCTTGCCTTGACTTGTTCAAAGCACAAGACTGCGCCTCATAGCACATCCGACGTGCGCCTTTTAAAACACTTAGGCGCGCACCTTTTAAAACACTGGTCCAACAAGTTATACTCCACATAAGGTTTTAAAAAACGGCCGCAACCGTTACGTAACGCCGTTACGTAACGGTTGTGGTAGTTACCAGCCACCCGTTACGGCCGTTTTTGCAGTGTGATTGAAATTCACAGGTGTATCGGCCGTAGCGGCTGTTATAGTGATCGTAACGGTGCCGTAACAGCCTGTTACGCACCGTTACGTAACGGTTTCGAATTGCTTCTTTGAAAAAAAAAAAAAAAAGTTGGAAATGGGGGAAGAGAGATAGAGAGAGAAGGGAGAAGATGAAAAGGGAAGATGGAGGAACAACAGATAAAGAGAGAGAAGAGGGAAGATGAAGAACATGTTATTGATTTGTTGAAACTGTAAGACCTATGCTATTCTATTCAGCTGCTATCACTCAACCATTTTGTTTGTGTCTGTCTATCTATATATTGTTTGAAAATAATAATAATAATAATAATAAATGTGGTCATTATCTATTTAGCTTGATTAATATCATATATATTTAGGTTTTTATTTATTCTCTTACTTTTTTTCATTGTTTATCTTATATATAATAGTTAGTGATTGATTTTTTTGTATAATATAAAGTCATTAATTATTAAAATAAAATGTAAAAAACTTAGTTTATAGTGATTTAAAAATATGAAATATATTGAATCAAACTTAAAAATTTATAAAAATTGATCAATATTTATTTTAAAATCCAATAAATATGATTACATGATCACACATGTTTTCAAAAACAACCTTAAAAATGGCACCGCTCTCTCTTGTTGCCTCCACTTCATTCCTCTACCACCTCATTTGCAATCAAAACCACATGTAAGATCAGACATCCCTCCATAAATGCCCATTGAGCAAAGGGCACAGTTTCCCCTAAAATAGATTTGGATTGACAACACTATTACCAAAACTTTATAAAGAAATAAACAATACTAATTGACCTAAAATTCCCAATCCCAATAAATTATCCTTTTTAGGAATTAGGAACCAAACAATTAAGTATATACATACACACAAGAAAAGAGTGCAAATGTCCAAACAATGACCCTAAAAATAATTTCAGAATATGTTTTACTTAAATTCAATCAAAAAGCATGAAAGAAACATATTTGATACTATCCAAAAGTTAATTTAACAATTGTAAACATATTAAACATACCAAATCAGTGTTGCTGCAGTTGCTAAGGGTTTGGCGGAGGCGGCATCCCAGGGCGAGGCGGGCCAAACACAGGAACAGCACCCGGCGGAGGCGGCATCCCAGGCCGTGGCGGCGGCGGTCCAGCCTGCATCCCCTGCCTCGGCGGAGGAGGTGGTCCTCTCATCATCTGCGGAGGCGGAACCATCGGTCTCTGCCCAAACTGCGGCGGCGGCGGCATCGGGTACGGCACAGAACCCGGCCTTGGTGCAAACTGCGGTGGCATGGGGGGCCCCCTCCCCATCTGCTGGGGCGGATACCCAGGCATCTGCCCAGGCGGCCGAATCACCGGCGCCGAAGCCTGCGCCGGGTAAGTCATCGGCGGAGCAGACATCTGCGGCATAGGAGGGCGGGAGATCTGCGGCTGCATCATCCCCGGAGCTGGTCCACCAACTCCACGAACGGGGCCAGCCAAACCGGGCTGTGCTTGGATGAGGGGGGCAGTGGGGACACCACGGCCGGCGGCGCGGCCAATGCCGGGACCGGCCAATGCGGCGGCGCCGGCGGCCTTGGCGCGGGACTCTTCGGGAGGGGGAGGGCCTTCGACGGTCATGGAAATGACTTCTTCGCCCCTGAGGAGGACGAGACCTAGGGTTCGGCGGTCGTCTCGATCTTCGGTGGTCTTCTTGGAGCCCTTGGCTGGGGGGAGTTTGCGGAACTCTTCGCAATCGCCCAGGACGAGGTTCATGTGACGATCGAATGCCATGAATTTGCCTACCAGTTGTCGACCGTCTTGGATTGTCACTCGCATTCGGTAGTTTATGTATTGAAGCATCTTTGAACTCTTCGACATCGACATCTTCTTCTTCGGAGTTTCGAATCTTCTGCCGGCTTCTGATCTGATTGATTTCTCTGCCTTGAGAATTTCTCTTTTAAGGGTTTCGAGAGGGGGGGAGAGAGAGTGAAAGCGTCAGAGGTTTTTCTAGGGTTTTTGAGGCTGTGTTTGGTTATGTGTTCCGAACGCACTGATTTAAATAGCGTTTGTTTTGAATTTTTAAATTATAATTTTATATTTATTTTTTGGGCAAATTATATATACTGTTCGAGATTTAGTTAAATTATAGATATTTCTTGAGGTTTCAAAAATTACAGATACTCTCAGAGATTTATATTTTTATAACAAATTGTCTTCTGAGGTTTATATTTTCATAACAAATTATCTCCTAATTTGTTATAAAAAATATAACCTTCAGAGGGGTATCTGTAATTTCCCAAACCTCAAGAGTATCTATAATTTAACTAAACTTCGACGGATATATAATTTGCCCTTTATTTTCAAAACTTCTTTTCGGACGAAAAAATTTGACTAACTCGGAAGTTCTGCTATTAATCAAAACAATGTTTGTCCTTTTTTCTCTTTTTTTCGCCTATTATGTTTATATTGTAAATAAAAAATATTTTTGGAATTTTTTAAATTTTTATATGAATTTTGAATTGAATTTTGGGTTGTGTATTTAGTCATGAATTGTAAGTTTTTGAATCAAATAACTTTTCTAATTTCAAAAACTCAAAACTCCCTCTAAAACACAATTCAAAATTCTTTTTAAAACTCATAACTAAACAAAACTTTCACATTTAAATCATAATTTCAAAACTTACAAACTCAAAATACAACTCTATTCTCAAATTATTTTTAAAAAAGTCTATCAAACGTTATCATATTTTCTTTTCTTTTTTTTTTCTTTTTTGTTTTTTTTGGGGTCTTCTCTTCTTTGTACCAACCCTGGAACCTTTGACCTGAGGATTAACAGATGTTTAATTCCAACAAGCTCAAGGAGGGCCAGTTTTCTAGGAATCCGGATCCTCGGCCGCCCTACCCGGCAGCCCCCTAAAAACGACGTCGTTTTGGGGGTTTTTTGTTTTTTTCTTTTTCTTTTCTTCTTCTTCGTTCTTGCTTTCTCTCTCTTCGAACAGAAACCAGAGGGGAGGGGAGAGGGAGAAGAGGGAGGAAGGAGGAGGGAGGAGGCTGCGAGCTCGCCGTCGCAGTCGTCCGATCGTCGCCCGATCCAGCTCGTCGCAGCAGCTGCACCGCCGTCGCCTCCGCCTCCGACCCCCGCCTCCGCCTTCTCCTCCTCCTCCTCCCCCACTGGTTATGGCCCCCTCTAGTCCGGCCCTTCCTTTCCTCCTCATCCTCCTCCCTCCTCCTTCCTCCCTCTTCCTCTCCTTCCTCCCTCTCTTCCTCTGCGTTTTTTTTTTTTTGAAAATTTGCCCCCAAAACGACGTCGTTTTGGGGGCTGCTGGGTAGGGCGGCCGAGAATCCGGACTCGTTTTCTAGGGTTTTTTTTGTTCTCTACCTTTAAAAAACTACTTGAAATATTAGAAAATTTTAATAAAATTAAATATATAATTTTAATTTTTAAAAAATAAATTCTAAAAATCGTTCCAGTGAAAGCGTGAGATGTTTAGTTATGATTTTGGGGCATGCACCAATAAATCCCAAATTTATATCTTATAATCCATTTGGTCCTATGAATTTTCTTATGAACCGATAGGTCCCTATCCCAATGTTAATGACCATTGACATCAACATTAACATACAACCTGCACCCCTCTCTCTCTCTCTCTCTCTCTCTCTTAAGACCCAATTTGATGATGATGTTCGACATACATTAACATTAGCAGACAACCTGCAACATCAACATAAACATACAACTTGCACCCCTCTCTCTCTCTCTCTTTCAAGACCCAATTTGATGATGATGTTCGACATACATTAACATTAGCAGACAACCTGCAACATCAACATTAACATACAATCTGCACCCCTCTCTCTCTCTCTCTCTCTCTCTCTCTCTTGCAAGACCCAATTTGATGATGATGTTCGACATTAACATTAACATACAACCTGCAACATCAAACATTAACAATATTCTGCAACATCAACATTAATATTCTGCAACATCAACATCAACATACAACCTGCAACATCAAACATTAACATTATTCTGCAACGTCAACATTAATATTCCGCAACATCAACATTAACATACAACCTGCAACATCAACATTAACATTAACATCGCTGACTTGGTGATGATGGGTACTAATGTCGTCGCAACTCCAGATCTTCTCCTTCAATTCCAAGTCCTCTTCTCTCTCTCCCTCTCCATTGGTCTCTGCTCCACTTCTCTCCCTTCTTCTCTTTCACACACACATAATATATACATATATGTATATGTAAATAAATGTGTATGCGTTTCCTTTATTAATAATCTATACTCAATAATACTTGCGTCTCAATTATAACATAGGAACCAACATCGCGATCAGCATCTTTATTATTGGGATTTGAAGAAGAAGATGATCGTCAACATTTAGGGCTTATATATATATATGATCGACATTGATTATATATATATGATCGACAGCATCTTTATTATTGGGATTTGAAGAAGAAGATGATCGTCGACATTTAGGGCTTTTATATATATATATGATCGACGTTTAGGGCTTTTGAGTTAACATTTAATTTTTATTTTTTTAACATTGATTGACATTTAGGGCTTTATATATATATGTGTGTGTGTGTGTGTGTGTGATCGCGTGTATGTACATGTTCAATCTGTTTGTGTTTTGAATTGTAATCGAGACTGCAGGAGGAATTGATCTGGAAATTGATGATGTTCACAATTTTTTTTTATGATGTTTTATTAATGTTGCTAATGTGGCTAATGTGGCTAATGTTTTGATGATGTTAATAATGTTGTTGATGTTGATGATGTAGATAATAGGACTAAATGGTGCATAAGAAAACTTGTAGGACTAAATGGTTCAACTTTTTACCATATAGGATTTACTGGTAATTTTTCCTATGATTTTCAGGATTTATTTTTTAAAAAAATTAAAAAATTTATTTTTTATATTTTTTAAATTTTATTAAATCTTTTTAATATTTTAAGTAATTTTTTAATTTTTAGAAACATTTAATGTAAATATATAATATTTGTAAAAAAAATCTTTAAAAAATTTATTAAATATCAAAAATATAAAAAAATACAAAAAATTCAATATATTTTTCTTATTCTTGTGTATTTATTAATTATAAATATTTTACTTTTTAGATATATTTAAGTAAGATGCATATAAAAAAATTTAAAAATTACTTAAGATTTTATTAATATTTTACTAAAAACAAAAAAAAAAAAACATAAAAGTAAAAAACTCAATTTCTAAACAAGTGAGCTGAATGGTGTTTGCTGTAAGAATTGAACTGGCGAACTCTGTCTGGTTCTCCTCCGTCTTGTAATCGGTGAGAGTGAGGTAAACACGGGTTGTCCTCGAACAAGATCCCTAGCCTTGCAAAGTCTTCCGACTCGGGTCCAAAGTACTTGAGGGATATTCGAACTTTCTGAAGCTATGTTTTTTTAACTACCTAGCAAAAGAAAAATAAAGAAAAGAACAGTAATCAGAAATCGCACAGCACCTCAGCTAAACTGTTATCAACACGGACATGTTCAAAGCTGTAGAACTGTACTCCACACTGAATCCTGCCCCAAAACAGATATAACCTTGCAACTGATATGCACATTCCTGTACAATTTCATTGTAAAGCACGTACCAGTTAAGAGAGAGCCAAAACACCCATATGAGAGGGTAGGGTTACCCTGTCCTAGTATTTGGCATGAACTAGGGTTTCACTATTTCAATTAAGTAGTTTCACGCACTCCTACATTCGGGTGAGCATCATGTTCTAGTTTGGAACAGTCACTATGGCTTACTACATGCAGCTAGGCCAAATGGTCAAAAGGGGTACCTCAGCAAGACTACCTAATATACCTCTCACATCTAACACCAAAAAGTGAAAGGAGGATCAAACGGTATAGCGGTAGCCCTGATCTAAAGGTTATGTTCCCAACATGGCAGAGCCTACGACCGGTTAGCCCTTTTGGCAAGCCTTTTGGGCAAGCCTATGGCAAACTGTCCAAGAATAGCAGATGGCAAACACAGTGATTTAAGTGCACCAATGTAAATGCAATGCAAAGAACATATAAGTGTAGATAAAATTTCATATCACGAAATTCGAGTCAAGTTCTCTCAAGTCCCTAGCAGAGTCGCCAGAAAACTGTAACTTGTTTTTCATGCTCCTTTCGAATACGATAACCCTACAGTTCAGATTCCCGTGGTTCTGAATCTGATTCCACAAGTGCAATGTGAAATAGATAAACACAAATAAGTCCAAATTTGGCAAATCTTTTGAAAAATCAATTTTTGAATCAAAATACCAAAAATAGACTGTTTTGCCAGATTACAGAGTCGCCCCTAAATATTTTTGGAAAATTTAGGAAACCCGGGACTCGTGCTAAAGGCCACTTATCCGTCATCACCAAAGTGTCTCGGCTCAAGAATTTACGTACAAGAGGGGAAGGTCATGAATTGAGCACCCCACTCGTCCAATCAAAGATCGGCCTCTACTAATCATAATGTAATTCTTATTTACATTATATGCTATTGTTCTGATTATTATACTATTGTTACTATGTGACGCACACAAGTATAGACTAATTTGCAAAAGTTGGGACACTTTGATTTCATGTTTGTTTGAAAATTGTTTCGAATATGTACCACTTGAAAAAGTGATCTCATATGCACATTACTCAAATTATCCCAATTTAAGCAATTAGCCTTCATCCACATGCATTCAAACATATATAGCACTTAAGCACTTAGCCTCATGGTAATCATGCTCGATATGTTAGCAATCACACGTATGCAATATGCTAAAGCCATAAGTGCTCACCTAGTACTCCAAGGCAAGCCAAACAAAGCAAAAGAATTAGAAAACATGCATGCTCCTAACTTATGCAAAATGACTAATGTGGCACATACAATTATGCAAGAAAATAGGCTCAGCTACTAGCATGGTATATGATTCCATTCAAGACAAGTTGTGATAAATCACATATTCATTTAAGAGAGTTAAATGTGACATTAGTTAGTATGATAAGCCGAACCATAAATGCATGCAAGACGAGTGTATGCAAACATGGGAAATTCTAAGGAAACATGATGTTCTATGCTACCATTATAAGTAGGTAAATAAAAGAGAGAAATAAATTGGCTTAGAAGACATACACACTTATTACATTATTTGCCCTCATGCAAGAGGGTCCAAATGAATGTCCAAGTGTCCGAAATAAACTAACTATTACAAAACCAAATGAAGGAATTAAGCTAATGAATACTAAATAACTAACTAGCTATCTAATTTATTACAACAAGGATGTACAATAGAACTAACTAGCTAAGTTAACTAACTATGACAATTACGAATAAACATTAATAATAATTACAACAATGCTACTTATAATGGTAATTAATTAATTACAACAATAATAGGAACATTAATTTACAACATTGATAAACAAAGATGCACAAGGATTGCATGCTCGTGACTGTTTTTAGAAGTAGCTTTGTCTGCCTTCCTTGGAATTTGTCCTGTTTCACTTTCAGCCACTGCCCTATGTTTTTGCCAAAAATGCACTGCTTTCCAAACATTGGAGCCCGATTGGCCCCCAATGAGGCCTGGCCAGGCCCAAACAAGGCCAGTCATGCTCTGATTTCATGCAAAAGTCTACTTCTGTGCTCTGAGGTGAAAATAGTGCAGACAGAACTTTTTTAAGCTCTGTTTGTCCCTTTTGCTCTTCTTTGCCATGGAGAGGCTCAAGAGAAGAATGAAGTTGGTTCCGAAACCATCAATAAGGAAGTTGATCGCTTGATGATTTCGGGGACAATTGGACAAAAATCAATCAATGCAATGAACAACCACTCCTCTCTCCTATCATGAAGTGAGCTCAAAGAGGGAGATAGAGACGCTTTAAGTTTCATCAACACATCATGAATTGGTGCGTGACGACTCTTGACACTATGGGCTCGGCATAATGTTCAGCCGAATCCAAGCAGTCTTACTCACTTTCTTTATGTCGGTTTCATTGGTTTTAAGCTCATTTTATTAGTCCTTTCCATTCTTTAATCAATTTGTCCCAAAGTGATAGTTAAGTCCACTACATGAGAAGAAATGTCAAATGAGAAGTGATCCAAAGCATGAAAGAGGGACTACGCCTTGATGATGAACCTCTCAAGAGGTTAAGCCATTGAGCATAGGTCTTTTTCCTATGATTTGAATAACCATCAATCCTTTGATATAACTCTCAAACAAAAAGAAAGAAGAAAAGAGGGCGGTTGCAGACATGATTGTACAAGATTAATTTGAAGAAGGAGACTCTTAATATGAAAACCAAGCAAAGAAAAGCTATCCACTCAAATGGCTTGATGTCTAAGGCCTAAACAAGCAAAGCCATGAGGACTTACAACATGATAGGCAAATTATTCAAAGCATAAACCAATTAAGTGAATTAAAACAAGTCTAAATAGCCCTTAATATGTAAAAACCAGTGACTAAAATGATGTCTAAAGAGTATGAAAAAGATAGGAAATAGCAAGGAATCACAAGGCTAGTGAACAATAGCAATGAGAGGTGGCTAGCCCCTCCATTTTTGAGCATCGAACTATGTTTTTTAGCCTTTTTTGAGCTCTGAAAATCAATTTGAAGACTAAAAAAAGGGAGTGTAAAGAAAAGGGTGTGAGCTATGAAGTGAGGTGCAAGAAAAAGTGTTAAACCTTTCTACCATTGGTAGCTATTCAAACCCAAGTCCTAACACTTGAAATGGATTCAAAACAATACAAAGATACAAGAAATTGATAGTAAGAGACGGAAATGAAAGCTAGAGAAAAGATGGTAAGCTTATACCTCTTAAAGAGGATAAGCTCTTGTTGTGAATCAAACTTGGTCCAAACACACTCTCAAGCTTGAATTGTGATTCTCAAAGCTCGACCATGACACCAAGGTTAAGGTTTGAGGGTTTGTATGGTGTATAGATATAGTTCAAAGATGGCAAGCTTGCTCAAAGATGGCTTGCACAAGAAGAAAGAGCTCTCAAGTAAGTGTATAGGCTCTTTGGAAATTGGTCAACCCTCAAAACAGAGATATAACCTCGTATTTATAGAATTTGAGCAAAATAGGTCAAAAATATCTTCAAAAATAGACAGCTGGCGGGCTGCCGCCCAGAACAGTGTTTATCGCCACCAAGGCACGATCGGTCCCAAATGGCTACGGCCGGGCCCCAATGTGCTGCCCTGTTTCTCTATTTCAAGCTCAGTGTAGAGTGGCACAATGTTCAAAAAGGGACCTCTGAAGTATAAACAAGGTAAATAGGAAGGTATTGAGACTGTTTCAAAGCCTGACCTTGGAGTCCTTCGTGAGCATTCGAATCACACACAATGTAACTCTCATCATCGAGTGCACAGGACAAAGCGCCAGAGTTTTACGGGTGGTCAAAAATGGGGTGTCTACACCTGCACATGCAAGTATTCAGAGATTTCACGTTTCTCTGAGAGGTTCCCTCAGCTCGGTTCCGTTGTGCCCCGGCTCGGCCTTCCACTAGGCTATTTTACAGAGATGGGCTAGCCCAATTAGGTATCTTTGTGTGGGCTTAGCCCACTTTGGTTTTTGATGATGGGTTCGGCCCATTAATCCAGTCCTTGAATTAAGTCCTCTAGCTCGACCTAGCCTAGTATTGCAGCTAGACTGGCCTTTCCACTGCGAGTTGGGCCCAAGTGCTTGAGGACTTGGGTGGACTGTTGACCATGGAGTTAGGCTTGATTAGCTTGCCTACATATTCACCTGACCCACTTGGACCTGGGTTTAATGGATTGGGCCGACTCAAGGCTTGGATCCAATCCATTTATATTCTGCCCCTTCAGTGTTGAAACTCTATTGATGGAAATTTTGCACTTCAACATGCTGGAAACAAAAGCCCATATCTTGCATGTCATGGCTAACACTGGTGTGATGTTCCAATTGGATTGATGATATGTGCGCTGGCAAAGCCAAAACTTTGGCCCAATGAGACAATATTAAGGTCTCCATTTGCTTTTAATTTTTTTAGCCACTTTTTGCCAATTAAACCCCAAAAAAAATATTATTTCTAAAAATGTTAATAATGAAAAAAAAAAAAAAACTAAAGACCCATTCAACTTTTTTAATAATAATAAAAAAAAATTAACATTTACCAAAAAGAAAATTAATCTAAGGTCCCTATCTCATTTTTAGTAATAGAAGAGGTCCACAATATTATTTTGTGATGTCTAAGGTCCCTTAACCTTGACACCCATATATCACAGAGAAATATGATTCTTTCAAATCAAACTAGCCTCTCCCTCTCTTCCTCTCTATCTGCTCTTCATCCGATGTCGCACCATCGATCATCTGCGATCGCCAGTACGATTCAACGGCTCTCCTGCTCGAATCCATATCTCTCTAACCCCCCACAAAACCCAAAAACACACCACTAAGCTCAAATTCAATTCAAAACCCTAGAAAAAAATCGAATGATTGGAAGAACTCACAATGCTGATTGACAGATTCAATACAAAATTCAAAAATTGATTGCAGGATTGAAGAGTAATTGATCTCAGAGGTTGATTATTTAAAGTTGGAACAACCAGAATTGAATAGTTTGAATTGAGAAGGTTCTTTTTCTTTTTCTTCTTCTTCCGAGTATGGACAGCGATGGCGTTAGGTCGGGTGATCCTAATGAAAACGCTAGCTGGACTGAAACCACCCAATCATTTGGCCCGTTAAAATAGACAAAGTATTGTGTAGTCTTTCGACCATCGAGATATGGTGTTGTAACTTGCAGTGAGGTTCATCACCATTGTATTGAATAATATTTTGAAGGGTAAATTGCACTAATCTTGAGGTTTATAACAATTACAGAAATCTCTCTCTTTATATATATATATGTATATTGGTTGTTGTTGTTGCTTATTCACCCATATTTATAATGAAGTTCTGGTCTGGCTAGTGAAAATTATTGTGCTAAAATTTCTTTAGTTTGGTTAAAACAATTTTCTCTAGTTTAAAATTGTGAAGAAGCACAGAGAAATTTATGAACAAAGCCAGAGAAATTCTCTGTAAACAAAGCCACAGAAATTTCAATTTTCTCTAGATTTCTCTAGTTTGAATCCAGAGAAATTCTCATTTCAGTGACTCTCTCTCTCTCTCTCTCTCTCTCTCACACACACACACTCTATATATATATATTATATGTGTGTATGTGTGTGTATTGGTTGTTGTTATTGCTTATTTGAGTGATCTATTTATGTATTGCACATCGTGATCGGAAATGGATCTCGTCATTTATTTCGCCCAAATTGGCGAGGTAACTCTCATTTGCTCTATTTGTATGTGCAAAATTTGATGCATACACTGGAAGCAAGATCGCTTTGATCGACATTGGTGCACCTGTTATTCGAATGTCTTATAGTCTAGACAAAATTGGTCAAAATGGTGGTTGTTCAATTTTCTCTGGTTTACTGTTGTCTAAATGTCTTACAATCTAGAGAAAATTGGTCAAAATAAAAATGGTGGTTGTTGAATTTTCTCGGATTTGTTGTTGTTTGAATGTCTTATAATCTAGAGAAAATTGGTTAAAATGAAAATAGTGTTGGTTTAATTTTCTCTGGTTTGCTGTTGTGTGAATGTCTTACAATCCAAAGAAAATTGGTCAAAATGAAAATGATGGTTGTTCAATTTTCTCTGGTTTGATAAAAAAAACACAGAGAAAATTATGAACAAACCAAAAAAAATTGATCAAAACACAGAGAAATTTTCTGGGAAGTCTAGACAAATTCTCTGAATCGAATTTTCTTTGAATTGATGTTGAGAAACCTTAGACATTATAAAAATATTGTGTGTCTTTTATGATATAAAATCTAAATATTAGAAACCTTAAAAAAAAATGTCAAAAATATAAGTAAATAAAACAAATAGATTAAATAATACGATGACTAAATTAACGGGAACGGGATGCCTGCTGTGCGTTAAAGCACAACATTGGCCCCGTTTGGTAGAGTTGTGGAAAAGTGATTATAGATTATAACTTAACAGATTATGACTTATAGTTGTAAACATAAGCTGTTAATATGTTTGGTCCAGCTGTGGGATTATGGATTTAAGTAGCAGAGTAGTGTTTGGTTAATAAGCTGTAAAATAACTTTTTACTGTATAATTGTCCTTTCTGCCCTTATATGATATACAAATGATTATTTTGTCATTTTTTTCAGTTTTAATTTTTTTAAAAAAATATGTCATTAATAAAAGTTAATATAAGTAGTATTAATTAGTATCAATTAATATAAAACTGATACATTTGCTAAAAATGTAATGGAAGTATTATTGTCACAATTATTTTCCATTATAAATTAATTAGCATCAATTAATTGCTTAATTAGTATTAATTAATACTAAAATTATTAATTAGTATCAATTAATGGCTTAATTAGTCTCAATTACTATTAAAATTATTAATTAGCATAAATTAATATTAATATTTAATTTTTATTAGTATCAATTAATATTAATAATCAACAATTGTTATTAATTAGTATCAATTGATAATTAATTTATTACAAAAGTATACAATATTAATTTATTAATAATTAATACCAATTAATATTTTTTTAATTAATATTGATTTTTTTCTTTTTCTTCAGAAATATACAATTTTTTATTTTTTAATTAATATAAAAATATACAATATGAATTTATTAATAATTAATACCAATTAATATTTATTTTTCAAGTAATATTGATTTTTTTCTTTTTCTTTAGAAATATACAATTTTTTATTTTTTAATTAATATTAATATTTGGGTATTGATGAGGACATTTAAGTAATTTTAGCCCCCCACACCAGCTGCGCGCTTAAATCAAAAATTTAAGTACCCCTGACTAGCTTTTGAGATAAGTTGAGAAATAGCTTGGTTTAAGCTATAAGCTGGTTAACTTAAGCTGCACTAAACACAATATTTTAACTTAAATTAAGCTAAAAACTAAAATAAACAGCTTACAAACTCTACCAAACATGCCTATTGCTGTTCTCCCAAACGACACTGCATTGCTGCGTTTTTTTCAGCCGTGATTCATACCCCCACTGGGGGTCGACCCCCAGTGAGGTGGCGGCCCCGGATTTGCTGAAAACACAAAAAAAAAAAAAATAAAAAAAAAAATAAAATAAAACTGTTTTTTTTCTGGCCAATTCCCCAGTGACACCTCACTGGGGGTCGACCCCCAGTTGGGGTAGGAAGCATTAATCGCCTTTTTTTTGTAACCATTCAAAGGTATTGTCTGCCCAAGGTGCAAAGCTTTGATGCTATAATTTTATTTTTTTTTACCTTTCTTTTGTTTGTTTATTATAGTTAATATGACATAATCCTGGACTTATAAAAAAAATACTTTCTTAAGACAAAAAATGATAGACTCAAGTTTTTGGTTTAGTGATTGTATAAATTAACTTCTACTTATAAATACCGTGTGACAAAAAAATATATATATATACATATATATATATTTATCAAGACAATTAATTTTGGGGTGATGGAACAAAAAATTCAAAAATTAATTGTCATTTTGATTTTCTTTTTTTTTTTTTTACTCGGTATAGGGGTGTAAGACAAATTAATAGAAGTAAACTCACCGCTCAAGACAAACTAAAATTTTAATTTTTAATCCACATTTTATAGTGTACGATGGTCTGTTTCTATTTTAATAATTTTTATATTTTATTTAAATACTCATCGCTTTTAATTCTTTGGGCATTACAAGATATATAATCAATAATATGAATAATGTTATATATACCAATTAATGCACACACTAGTATACTAACAGATGATGTGACATCATTTGTATGGTTTTGAATATTTGTAACTTGTATAATAAATGTGATCAATAATAATATCATAACACTAGTTGATATAATAATATGTACACTAATTGGTTCATATAGCACCACTGCAATAATATATGTTTTTGTAATCGGTGGTGCTACATTCACCAATTAATATATACACTAGTATACTAACTAATATTATGTCATTATTACTAACCCCGCCTATTATAAAAATTTATAAATATCCAAAAACTCTAAAATTATACTACATTATCTGTTAGTATACTAATTAATATATTAATTGGTACATATAACATTATTTTTTGAAAAATGCTATAGATCCCAAACAAATTACCAAATAGATTACCAAACCTCTCACATAGGTGTGGGACCCACACACATGTGATTTGTGTAGGTCCCACACCCATGTGAGAGATTTGATAATTTATTTGATAATTTGTTTGAGATCCCTAACATCACTCTTATTTTTTTTTGTAATAAAAGCTGAGGAAGGTATATATAAAGCAACTTTAACTTTTTTTTTTTCTTCATTAATTTCCCAAGTGAAATTTTACAAGTTTCAAAAAAATTCACAGTTTGCTTTGAGTCCTCAGTTAACAAAACTGAAAAGTTTCATTCAGTGATAAGTTTTCCATTAAATCCGACTAAACAAAACTACTTACACCATTAACTATACATCAATAATAATTAGTTGTTAACACAATCAAAGGATATCTATCTCTATTTCATAGGATTAAGACCTGCAATCTCATTGTATACAATGCTACTACATGTATAATTAATAGACCAAACACCTCGATTCCATCATTTTGATATTAAGTAACTCTGTTTGCTTTTGAAAAAATTATTAAACACTTGTGAAATACCAAGTGGTCATACTTTTTTACCAATCATCACTTATTGTGCCCTCTCATATTCCTTAATCACCCAACACAAAATCATAATATCCTCAGTCTCCACCAATCATACTATTATGGAGTATCACATAACCATATTCCTGAACTACCATGGTGATTATTCAATAGTCTGGAAATATGACCACATTGTGCTCCATAATAATATTATTGGTGAAAAAAATTGTGTATTATGATTTTTGTTTTGAGTGATTAAAGAACATGAGAAAACATAATGCATGATTGGTGAGGAAGCATGACTACCTAATATCCCGGAAGTACCTATTAATTTCTCCATTTTAAGTGTATTTAGATTAGATGTATCTAAAAAATAAAAATTTTGTGTAAAATATTTTTAAAAATTCACTTTAAAAAATATGAAAAATAAAAAATTTATTTTTTGAAAAATGAACTCAATTTTATGGAACCAAATATGGAGAATTGACATAAAAAAATAAAAAATAAAAAATAAAAGTGTGCTCCCTAGGTGAACAATGACTTTGCAACGGTTACAAGAAAACTAATTAAATACATGACAGCAGGTGCCCCTCTCCCGAAGATTATTTTCACCATGACCATTCCAGACTTGCTAATAGCCAAAACTTAAAAATGCTGTTACCATGCTCGCCAAAGGAACCGATATGTTATCATCCACTACATCTGTAATTGGGAGCGACTCTACAATTGTTGCCACCAAAGAAACTAAAGCAACTCTTTCCACCGTCCAAACCCAATCCAACTGGAAGTATCCAAGGGCTGAAAAGTAGTAGAGCATCCTATCATATGAAAAAAAGTTGTGAGTCAATATCAAATTTCATATGGGGTAAGCTAATCTACCATCACGTGTTTGATTGCAAAACAAAGTCTCCAAAACTCACCCAATGGAGATCAAGAAACCAAATATAAACATTGAGATGCTACCAACCCAACTCTTCTTTTTGTTATATGGAATTTTCACGGACCCAAATCTTCTTCCCATGATATCAGCAATGCCTACAAATCCGATGTCAGAAGAGAGTCATTTCAAGTACTCAGAGACTACTGAGTTTGGATTTTAAAGCAGAGGTTTACCATCCCCTCCACACATCATTGCAAGTGAGATCACTCCAATTGGTGACTCGCGCCAGAATACAAGGACACACAAAATCAATATGAGAACGTAATATAAAGGGCCTCTAAGCAACTCTCTGCAAGAAACAAATTCAACAAAATTACAGACGATTCACATGTGATGTAATAGAGAAGAAAGCCACACAAGAAAAAAAAGTTACGATGATTAGAAACTTTACTCTGGGTTTCCTTCTCGAGTAACGGATTTTATTAGTCCTTCATCAGTGGCAAGGGACAGGCCATAAGTGACAAGCCTTAAGCAATTTGCAAGAGGAACTAAAGAAGCAAAGTAGCGAGCCCCTGTTGAGGTGCTATTCTAGGATTGAAATGATCAGCCAATGTTGTCAAGGGAAATCAATATTTCATGACAGCAAAATGTTCTAGAAATTTGATTTTGTAAGCATCCATGAAGACAGATGATAGCAGATACCTGAATATTGGCCAACAAGCCATGAAAAGCAATCCAGACAGTATATGGACCAGTTTTCTGCTTAAATTCTGCTGGCCGGGTGGAAAATGAAAATATCCTCATGAGAAAAACAATGCAGATTGAAACTAAATGATAAAATACTACTTCCCTATGAACACCTTGAAAGTTTAGCTTCCAAACTGATTAGAAAGTCCTTGTTATGAATTCACAATAGAAAAGAAAAAAGGGCATTGTATGCAAAAAACATTACAAAATTACTAGTTTCCTTTATACAGAGTCATTAACAGATCAAAGACAACATAGGCCTGCCGTCATTCCCAGCCCCCCTTACTTAATACCTACAATTCTCTTTGGTTGTGTTTGGATCATCGATTTAGGTAGGAATTTGGAAAGAGAAAGGAAAACGTGAGGGAAAAGTGAATGAAATATAAGCTAAATTTTTTTCTCTATTTCCCTCACATTTTCTATTATCTTTCCAAATCTCTATCCAAATCCATGATCCAAACATAGCCTTTTATAATCAAAATATCAATTACAAAATTGCTTATTTCATGAATTGTTAGTGGACTTTTTACATTCATTCCAGAGCTCAAGCATTGAATCACCACTTTATCCCAATTTGAAAGGGATACAACTGAAAGTGACATGCAAGCCAGGTAACAAAATCAGTTAGCCCAACTAAAAAAAATTACGATGATTAGAAACTTTACTCAGGCCAACTTTTCAAAAAAATTAAAATTAAAATTTTAAACTTTACCATCTATCTGACTTTTTTTTTTTCATCTTTCAACTGATATGCTATTTCCCCTAAATTAATTCAAAAAAATAATGTGTGGTTCATATTTATTTGAAGGGTAGATTTCACTAAAAAATATTTGTACATAAACCATATACTGTTTTCCTAGATAAAATTTTGCGTACTTATTATCAAAGTCATCTAAAATGACTGTGACCACATATATTTATCAAATGTTAGTTACCATATCATGTATGTCATTGTATTAGTGTAATCGGTCTCTTTGTATATATTTGTTATAAATGTGGTAATAAGACATCATGTGATAAATAAAAATATGTAATTATCATCACATTATCACCATCCTTATATTTTTCTTTTTTCGATAATATTTCTGTAGTTTTTGTCTCCTTAATTGTAAAAACTTTAATATTTGTTATATAAAAATTGACTTAACTACCCTGAAATTAGTGGGTAGTTAAGTCTAGGTCTATAATATGGCCCTTAATTTATGCAAACCTGATCTTAGATAGCTTTTCATACATAAATATATAAATATTTTATCTAAATTTAATTTTTTTAATAAATATGCATAAGCATGTACATATTTCTTATTTTTATTATAAAAAATACTTATAGATATCAATTTAATAAATAAATAGGTCAAGTGATTCATAAGTTGGTCATAGACCGAAAAAAAATAAAAATATAATAATAATAATAATAATTAGGTCAAGGTTAAGTTGGCATAAAAATTGAGTTGATTAACTTCTAAGAGTAACTCCACAAGCCAACCCTAATCCATTTTTACCTAAGAGTTATGATATAAGGTAAATTATAAATTGTATGCATGTGTAAGAAAATTTTAACGCTTACAAAGTAGACAATAATTAGTTTATTCACAAATGTAATTTAATATATTGGGTGAACTCTATGATAGGATAAATTAAAATTATAAAACTCAAAGGATGCAATGCGTTTATATTTTATGGGAAATGTACTATTTGTAATTTAATCTTTAATTTATACTCATTAAACTATGACATGTATTTCTTATCAAGAATTTATTAGTCGATGTCCGTCTAAGTTGGCCAGGACACCCGGATATCAAAAAAAAAAAAAAAAAATTAGAACACAAACTTATGACATATGAATAATTTTTCTAATCATAAGTGTAACTTTAAAAATGGTTAAAATTTAATTGTCTAAATTATTTTTCAATATATTTTAAATAAATTTTATATTATTATTAATTTTTGTATATATTTTTTATATCCGTGCATAGCATATTGTATAAAAAAAATTCTTCAAAAACAAAGCATTCTTGCTGTGATCCAACAGATTGATCCTATTCTATTTGGTCTATTCAATTGGCTTGGGTTAGCACCAGCTTTAATTGGCCTCTGCTAGTATTTCTCACATTTTCGCACCTAATTTGTAAACCCTTATCCATTTTCCATCAAATCACTCATTTCATCTAATCACTCAATCCAAACAGGCTGTAAGAATTTGAGCTGAACATGAGGAATTCAAGATCTGTGCGCATGCGTGTGAATGTACATACTATCAGTAAATTATACAAATTCATATATGACTTCCGTGTATATAAATATAAGTACGAATAAAGTGAGAATGAGAGACCTGTTGGATGAGATCGCGCTGGGTGAGAGAATCGAAAGTTAGGACGAGAAAGTAAGCTCCCAACATTACGGTCGCCGTCGCCCCGGCGTCATGCAAAATTGCGCCGCCGTCTCCGGCGGCAAGAGAGACGGCGGCGGGGCGGAATCTGGACGGCGCGCGGAGGCTTCTGAGGACAGCTGAGGACCACCACCGGAGGACACCATCGCCGCCACCAGTGGCCCAAACTCGCCTCCCTGTGAGGAGAGTAGTTGTGATAGGAGGAGAAGGAGGAGAGAGAAGATAGGGCTTGTGAGGGCGTACGTGGTGTCGAAGAAGAGAGAGCGAGGACTGTTTAAAGGACACAGCAGTGGTGGCGGCGGCGGCTATCCTCGCCGGGTTCGTGATAGCAGCTGTTCCCATCTCTAGAAACCCCTCTTTCTCTCTTTAAAAACTCTCCGTCGGCTATGTCTGTTTTCGGGTAGTGAATCTATATAGCCACTGTCTTGCGCTTTTTTACTGCCACTTTTGTCGGACAACATTTTGATGACGGTTATTATTAGCATCTATATATATATATATTTTTTTTTTTCGGGGTTTTCATCTTAAATCTTAAATTTTAAATAGATTTTAAAAAAAAAAAAAAAAAAAAACTTTACTTAATATCAATTTTACTTATATTCATAATATATTCACATTCAAGTAAATACACACTTAATTTTGCATATCATCTATTCTTTTTTTTTTTTTCTCTCAATAAACGATAAACGATTAAGAGATGATTGAAAACAATAAATGATTGAGTGACGAATCGCTTGTCTCTCTCTTTTTTTTTCTCTCACAAACAAAGGTCTCTTTCTGCTTGTCACCGTGAACAATGGTATTATCGTATACTCGGGGGTACCTAAGTGAGATAAATAGTTCGAACCCTTGATTTTTTTAATCTAGTTTCACGAGTGCAGTGTGAAATACAGATGAGAGTCTAGATCCCGCAACTTTTATAGAAAATCCATTTTAGTGCAAAATCATTGCCAGAAATGGACTGCATAATCAAATCTCAGAGTCGCTACCTAATTTTTTGAAAAAATTAAGAAACCCATGACTCGTGCTAATGCCATTGTTCGTCATAACCAAAGATGTCTCAATTCAGAACCTAAGGTATGAGGGATGATGGTCATTAATTGAGTACTCCCGTTCACTCGATCAAAAGATCGACCTTTACTAAATCATGATATCAGTTTTATTAACTTTATATATTAATATTCCGATTATTAATAATGCTAAAATTTATTGTGTGAAACAATCAAGTATAGATAGCGTCATTTATTTTGGAATGTTATGATCTCATGCATTTTGAAAAAGGATTTTTGAAAATGTGCAACTCAAAAGAAATCGAGCTCACAAGCATGAAATCAATATTATTCCAAATTAAGCGATACAACCTCCATCCACCAACAATCATAGAGTTATATCAATTAAGCAAGTAGCTGCATGGTAAGATGTTAGACATAATAAAAAACACACACACAGGTGAGGTGCTAAAGTATAAACACTTACATACTATTTACTGACGTCCTGCGAGGAAGCTGCATAAACAAAGTTAGAAATATATGCGTAATCCTAGATGCAAAATTCTAATGTAATATATACATATACAAAAATGTAACTAAAAATTCGGCTGTTAATACATGACATGTGAATTATTTCAAGACAAGGGTAGCGTACAAAATCACATAGAAATTGATTAAACCCACATATGCAAATGAGTTGAATTTTAATACATGAAATGTGAGTGCAAAACATAGATATGGAGAAAAATAAAACATGATGCTTATTTATAGATATGAAAAACAAATAAATGAAAAGGGATAGAGGGAAGAGGGGGTGAGGATTATTATAACAATTCTGGTTTAAACTCGACCCTTTTATTGCTGTTGGATCCGAGAATTGTGTATTTACCTATTGTTCATATCTTTTCCATCCTAATACTTGCTAAGTTTGGCTATTGGGAGTTTTGGTTGTATTTAAAACAAGTTACGAAGTTAGTTTTTTTCAATAAGTTGTTGCCCAAATTCTTGTCTATTCGATCGAGCGATGCTTCTTGCACTCGAGCGGCCTTTTACAGTCTGCAAAACTACTGAGAGTTTGATATCTTCGCTTGAGTGGAATTTCTTGCGCTTGAGCGATCTTTTGCAGATCTGAACTACCGGGAGAGGGTCATTGTGTGCTCAAGCAGTGATTTTGATCAGTCAAGCGGTCTGTGCATATATCAGTCCGAGAGACAGCCTTTTTTAATCACTTTTTCATCTCTTACTCTCTCTAAACATTTCAAAACCCTAGATCTACTCTCTCTCTCTCTCTCTAGTTCTTGATCTTTAGTCCCAAATACTCTCAATCCGAGAGTTTTCTCACCCTAGTCCTTTGGAGAAAAATGTTGAGCACGCAGAAGGCTTCGTTTTGATCGGTGCATTTAGTGTTTTTGACACCGACAAGTTCTATCCATCTTTCCTTTATGTCTTCTTCTTTGAGGTAGGGATTCCTTTCACTCTTTATATGATTTTCAACTTAGTTATTTGCTTTTTGAAAATGGGTTAGGGCTTGTTTGGTTTGAGTTTTAAAGATGAGTTTTAGAAAAAAATTTCAAAAAAATTGTTTGGTTTGAGATTTTTCTCAAAAAATTTTCAAAATCACTTCTCTCTCTTACACATCAATCAATTACTTTTTCTCTCTCCTCTCTCCTTTTCAATCACTTTTTCTCTCACACACATTTACTCAATTCTTCCAAAATATCAAATCATCCCAAACTCCCACAAAAAAAAATTTCTCTCAAAATATATAACCAAACAAACCAAAAAAATTTCTAAAACAACTCTCCCAAATTTTTTTCAAAAACAACTCTCCCAAAAACAAACCAAACAAGCCCTTAGTTATTTGGGGATTTTTGGTAAAACCTAGTGTTTGGCTTGAAATCAGAATAGGGGTTTTCCAAATTGATTCTTGAAAATGGTTGTGGGAAGATGGTTATGGATGATTTGGGTTGAGATGATGGAAATCTTTCTTAAAATTGATTTTGTGAGAAAATGAGATTTTGCCCTAATTTTGAGTAATTGGAAATTGTGAAGAAAAATGGGAAAATGTTGTGAGATATTGTGAAATTAGAACAAGGTTTATGATGAAAATGAGGGTGGAGTTGTATATGTACTATTACTCCCATTGCAATTGATGACATTGCATATTTTGAATTGAATTTATCTATGGAATAAAAATATCTGTTTAGGGCTATCGGTGGAGAATAGTTTTGATTGTTGTAAGCGTTGCATCAGAATTAGGTTGAATTGAAACAAATTTCTCATCCATTGTGCATTGAGCATCATTATATATTGAACATTGTAAATGTATTGGTTTTGAGAAAAAGAGGTGAATACCTTGGTGAATTTGGTTAGCGTGTGTGTTTGTGGTTATAATGTTGGCCTGTGTGTCCTTGGTGAAAATCCAAAAATTCGCACGGTTAGATGCTGATCCTTAGTACCCGTAAAATGGCTTGGGTAGTGCTTGTATAGCCTACTGGCAGACACATATCTAGAGATTCCCAGTGTTTTATATCCACCGCCCTGTTTTTTTGTATAAAAGGATTATTTCATGAATTGATTTATAATTTGGCATTGTATTGGTTTGAGATGGAAAACGAGGAATGTTTGAGAAAGGGCATGCATGTGCATTCACCTTATGATTTTGCTAAGATTTATATATTGTGTTAGAGTATTTCTACTAGACTTTGGCTTACTCTATGTGGAAAAAAAAAATTCAAGTACTGATAATATTCCTCCGCCAAGGACATAGTTTGGGAGGACTTGGAACTTAAGGATTCACTTTTTGTTTTTTGTTGTAAATATTTTTATTCAAACCTTGAGCTTTACTTGTGTTGAGTTTAAACTCATTTTGTTGTAAGCCATTAGGACATTTTTTTATTTGATTTTAATTTCTCTTTTACTCTTGTATCCATGCCATATGCTATAGATTCCGAATCTAGGATTTGCGAATATATATTGCATGTCATCTTTTATAATAATCAAAGATAAAATGAATAGAAGTTATGAGATTGTTGATCAATTGTAGCATTATTAATAGATGGGTTATTGTTAATTATTTCGGAGTGTGACAACTTGGTATCAAAGCTACCGAGTTTGAATACTTTGGGATCGTGGGAAGTGGTTATTACCACAATGGGTTTTTTTGCTAGAAGATATTAGAAATACACCTACCATGCGATGTGATAACATGCTTATGTGACAAAAAGAGTATAGGATCTAATTTCTTAGATATTAAATAATTAGGTCTATGAGTTTCTAAAAGTCCTGTTAAAAAAGCACTTGATCACTGCTATTTCTAATTGTAACTTTGGCAATGTCATGAGTCGGTTATTATCTGGAAAGGAAGTTCGTTTGTGTTTATGTGATTAGGTGCTTATGTGGAGTGAATTAATTGTTATCCACCGCTCTAGGACATAAGTGAATTAGCTTTGGCACATTTGCAAATGTGCTAATCTATTGTGTTATCTTTATTAGGATGTTGGGACATGGACATAGTGGTGGTAGGCATGGTAGGCCTAGGCGGCATGAGGTGTCGTTACTGGATGATACTCCGGCACAAGAAGAAGGAGTTAGTCAGGCCAACGTGGCCGAGCCAGCAGGTCAGCAAGCCATGGGCGCTTTGGCTTGGAAAATGGCTGGTTCTTTTAGGGAATCCATGGACATTCCCAGGGCTGAGAATCAAGTCCAGACCCATGTTGCTGAGACAGGGCCATCTTTTCTAAAGTGGGAGTTCTTCTGATCGAATTTGGATGAGTTTTTGAGGGATACTAAGAAACCACAGAAGGCAGATGAGTGGCTAGAGCAGATGGTGAAGACGTTTAAGATGCTTGGCATCGAGGACGACGGTTTGAGAGTGACCTTGGCATCCTTCCAGTTGAATGGAGATACATGTCAATGGCGAAAGTATGCGCGTGGGCGCATTGGGATGACTTGGGAGGCTTTCGTCAACGCCTTCCAGGACAAGTTCTTACCTCCCACTACTAGGGATAAGTTGAGGGACCAGTTCTTAAAGCTCAAGCAACTGAACACACTTGTAGCAAAGTTTGAGGCAGCTTTTACTAGCCTCTCTAGGTTTGCACTGGAGCTTGTGGCGACAGAGGAATGCCGTTGTGTGGGGTTTGAGAAGATGCTGAGGACCAAACTCCTATTCAAGGTTGGGTCTATGATTAGGGATTACGGTCGTCTTGTAGAGTTGGCAGCTCATTTAGAGACCGTGATTCAGACTGAGAAAGAGAGGATGAGGAGCTCTAGGCAGAGAAGTCAGGAGGTTCAAGGAGAGACGAGGGATAACAAGAGGCAAAGGAGTTCTACCCCACAACAGTCCTAGGCAACACAGTTTAGATCCACCTTTCCTATACCGAGTTCTGGTTCAATGAAAGGAAGTTAGGATGGGATCACTTGCTTAAGTGTGGCTAGTTGGGCCACAAGTCTCCAGTTTGCTCGCAGAGAGGAGGAGGGCAACAATCTGCACCGCTTACAGATCGTTCTTAGAGCCAGAGTCAAGAGAGAGGGCAGCCGCCTACCTGTTATTAGTGTGGGCAGTCGAGCATTTGAGGCGGTTTTTTCCTCAGACAGATGGCATATTTGGTGTGTCTGGTTCGAGGCAGACACAAAGCCATTAGCCTATCCAGTCAGTACAGGCCTCGAAGGCCACTCAAAGAGCCTATTTGGCTCAGTCAGCTTATTAGTCTTATGCTTTAAGGGGTGAGTAGGTGGAGTAGAGACCTACCGGACGTGTGTATGTTGTTACTACGCCAGATTAGTTGCCAGCACCTTCTATTTTGAGAGGTAACTTCTTGTTATTTAATTCGATTGCTAATGTGTTGATTGATACTGGTGTATCACATTTATTTATTTCATCTACATTTGCACCAGTTTTGGGGTTAAAGATGGCACAATTAGTGTCTCCGCTCAGAGTAGAGTCTCCAGTTGGGGGTAAGGTTGATTTAGACTAGGGATGTCGTGGTTGTGAGATAAAGGTTGTTGGGTGCTGACTTCTTTTTGCATTTGCGTTGTTAGACATGTCAGACTTTGATGCCATTTTAGGCATGGATTGGTTGTCTTCATATCGTGATGTTATTGATTGTTACCGTTAGAGAGTTACGGTGTGTTCCTGGAGTGGTGACTGTTTTTATTTTCTGGGGAACCGAGCTGATAGAGTCTTATCACCAGTTTATAACCCTCGTGGTAAGGGCAAACTTAATTGTCTTCTTGCAACTCTCTTAGGTAGTGAGAGTGACGTGGTCCGAGTTGAATTGCTGAGAGTAGTTTGTGAATACCCGTATATTTTTCCCAAGGATCTTACTAGTTTGCCACCGTACTGGGTGATTGAGTTCTCCAATTTCTATGGCACCGTATAGATTTGCACCTGCTGAGTTGTATGAGTTGAAGATTCAACTCCAAGAGCTGTTAGATAAGGGCTTCTTTCTCCCTAGTACATCGCCTTGGGGAGCAACAACTCTCTTCGCTAAGAAGAAGGATGGCACCTTGCGACTGTATATTGATTATCGGAAACTAAATCGGGCAACTGTTAAGAACAAGTATCCATTACCTCGTATAGATGATTTGTTTGACCAGTTGATGGGGTCTTGTTGATTTTCCAAGATTGATTTGAGATCGGGTTATAACCAGCTAAGGGTGAAGGAGAAGGATATTTAGAAAATGATATTCTGTACGCAGTATGGCCACTACGGGTTCTTAGTGATGCCTTTTGGGCTAACCAATGCATTGGCTTCTTTTATAGATTTGATGAACCAAAGCTTTTGTGAGTTTTTAGACCATTTTGTAGTTGTCTTTGTTGACGACATCTTGATCTACTCACTCTCTGAGGAGGAACACGAGGAACATTTGTGAGTTGTACTTGAGTTGCTCAGAGCCTACTGTTTGTATGTTAAGTTCGAGAAGTGCAAATTTTGGTTGAAAGAAGTTAAGTTCTTAGGCCATATGGTATACGGGGAAGGAGTGACCATAGACTCTTCTATGATAGAGGCAGTGCAAGATTGGGAACAACTTAAGAATGCCTTTGAGATCTAGAGTTTCTTGGGTTTATCCGGGTAGTACCGATGTTTTGTGAAGGACGTCTCTAGATTGGCCTCGCCATTGACTAGATTGACGAGAAAGGGGGTTAAGTTTGTGTGGAGTGAGACTTGTGAAAATCCATATATATATATACGAATAAAGTGGGAAAGAGTGACCTGTTGGATGAGATCGCGCTGGGTGAGAGAATCGAAAGTTAAGATGAGAAAGTAAGCTCCCAACATTACGATCGCCGTCGCCTCGGCATCATGCAAAATTGCGCCGTCGTCTCCGGCGGCGAGAGAGACGGCGACAGGGCGGAATTTGGACGGCACGCGGAGGGTTCTGAGGACAGCTGAGGACCACCACTAGAGGACACCATCGCCGCCACTAGTGGCCCAAACTTGCCTCCCTATGAGAAGAGTAACAGTGATAGGAGGAGGATGAGAGAGAAGATAGGGCTTGTGAGGGCGTACGTGGTGTCGAAGAAGAGAGAGCGAGGTTTGTTTAAAGGACATAGTAGTGATGGCGGCAGCGGCTATCCACGTCGGGTTCGTGATAGCAGCTGTTCCCATCTCTAGAAACCCTTCTTTCTCTCTTTAAAAACTCTCCCTCGGCTATGTCTGTTTTCGGGTAGTGAATCTATATGGCCACTATTTTGCGCTTTTTACTGCCACTTTTGTCGGACAACATTTTAATGATGGTTACTATTAGCATCTATTTAATTTTTTTTTTAAGGTTTTTATTTTTTTGAATTTCCATCTTAAATCTTAAATTTTAAATAGATTTTTTTAAAATACTCCACTTAGTATGAATTTTACATATATTTATAATATCTTCACATTCAAGTAAATACACATTTAATTTTGGGTTTTTTTATTGACAAATCCCATTTAGAGGTGTTCTAACCCAATAGTCCACCAAGGAAAATTATAACCTAATTAGTCTCATGTATTTATACTTTTATTCCATAAGGTCTTTTTTTTCCCCCTTATTTATATTATTTGTTGGATTGTTTTATCCTTATGTCTATTGTTGATATGTATTACATAAAAAAAAGGATATACACATTTCATATATATATATAATTTCACAGCACAACACACACCAACTCCATCATCTCAAATTGCTTCAGAGAACTCACAGCACAGCAACTCCATAACTGGAGCAACAACTTCGTGCCAAATTCGAGCAAATTCTTAACCAACCCATAACTGCCCCCACTTCTCTACAAGCTCTATCTCTCGCTCGATCTCTCATCCTCAATCCTTCCACCTCTGACTCCACCATCTCTTCTCTCCTCCAAACCCTATCTCTCTTTCTCTCCCCAACCAGACCGCGACCCTCTCTCTCTTCGCCTCTCTCTCTCTCTCTCTCTCTCTCTCTCTCTCTCCTCTCCGATCTCGCTGCCCACCACTGCCACCTCTCTTACTCCATCTTCCACACTATCCGCTTATTCTCTCTCCTCTGCAACCCAACCTCAACTCATATCCTCGCCGAAATCATGATAATACATAGATAGTGTATATATTGTCACTGTGTTCATTATCACTATGCAATTGTGATGTTAAAATTCATGTCAGACTGTTCTATTCAGTCATCCACAATGTTTATTTGGAACAAAAATGATGTGATATTCATAATATAACAAATGGATGTGAAGATTCACATTAATTCTAGTATATTTGTGGATGGATCATACACCTTATTTATGTACAATGTGAATATTTACATCTGTAATCAACTATAATAAACATAGGACATAATGTGATTGAAAATGGGCCTTAACATAATTACGATGTGAACATGGACACCAACTTCAATATAAGAGACAAGATATGGATGTTCACACTTCATATTGTTTAGAACACTGTTTGGTCAACTGTCATTGTGTGTAGTCAATATTTTTTTTGGATATATTTGTGGATGAATCATACACCCTACACATGTAAAATGTAAATATTAACATTTGTAGTTGATCATAGTAAACATTAGACATATTTTAAACATTCAAATTAATTGAAAATGGGTATTAAGATGAATTACGATGTCATTCACACCAATTTCTAATATGTTTGTTCATGGGTCGTACATCTAATTAATGTATAATGTGAATATTAACATCTGTAGTCAACCACATTATGATGTGAATATTTACAATGCAATGAAAATGTAAAAATCTGCATTAATTCTAATATATTTGTGCATAGATCATACACCTAATTAATGTATAATGTGAATATTAATATTTGTAGTCAACCACAATAAACATAGGACATAATTTGAACATTCACATTTAGTAAACATAAATTATGATGTGAACATTCACACAAACTTCAACGTAAGAAAACAGATGTGAATATTCACAGTTTATATTGTTTAGCACACGCAACACATCAACACCAAATATACCATCAAAACACACAGGTCTGTGAGAAGTATATCATTGATTTATATATATGTTGTCAAGTGTTTTCAACTACAAGTTATCAAAATTACCCAAAAAAAAAAAAAAAACTAGCACTGTATTTTGGTATAGCTAGTGTATGGTGGACAACCCCAACTATCGAACAACGGAGTTTGCCCCAAATAGTCCAACTAAGGATCTCAAAACTTGGTGCTTGTCATTAGTTTTACTAAGCCTGTAATGTTTCATTGATAATTGACATGCCGCATGTTGATGTGGGTGTTGCTCTCTAGAGGTATGCTTTCTTCTTTGGCATTATTCTTCTCTCTCTTCCTCTTTGTGTAAAATTTAGATGCAACATCTGTTACACAGGCATGCACAAATAGTGAGTGTTTATATGAACATTAAATTTGATTTCAATAGAATTGGTAGGTTAGGCATGCACATTGACATCAACACATCATTAGTCAGTGTGAATGTTCACATTCAACAATATTCATATAAGCAAAAGCAACAAAGTACTATTTAGGTGACAAATATAATAATGTGAACATTCACATCATTAGAGATGTGAATATTCATATTACTGCTAGGGTACAAATAGGAGTGGTCACACCGAATATTAATAGTTACACATCTATATAATATTAGGTATATCTATGTGTATAGAAGGAAATGTTAAACTTCACATCAACATTTGGTTACAACAATTCACAATAAGACAATGATTATATGTACACATTTATAAGCAAATAACACTAATGTGAATATTCATAGTGGCTATAAACAATCAAACAACATGACAACATCGCCCATTCATTAACCACAAACCACATATTTTTAGTGTACACATGTGATGTGAATATTAAGTGGACAAATATGAACAACTTTAGTGTTTACAATGTCAAGGTTCACATCAAAATTGAACTACAACTAGAAGAAACGTTTTTATTTGGGGATTTGCTTGACACAATGTTCACAATCATATAAAAAATTTATTCAGGACATGGTCCCTATGTGAATGTTGATATCATGTGAACAACAACAACAATATCCGAAACAATGACAATTTTCTGTTTTCTAGGACAAGCAACAAATTTGGGAGTTCACATCATTTCAACAATACCAATAACAATAAAAAGAGGAAAAATAACAGCAACAACATGAACAACAAGGACCAAAAATAACAATGGCAACAAGAGAGAAAGTTTGCATTGGGACAAAAAAAATGTAATTTGATTACGCAAAAAAAGGTGATTACATTTGGTTCCCAAGTCGAGTTGATACACTTTGATAGATGCGAATGTTCACAAAGTGAAATACAGTTTCAAATATGGAATAACATAAGTGATAAACACAATGATGAATGTTCACAAAATGACTAATCAATTTACACATGTTATAAATGTTCACAACATAATTATATATACCAACATCATCTGACACAAGCAAGTTGGACCATGATTCTTTGTTTTCATGTGAATGTTCCCTACTGTTAACAACAACAATATTATGGGCAAAAACAGTAACAATATGAAATTACACACATTGTATGAATAGACATAGGGGATATGTGTGGAAATTCATATTGGTGCAATTTGAATAGGACATTCACATGATCAAACAATACAATAACAATAAGAACATCTGCAACAATTGGCTTGGCCCAACATATTGACTTCCTTGTGCATGCCCACTACTATTAACAACAACAATAGTAGGGGCAATAACAGTAAAAATATGAAGTTCACACATTGAATGAATAAAAACAGGGGCTATCGTGGAAGTTCATATTGATGCAATTTCAATAGGACATTTACATGATTAAAACATACAATAACAACAACAATAACAACATCTAAAACATTGGCTTGGGCCAACATATTGACTTCCCTGTGAATGTCCACTACTGTTAACAACAATAATAGCAAGGGCAATAACAATTATAATATAAAGTTCACACATTAAATGAATAAAACCATATACTATGAAGCTCACTACTGTGGAAGTTCATATTGATGAAATGTGTATAGGAGATTCACATGATTAAAACATACAACAACAAGAACAAGAACAACAACATCTGAAACAATTGGCTTGGCCCAACATTTTTCATTCCCATGTGAATGTTCACAGCTTTTGACAACACAATGTAATTGCCACTGCATTATTTTTGGGTGAACAAAACCATATACTTGGGGATTGGGATTGAGGGGTTCACATTCACGATTAGGGCATAATATGAAGTTCCACACATTGTATGAATAGAAACAGGGGATACTGGAAGTTCACAATGGTGTAATTTGAACAAGAGATTTAGGGTTTACATACAAAATTGGTGAGATTACTTACTCTTTTTGCCCATATCGACGGTTGGGTTGTCACAAATGGTCGTCGATGGTGATCTTGACGAAAATGGAACTTTAAGATGTTCACCAATGGTGATTTCTACGTTTCCGTAGATGGATGGCGGAGATATCATGAAGCCGACGATGAGACATTGCGATGATGGGACAATAAGAGATGTGTGGGTGTGAGACGATATGGAATACGATTTTGGATTTTCGGAAGGGTGGAAATATAGTGCGCGATTTCTGCAAAAAGAAAAAGGAAGAGGGATGATTATTTGATTCAAAAAGAGAGAGGAAGAGGAGAAGGGTATTTTGGTCTTCTAATATGAAATAGGACCTACTGGAATAGTAGAAAACACTATGGGTTTATGGAATAGTATTCTTAGAGAGTGGATTTACTAAAAAAGCTCCCTTTAATTTTGCATATCATCTCGTCTTTTTTTTTCTTAATAAATGATAGACGATTAAGAGATGATTGAAAACAATAAACGATTGAGTGATGAATTGACTGTCCCTCTCTTTTCTTTCTCTCATAAATGAAGGTCTCTTTTTGCTTGTCACCGTGAACAATGGTATTATTGTATACTCGGGGGTACCTAAGCAGGCTAAATAGTTCAGACCCTTGATTTTTTTAATCTAGTTTAACAAGTGCAGTGTGAAATATAGATGAGAGTCTAGATCCCATAACTTTTATAGAAAATCCATTTTAGTGCAAAATCGTTGCTAGAAATGGGATGTATCACTAGATCTCAAAGTCGCCACCTAATCTTTTAGGAAAATTAAGAAACTCATGACTTGTGCCAAGGCCATTGTTCGTCATAACCAAAGATGTCTTGGTTCAGAACCTTAGGTATGAGGGGGGATGGTCATTAATTGAGCACCCCCGCTCACCTGATCAAAAAATTGACCTCTACTAAACCACGATATGAGTTTTATTACTTTATATATTGATATTCTGATTATTAATAATGTTAAAATTTACTATCTGAAACAATCAAGTATAGACTGCATCATTTATTTTGGAATGTTATGATCTCATGCATTTTGAAAAAGGATTTTTGAAAATGTGCAACTCAAAAGAAATCAAGCTCACAAGTATGAAATCAATATTATTCCAAATTAAGCGATACAACCTCCATCCACCAACAATCATAGAGTTATATCAATTAAGCAAGTAGTTGCATTGTAAGATGGTAGACATAATAAAAAAAACACACACAAACGGGAGGGATGCTAAAGCATAAACACTTACATACTATTTACTGACGTCCCGCGGGGAAGCTGCAAAATAAAGTTAGAAATATATGCATAATCCTAGATGCAAAATTCTAATGTAATATATACATATACAAAAATGCAACAAAAAATTCGGCTACTAATACATGACATGTGAATCATTTCAAGACAATGGATAGCATACAAAATCACATAGAAATTGATTAAACCCACAGATACAAATGAGCCGAATTTTAATGCATGAAATATGAGTGCAAAACATAGATATGGAGAAAAATAAAACATGATGCTTATTTACAGATATGAAAAACAAATAAATGAAAAGGGATAGAAAGAAATAGGGGCGAGGAATTATTATAACGATTCCAGTTTAAACCTGACCCTTTTATTGCTTTTGGATCCGAGAATCTTGTACTGAACCATTGTTTATCTCTTTTCCATCCTAATACTTGTTGAATTTGGCTATTGGGAGTTTTGGTTGTGTTTCAAACAGGTTGGGAAATTAGTTTTTTCAATAAGTTGTTGCCTAGGTTTTTGCCTATTCGCTTGAGCGATGCTTTTTACACTCGAGCAGCCTTTTACAGTTTGCAAAACTACTGAGAGTTTGATATCTTCGCTTGAGCGAAATTTCTTGCGCTCGAGTGATCTTTTGTAGGTCTGAACTATTAGGAAAGGGTCATTGTGCGCTCGAGCAGTGACTTTGGTCACTTAAGCGGTGTCACTTATCATGTCTGTTCGCTCGAGTAGTCTGTACATATATCAGTCCGAAAGACATCCTTTTTGGATCACTTTTTCATCTCTTTCTCTCTCTAGACATTTGAAAACCCTAGATCTACTCTCTCTTTCTCTCTCTCTCTCTCTCTCTCTCTCTCTATCTCTAGTTCTTGATCTTTAGTCCCAAATACTCTCAATTCAAGAGTTTTCTCACCCTTGTCCTTTGGAGAAAAATGTTGAGCACGTCGAAGGCTTCATTTTGATTGGAGTATCTAGTGTTTTTGACATCGACAATTCTATCCATCTTTCCTTCATGTCTTCTTCTTTAAGGTATGGATTCCTTTAACTCTTTATATGATTTTTAACTTAGTTATTTGCTTTTTGAAAGGGGTTATATTTTGGAAATTTTTGGTAAAACCTAGGGTTTGGTTTGAAATCAAAATAGGGGTTTCCCAAATTGATTCTTGAAAATGGTTGTGGGAAGATGTTTATGGATGATTTGGGTTGAGTTGATGGAAATCTTTGCTTAAAATTGATTTTGTGAGAAAATGGGATTTTTCCCTAATTTTGAATAATTGGAAAAATGTGAAGGACAATGGGAAAATGTTGTGAGATATTGTGAAATTGGAACAATGATAATGAGGGTGGAGTTAGATATGTACTATCACTCCTATTATAATTGATAAAATTGCATATTTTGAATTAAATTTATCTATAGAATAGAAATATCTATTTAGGGCTATCGGTTGAAAATAGTCTTGATTGTTGTAGACATTGCGTGAGGATTAGGTTGAATTGAAACAAATTTCTCATCCATTATGCATAGAGCATCATTACATATTGAACACTGTAAATGTATCGGTTTTGAGAAAAAGAGGTGAATACCTTGGTGAATTTGGTTAGGAGGTGTGGTTGTGGTTATAATGCTGGCTTGTGTGTCCTTGGTGAAAGTCCAGAAACCCTCATGGTTAGGTGCTGATCCTTCCAGTTAGTACCCGTAAAATGGCTTGGGTAGTGCTTATATAGCCTACTAGTAGACACGTACCTAGAGATTCCAGTGTTTTGTATCCATTGCCCTGTTTTCTGTATAAAAGGATTATTTCATGAATTGATTTATAATTTGGCATTGTATTGGTTTGAGATGGAAAACGAGGAATGTTTGAGAAAGAGCATGCATGTGCATTCACCTTATAATTTTGCTAAGATTTATATATTGTGTTAGAGAATTTCTACTAGACTTTGGTTCACTCTATGTGGAAAAAAAAATTTCAAGTACTGATGATATGCCTCCACCAAGAACATAGCTTGGGAGGACTTGGAACTTAAGGATTCACTTTTTGTTTCTTGTTGTAAATATTTTTGTTCAAACCTCAGGCATTACTTGTATTGAGTTTAAACTCATTTTGTTGTAACCAAGCATCGTCTTGGAAAGTTGTAAGCCATTAGGATATTTCTTTATTTGATTTTAATTTCCCTTTTACTCTTGTATCCATGCCATATGCTATAGATTCATAATCTAGGATTTCTAAATATTTATTGCATATGTGATCTTTTTTAATGATCAAAGATAAAATGAATAGAAGTTATGAGATTGTTGATCAATTGTAGCATTGTTAATAGATGGGTTATTGTTAATTATTTCGGGGCGTGACAACTTGGTATCAGAGCTACCGAATTTGAATACTTTGGGATCGTGGGAAGTTGTTATTACTAAAATGGGTTCTTTTGCTAGAAGATATTAGAAATACACTTGCTATGCGATGTGATAACATGCTTATGTGACAAAATGAGTATGGAATTTAATTTCTTAGATATCGATTGGGTCTACGAGTTTCTAAAAGTCCTGTTAAAAGAGCACTTGATCATTGCTATTTCTAATTGGAACTCTGACAATGTCGTGAGACAGTCATTATCTGGAAAGGAAGTTCGTTTGTGTTTATATGATAGGTGCTTATGTGGAGTGAATTAATTGTTGTCCACCGCTCTAGGACGTGAGTGAATTAGCTTTGGTAGATTTGTAAATGTGCTAATCTACTGTGTTACCTTTATTAGGATATCAGGACATGGACGTGGTAGTGGTCGGCGTGGTAGGCCTAGAGCAAGAGGAAGGAGTTGATCAGGCCAACGTGGCCGAGCCAGCAGGTCAACAAGCCATGGGTGCTTTCGCCTAGAAAATGGCTGGTGCTTTGAGGAAATCCACAACATGTGAACCATTGAACCATTGAGCAACAAAAACTCTTTGAAAAAACAGAGCATGGTCCATGATAAATATTATGCATTTGAGTGAAACAAAAAGAAAAAAAAATGCTCTGAACTCTTTCATTTGGTTCAATTTCTGGGTTTATTAAGCCCCAATAAACCCAGATCATATCACTTTTAAGGTTTAGAACATTGAACCATTGAGCAACAGAAAACTCTTTGAAAAAACAGAGCATGGTCCATGATATATATTATGCATTTGAATGAAACAAAAAGAAAAAAAAAATGCTCTGGACTCTTTCATTTGGTTCAGTTTTTGGGTTTATTAAGCCCCAATAAACCCAAATCATATCACTTTAAAGTTTAGAACAAAAATGATCAAACCCATTTCAAACCCAAAAAGATCAAACCTTACAAGAAACCAACCTAAAAAGATCAAACCTTACAGGAAACCAACCTTACAACTGAGTAGCCAGAGTGGTCGGAGTGATGACCGAGTTGCCGAAGTTAGGTCTGATGAAGCCAAAGTGTAACGTCTCGAAATAATTACAACAAACCAAGAGTAATGATTAATTAAACAACATCATAATCCGAGAATAAAGTCCTTTCATTCATGTACTTGAAGTGTACAAAAGAGTAACACGTGCATTTATACATTCATAATCCCTAACCCTGAATCTATAGCATGTGTTAAAAACAAAAGATATAAAATAAAGTTAAACAATATATAATTGCCCTAGTGGCTACAACTTTTCAAGATGGTGCTTGGTTATAACAAAAGTGAGTTTGAAACTCAATACAAATAACGCCCTAGGCTTGTACAAAATAAATATAATAATAACAAAAAGAGAAGCTCTTGGCTCCAAGTCCTCCCAAGCTACTGCCTTAGCAAAGGCATATCATCAGTACCTGAAAATATAGGGTGAGCCAAGGCCCAGTAAAGATACTCTAACACAATGTATGAATCTTAACAAAGTTATAAGGTGAATGCATATGCAATGCTCATGCCAAAAACATTTTATATCTCTTTCCAAAAACCATGTAATGCCAAGTTATATCACAATTCATGAAATCACTTTCTTTACAATAAAGAATAGGGTAGTGGATACAACACTGGGAATCTTTAGGATGTGTCTGCAAGTAGGCTATAAGCACTACCAATTGCCATTTTTATCGGTATTATTTGGAAGGCTTGGCACCTATCGTAGTTTCTAGACTTTCACCAAGGACACACATGCCAACTTAGTACCATAACTACACTCCTTACCTGTCACGCCCCGAAATAAAAGACAATAAACCATCCATCATATTCATTAAATAAAAACACATGAATAAGTAATTATCTTCAATTAGTTCCAATTGAGTTTACAAAAGAGTAACATATGCTGATATACATTCACAAGCCTATCCCTAAATCTATATCATATGTTACATGATAGAATGAACATCAAACAAATGAGAAATGCCCTAAAGGCCTACAGTTTTCCAAGATAGTACTTGGTTACAACAAAATGGATTTGATTCTAATATCGTTAAATCCCTAGGCTTGTACAAATACATACAACAAAAATAAACAAAATGAAGTTGTTGCTTCCAAGTCCTCCCAAGCTATTGCCTTGGCAGAGACATATCATCAGTATCTGAAAATGGTTTCCCACATAGGGTGACCCAAAGCCTAGAAATAATCGAACAAAGTATATGAATCTTAACAAAGATATAAGGTGAATGCATATGCAATGATCATGCCAAAACATTTTCATTTTCATTTTCCAAAACCGCGCAATGCCAAGTTTATATCTCAATACATGATGTCATTTCCTTTACAATAGAGAACAGGGCAATGAATACAATACTGTGAATCTCTAGCACATGTATGCAAGTAGACTATATAAGTATTACTAATTTGTCATTTTTATCAGTATTAACCGGAAGGCTCGACAACTATTCGCGCAGGTTTTTGGTCTTTCACCATGGACACACAGGCCAACTTAATATCACAACTACACTCCTACTCAGATTCACCAATGTATTCATCAATTTTTCTCAAAACAACAATATTTCCAAATGTGTTGAATATGCAACAATGCTCAATGCAATGGATGGGAAAATAGTTTCAATTCCCCTAATTCTCATGCAATTTCTACAACAATCATAGCTATCCTCCACCGATAGCGCAAAACAGATATCTCTAAACATATAATTAATTTTCATAAAGATAAACTTTCCAAATTCCAAGATGTGAGTGGTAATACATATCTAACTCCGCCATCGTTATCAATATCAATCCAATTTCATATTTCTAACATCAATTCCATTTATTTATACAAAATCAATATTTCATAAATTTAGGGCAAAACCCCTTTTTCTTCCAAAATCAATTCCACGTGTTAAAACCAACCATTTTATCACAACTCAATCTCATCAATAATGTCACAACCATTTTAAAGAAACCATTTGAAAACCCCTCTTTTGAGTTTTAACCAGAACCCTAGATTTGTTCAAAAAATCTCCAAATCCCAATATTGTTTTAGAAAACAACAAATAACTAAGTTAAAACTCATAAGAAGGTGCAGAGAATCCCTACCTTAAAGAAGAAGACCCAAAAGAGAGATGGGTAGAACTCAACAGAACTAAAAACGCGAACTTCACCGATTAAAATGAAGCCCTCAACGTGCTCTCTCTTTTTAACAAAGGGGCTAGAGTGTAGAAATGGGTGGATCAACGTGTATTTAAAGAGAGAATATGAGTTTTAGAGAGAGTGAGAGAAAATTGGGTTTTGAAATGTTTAGAGATGAAAAAGTGACTTACAAAGGTGACTTCAAGATCTGATACACGCATAGATTGCTCGAGCAAAGGAATGGTTGCTCGAGCTACTAGACACAACAAGTGAGATTACTCAAGCACAAGAAGTGTTTGCTCGAGCAAAGAATACAACCTCCCAGAAGTTTTACAGACAGATGACCATCGCTCAAGCTCAAGAAGGACCGTTCGAGCCAACAGCGCTCAAAAGCAAGAAAGACAGCTCGAGCGAAGAATACCATCTCCTAATATCCCTACAGACCTGCAAAAGTAATGGGAGTTCATCGTAACCGCTCGAGCACAAGAATCACCGATCGAGCAAAGAGACAAAATTCTAGGCAACAACAATTTTGAAAAACAAGTTACCAACCTATTCCAAACACAACTGTGACACTCCAATAACTAAACTCAATGAGGAATAAGGAGAAACAAAACATGAACAATCATATAAGATAATAAAACCCGAATTCAGAACATCAAATAGGTCGGGTCTAAACCAGAATCGCTATAACCTCTCCTTCCTTAAGGAATTTCGTCCCCAAAATTTGAATAAAACAACAACACCATGTTTAAACCAATCATAATAATGATAGTAAATCAAATTCAACGCCATGACCCATCCACCGGTCATTAATTCTCATCACCAAGATAAACATGTGCTCATTACTGAATATACAACTCACATTTCCAAAACACATACAATGTTTATATTACATTAACATAACAAAATTTCAATACATGTTCAAATATCAACAAATAGGTTTGGATACTTCTCACGGACTTCTGCCTCATGTTCCCAAGTTGCTTCTTTAATCCTGTGGTGTCTCCACAACACCTTTACCAAAGGAATTGTCTTGCCACACAAGACTTGGTCTCGAGTATCTAAAACTCTAACCAGTCTCTCCTCATACGAGGCATCCTCATGTACCTCTAACTCGGTCCAATCCAACACATGTGATGGATTCGACTCATACTTCTAGTGCATACAAATATGAAACATGTCATGAACCCCGGGAAGTTGTGGCAATATGGCCAAACGATAAGCTACCTCCCCAATCTGCTCTAGGATCTCAAAAGACCCAATAAATCTAGGAGACAACTTTTCGCTTCTAACACCACATCAAACCCCATCTAGGTGATATTTTCAAGAAGACGTGATCTCCTCCCTCAAAGGATAACGGTCTCCTCCTACAATCGGCATATCTCTTCTGACGGCTTTGAGTTGAAACCAACCTCTTACGGATAAGTGCAAGCTTCTCCGTCTTTTCTCGGACTAACTCAAACCTATCATAGGTGCATCACCCTCCTCGGCCTAACACAAAGGAGATCTACACGGTCGGCTATACAAGTCCTTAAATGGTGTCATGCCAATACTCAATTGAAAGCTGTTGTTGTAGGAAAACTCCAATAAAGGCTAGTGCCTCTCCCATAACCCCTTAAAGTTAAGGACACAGCACCGAAGCATATCCTCTAGGATCTAAATAATACGCTTTGACTGCCCGTCAGTCTGAGGATGATAGGTGGTACTAAAAGTCAACCTAGTGTCCAAGGCTTTCTGTAGGCTTTGCCACAACTAAGCTGTGAAATGCGGATCTCTATCTGAAACAATAGTCACAGGGACCCCGTGAAGTTGAACAATGCCCCTAACATAAAGGTCGGCAAGATAATCTACCGAGTCACTCGTGCGCATAGGTACAAAGTGCGCTAACTTAGTTAAACGATCAACTGTCATCCAAATGGCATCATTACCTCGTTGAGTCTTCGGAAGATTCACAACAAAATCCATCATGACATGCTTCCACTTCCACTAGGCTATAGGGAAGGGTTGCAACAAATCTGCTGGCCTCTGATGCTCGGTCTTCACTTGTTAACAAGTAAGGCATCGTGATACAAACAAGGCTATGTCCTTCTTCATTTCATTCCACCAAAATTGGCAACTAAGGTTGTGATATATCTTTGTACCTCTTGGATGTACCGTAAGGCAAGAATGTCTCAGAGTACCTCCTCTCTGCAAGACTCCGGTACGAAAAGACGGTTGAGGTGTCTAACACTTAAGTCAAAATACATGTTCAAGCCCTTCTCTAGCTTCCCACTAGAGATATTCTCCCGAAGGGCTTCTATTTCAAGATCACCCCTCTGTGCTTCTATAACCCTACTCACCAGTGTAGGTTGTGCAACTACAGTAAACAAAGCTACCGACTCAACAAACTCGCTAAGATGTAAGTCAAACTTACCAATAGCACCCAACATCTCCCATTCTCAGAAGGCAATACTCGCTATACTGCTAAAGGATTTTCTACTCGAGGCATTGGCCACTACATTGGCCTTCCTTGGATGATAGTGCAACTCAAAGTTGTAATCCTTCATAAACTCTATCCATCTTCTTTGCCTCAAATTTAGATCTTTCGGTGAAAATAGATATTTCAAACTCTTATGATCGGAAAAGACATCAAATCTCTCACCATACAAGTAATGCCTCCAAATCTTCGAGGCAAAGATCACCATTGCTAGCTCCAAGTCATGAGTAGGATAGTTTCTCTTGTGTGTTTTCAACTGACATGAGCCATAAGCTACTATCTTCCCCTCTTGCATCAGGACACATCCCAAACCTTCCCGAGACGCGTCACAATACACTGAATAGCCCGAACCCCTCTCTGAAATAATCAATACTGGAGCAGTGGTAAATCTAACCTTAAGTTCTTGGAACAACTTCTCACAAGTCTCACTCCATACAAACTTAATTCCCTTGCTTGTAAGCCTAGTCAATGGTGAGATTAATCTAGAGAAATCCTTCACAAACCAACAATAATACCCTGCTAATCCCAAAAAACTAGGAATCTCAAAGGCATTCTTAGATTGTTCCCAATCTTGTACTGCTTCTATTTTGGAAGAATCCGCAGTCACCCCTTCCTCGGATACCACATGACCTAAGAATTTCACTTCTTTTAACCAGAATTCACACCTTCCGAACTTAGCATATAATTTGTGGGCTCTAAGCAATTCGAGCATAACTCGCAAGTGTTCCTCGTGCTCCTCCTTAGAGGGTGAGTAAATCAAGATGTCATCAACAAAGACAACTGCAAAGTGGTTTAAGAACTCACGGAAGATTCGATTCATCAAATCCATAAACAAGGTTGGTGCGTTGGTTAACCCAAAAGGCATCATTAGGAACTCGTAATGGCCATACCACGTACAAAATTTCGTTTTCTAGATACCTTCCTCCTTTACTCTCAATTGGTGATAACCCGATCTCAAGTCTATCTTAGAAAAGCAACAAGACCTCTTCAACTGATTAAACAAGTCATCTATACGAGGCATTGGGTATTTGTTCTTAATGGTTACCCAGTTCAATTTCCGATAGTCTATACAAAGTCACAATGTGCCATCATTCTTCTTGGCAAGAGAGTTTGTACTCCCTACGGCAAAGTACTAGGGCGGAGAAAACCCTTATCTAACAATTCTTGGAGTTGAACCTTCAACTCACTCAACTCGACAGGTGTAAATCTATATGATGCCATGGCAATTAGTGCCATACCAAGCACTAAATCAATAGAGAACTCTATCTCATGGTAAGGTGGCAAACTAGTGAGATCCTTGGGAAAGACGTCCAGGTATTCACAAACCACCCTCGGCAACTCAACTCGGACCATATCACTCTCAACACCCAAAAATGTAGCAAGTGGGGGTGAGCAGTAGATATACCGATCTGCCAAAACCGACCGAACCGAACCGCCGCATTTTGGACGGATGCGTGATGACGAGCGGACGGTTACGGATTGATTTTCTCCAATCCGCCAATTTGGCGGACGGATAGCGGATTTGAGATTCCTTTGGCCACAACCGAACCGCCAAACCGCGAGCACCTCTAATAATTTATAAGATTTTATGTTTTCAATTTATTTAAATATTTTGTTTGTATTTTCAATTGAAAAAGAGTTTAAACATTTTGTTGAAAAAAAGTTTTCAACTTGAATATATTTTTTGAATTGAAAAAAATAAACGTATTATTTATCTATATTTTTTGGTTTTTAAATTTAACTCTAAAAATAATAAATAGAAAATATGATATATGATGGTTGGTTTTTGTTTTCAAAAACATATATAGATGTAACAATATAGAGACATACAATCTCTACTACTGCCCTGTTCATGGTTTTGGTGGCGAATTGTTATTATATTTTAAGAACCACAGATTGTAATACTTTATGTGGATGAATCATGCTGTGATTGTAATATGTAGATGAGCCATGCAGTGATTGTGATATTTTAAAGTTTCAAACTTTCTTTTTTTGGATGAGACATACAGTGATTATAATAATTTTTTAAGTCATTGGCTGTAATACTTTTTTTTTTTTCTTTTTTTTGAGGAAGTGCACAAGTTGAATTATGTTGAAAATTTATAAAATCTTAAACCGCCAAACCGATTCGCATCCATCCGCCAAACCGCCAACTCGCTCAATCCACATCCACCAGATTGGCGGACGGATGCAGATTGATTTTCTCCAATCCACCAATCTAGCGGACGGATGGCGGATTGAAGGTTCCGTGGCCACAACCAACCTGCGCCCACCCTAGTAGCAAGAAGGAGACTAAGTTCACCCTGACCACACAGATCATACACTAGCAACAATGCTCTATCAACTCGGTCCCCCAAGAAATAAAAAAAATCACCACTCCAGGTACATACAGTAACCCTCTGACGGTAACAATCTATAACAACCTGATAAGATGATAATCAATCCATACCCAATATAACATCAAAGCTCAACATGTCAACCAACACAAATGCAAAAGGAAGTCGGCGACCGACAACCTCTATCTCACAACCACGACACCCCTGGTCTAACACAACCTCACCACCAACTGGTGACTCTACCCTGAGTGGAGATGTTAACTGAGCCACTTCTAACTCCAATGCCGATGCAAATGCAGACGAGATAAAAGAATGGGATGCACCTGTGTCAATCAACACATTGGCAATAGAATTATACAATAAGAAGTTACCTCTCACTACCGAAGGTGCTGGCACTAAATTTGGCGTAGTAACAACATACACACACCCTGTAGGTCTCTGCTCTACCTGCTCACTCCTTGGAGCATAAGTATGATGCACGGATTAAGCTAAAAAGGCTCCCTGATTGGTCCTCGAGGCCTGTGCTAACGGCACAAGCTGGTTACTCTGTGTCTGCCTTTGACCAAATGCACCAAACGTACCACTCGACCAGGGACAAAATCTCCTCACATGCCCTGACTGCCTACACTGATAATAGGTAGGCGGCTACCCTCTTCCTTAACTCTGGCTCTAAGAACGAGTTGCAGACGGTGCAGGCTGCCCACCTCCCTTCTGCTGACAAACTATAGACTTGTGACCCAGCTGGCCACACTTGAAGCAAGTGACCCCTCCCTGACTCGGAACTCGGTATAGGAAAAGTGGACCTAGGCTGTGCTCCCTAAGACTACTGTGGGGTGGAACCCCTCTATCTTTTACTATCCCGATTCTCCCCATGTACCTCCTATCTCTTACTTTCTTTACAATAGAAAATAGGGCAATGGATACAAAACTAGGAATCTTTAGGATGTGTCTGCAAGTAGGCTACAAGCACTACTAATTGCCATTTTTACCGGTATTAACCGGAAGGCTTGGCACCTATCCGAGCGGGTTTCTAGACTCTCACCAGGGATACACAGGCCAACTTAGTACCACAACTACACTCCATACCTGTCACGCCCCAAAATAAAAGACAATAAACCATCCATCATATTTATTAAATAAAAACACATGAATAAGTAATTATCTTCCATTAGTTTCAATTTCTTTGCTTTCTTATAATCTGTATCAACCATGTGCGGTGCAGAGCGTGCCAACTAGGTAAATTGCACTTTATACTCTGCCACAGTTTTATTTCCTTGCCTCAATCTTTCAAACTCTGACACTTTTCTGTCTCGGATACATTGCCGGAAATATTTTTCATAGAAAACCTCCAAAAATTGAGCCCAATTAATTCCCCTATGCTCATCTCTAATAAGCAGCCACCATTTACGAGCCTTATCCTCTAAAGAAAAGGCAGCAAGTAGTATTTTATGTGCCTTAGTACATGGAAAGACTTCAAATAGCTTTTCAATACCAAGCACCCATGCGTCAGCTTTTAGTGGATCAACTCCCCCATGAAACAATGGTGGTTTCATCTTTTTGAACTCTTTTGTAAGCGCAATTGTTTGATCGTCCGCTTGATTGTCTTGCACTAATGGTGATATAGGCATTGGTGGTGGTGGTGGCGGTTGTTGTTACAGTTGCCTTAAGGTTTCAGCCATTTCTTATGTCATCCTGTCCATTCTATCAAGTCGAGAAGAGAAAGACTCCTCCAGTTCATCCGCCCTTGTTCTCACCATGATCTATATGAACATGTATTATAATAAACACAGAAAAATATACACACAAATACACATTTACGGATACTTATCTTATTTCATACTTGTACATGTATCTATCATAAATACAAACTTAAATCTTTTTCTAGACTCCCTATTGCTCAAATGGACTAATGTGTGAGTAATTAACTCATGCACTGATACTACTCTGTCATGACCCGAACCCACCCCTAGAGATTTGGATCATAATTAGCCAGTAATCATATGATTACTTACGGCCTCAAACAAAATACAAAATATTTAATACAATGGGACCAAAACGAAAGCAAACAGACAGTAATTAAAGTCCATTGAGCAGTGCATAAATGACAAAGATAAAACATTTCTCCTTCATATCATTAAACCCATACATAGAATATATACATTAGGTAAACTTTCATACATTAAGTTCAATCATCCCAAAACTCAACTTTACAAAAAAAATAAAAATAAATAACACATAGCAAAAGCTCCATCTTGGAGGCATGACATCACAGGTTCACAAAAGGTAACTCCTCAAGTCAACTCTATGGTTGATCTCCACGTTGATCACCTACATACATATAGGGGAATGAGGTGAGCCAAGCTCAATGAGTAATAATAATGTAAAGGAGTTAATGAATGAGTTTGAATTTTTAGAAAAACAACTTATCATAATTAAAATACTTTTCACAAATAAATCATCCAATAGCACTGATCATATCTAAACTTGACAGAATGACCTTGGGTCCAATATTAAGTAGAACGACCTCAGATCCAAATTATAACAGAACAACCTCCGGTCCAAATTATAACAAAATGACCTTTGGTTCAATTTATATAGAATGACCTCTAGTCCAACATGAATAACAGTTGTTCAGAATGACTTCATGTCCAATCATATCATAGATAAAACAAAACGACCTAAGGTCCAACATATCATTCATGAAGAATTCATTGAAGGTTGCCACAAAAATCAACAAAAAGAAAACCCATTCATTTGGAGCAAAACATAACTTCAAGAAAAACATAACATTCCATAATGTTTCAAAATAAATATTTAGAACATATCTTTGAAAAATTATTACTCACAGAGAGTTTAGTTTTGCGAAGTCCCCTCAAGCAAACGATCTACATAACAAAATCATACGAATTCGATAAAACGAGAACATTCATTCACTTATACTTTTCTTCACTTATTCAGATTAATTCAAATGTGTTTCTAAGTGTCTTTTAATTTCCCGGTGGGTCTAAAAGAGTTCAAAACAATGTTCGGAAGGTCAAAAAGGTCAACAAAAAGTCAAATCACATTCCCCTATTTTCTGCACATACGGATGGTGTCGCACGTGCAATTAAAGCAGTAGCGTCGACTTTATTTTGGCTTAGCGACTGCACGTGCTGGGCTCACAGCCACACATGCGGTTCTAGACAAACTTGAGCAGTCGAAAAAAAACATGAAATTATATATGAAATATAATCAATCTTCAATTCATTTGAATCAAAACTTCCTTTAATTTCAAAAACAAACTTTCAAATCTCATGAACTCATGATTCCCTAAATTTGTCTTCAAAATCATTCATATACTCAATTGCATGGATCAATCTTCAAACAATCTTGCTGCATGTATGTTATAAGACTCAATTCATGAATCATTTTCCAAATTGAACTCAAAATTAACAAATTTTAAAGATTATAACTCGTTTTTTCAACCAAACTCAATTTAAACATTCAAAACTCAATTTCTATCATATTAGAAGATTAATTTCCAAATTACTTCTTGCATTCAAGTAATAGATGAGTTATCTACAAGATTTTGGTTTGAATTTCATACCTTAAGCTTGAATTCTTGAGTTTTCCTTCAAATTCTTCAATTTTTTAAGCTTTCCTCCTTCAAACTCTTGAGTTCACTCTTCTTCTCTAACTCTTCCTCATGTTCTAGCACATATGAAGTTAAAGTTTCTAAGTCTTCATTCTTCTAGAGGTCGCAACAATTATCTGCTTAATTAATTCAATTAGCTTAATTATGAATTGTATATTAGATTAATTAAACTCTCCTTAGCCTTAATTAATCATGATTAGAAATGAATCTCATTATTTTACTTAATCTCATTAATCTAATTATTTGACTTAATCTCATGTAAGCTTAATCAATTATTTTTAATTTATATCAATCTGAATCAAATTTTTAGTTAAGCTCTCATAAGGTTCTAAATATTCAATTAAGTTGATTAAGCTCGTCACTTAAAAGTTTCTAAGTCATATAGACATTCAATTTATGATTTGAAACGTAACACCTAACAGATATTTCACACACACATACAAATCATAACAGATATTTTCCTCAAAATTAAAATTTCCTACCATTAAATAAATGCAAACATGATATGCATGATTGAGTTATTATATTAGTCATATAAGAACCAATGCATGTGTTGATGCAATTTAAAAAGGGAGAAAAATATTTTGAAAACACATTAAGCACACAATGAAGCATTTTAACCAGTAAATACAAAGCTAACAAAATCTCAAACTCACTATTCACTTATCGCTTTAAAGACACTACCTAACTTTTTCTTCTTCCCTCTTCATTCTTTTTCATCTTTCCTTCAAAACTTCTTATAAGAACAATAAAAATAAAAAACAAAAAATTATATTATCGTACAAAAGGTAAATATTATTTGTTCTTTCTTCTTCGTTTCCTTTTTATTTTGCTATATAGTAAATGCAGCATGTGTTCATAAACAAATTAAAAATTCATATTAATGTTCATACTGTCATGCCCTGGAAAAAAATAACACTAACTCATCTCATAGCATTGCTTACAATTGATCAACAATATCATAACTTTGAACTTTACAAAAGGTGACATATGTAATATACATTCATAAATCCTAGATTCTGAATCTATAGCATATGATATGATTACAAGAATAAAAGTAAAAGTAAAATCCAATAGTTATATGCCCCAATGGCTACAACTTTCCAAGTTAATGCTTAGGTACTGTGGAGAGGTGATTTGGAATTACTCCAAGATCCAGTAAAACGTTCTTGATCCTCTGATTATCACTTGAAAAAAGATGAACACTCCAGTCGGGGGTGCCGGAATTAGCACTCCGACGGACAAGTTAGTATGCTCTCAGGTTTACTTCTATCTCAAGTTATTTTGTCTATTCTCATATACTTTCCTTTGGTTGATGTTCCTTTATTTATGCTAGTATCTGGTCCCAGGGGTCGGGCCCACTCTTAATCTAGCGCGTGATTACTTATTCGGCCTTTTAGTCGTATGCCAAATCCTATTCGGCTCCTTGTATGGTCGATTGCATGGCCGATTTAAATATTTGGCTTCAAGACCCCTTTGGACAGAGCCGAATTGTCTTTGTCTTGATAAATCTTCAGATTCATTTGGCTTTCCTTAGTATATTATTATTCGGCCCCCACAATTGCCCCCAAACATCCAACTAATGCCAATTAGTCGGTATGTTTGGTTTTAAACCTGGAAAGTCAAAAATATGACGCTTGCACTCCTTCAAATATTGAAACATCAGAACGTCCACGCTTTTAGTAATCATTATAATTTCCCGCCCCTTCATACGTGTCGTTCATTTAATGTGATTTGAAAACGTGTTGTCCCTTCGATTGTATTTTTTTGAATACGCAAGGCTTCTTGGTTACCTCTCAACATCTCTCTTTCATTTCACGACCTCTGTAACTTCTATTCGTTCCCCATTGTTCTCTCTGCTCCTTGTAAGTTCTTCTCTTCTTCATTCCAACTCCCATTTCCTTGTTTGTTTTTAGTTTAGAGTACTTTCTATTCTAGCTCAGATGACGAAACATTTGAAAGCCCTTCTTTTTGCGGATTGTGTTTCTGCTTTTCGATGCCATTTTTCTATTCCTGACGACGTCCATCTGTCACTCGTGGCAGAGAGCGTAGTTGACATAGAGAGGACCGATGTGAGGACAATCATCTTTCCTCTCCTATCAATCGCTGAGGGCGGAGTTCGTTTCCCCCTTCACCCGTTTTTGAGGGCCGTCTTTCGCTATTGGGGTCTACTCCCTTCTCAACCTAATGTAAACTTTTATCGAATCATAATAGAAATAGTAGAATTAAACTGCCGACTTAGGCTAAATCTTGGAATTCCTACTATTCGACATTGTTATGCCTTCGCCAAATCCTCTGGTCAGCAGGGTCGCTAGTTTCTTAGGGCTAAGGACACCGACCACCATTTGGTGACTATGCTTGCCAGCTTTGGCAAGCGTATTGATGATGTCATGGTCATTGTCCGAGGCAACTGGGAATTCGGCGAGGGCGAAGATCGCCTAGATCTTATGCCTAGACAAAAAAGCAAACCAGGTGGCCGTGTAGTCCCATTTTTCCATGCATTTCTTATATGTTCATTCGGCTTAAATCCCATGTACCAATTGTTTCAGTTTGTGCAGGTAATGATTTGAATAAAGTACTTCCTTCGGCCAACGACGTTGTACTTCAAAAAGTCAAAACCGCTCTAGAATTTTTTGGCCGTCCCAACCTTCAAAAACAAGGGCAGACCATCCATATATTGTTACGATACGAACCTACATACGCCATTTTTTCGGCTATGGATAGCATTCCGATTCTGAAAGGTGAACAGCAGCTCATGACACTCAGTTTCCCGAACTATAAGAACCTTAGGGAAATTGCTGTTGGAGATTCAGATTTGGAGCAAGGTGAAGTCCGTGATCGGGTCACCGAACCAAACGAGGCCGATTTGGAGGAATTCGATGCGACGTTCAACTTGGCTTTAAGAAGGTCGGCATTAACTCTCCGTCCACTTCAGGCCGAGTTGGCATATCGTTGGAAGACGATATTTTCACCAATTTAGGAGATCTTCCTGGCACGGATCCTAAAAATATGGCCGAGGAGTCGCTTGCACAGATGGCCAGAAGAAAGAATGTCGAGAAGATGGCAGCTCGAAGAAGGGCCGAGGCCGCCAGGTTTGAGCCCTCACCACCTATTCAGACTGATTCTCTTCCTCTGGCTCTAGTTGAGGCTGAAACTTCTCCAACTCTTGTCGAAGAAACGGAGCAAATTATCGCAGATGTGTCAGCTATTGAGCAATCAAACAATCGATTGGCCGAACAGATGGGAGAAAAACGCCCTACTGAGGTTGGAGCCGATTCCTCCGAAGACTTAGTCGATAAACAGCCACGCATAGAAAATCGCAAAATATAACGACGTCGTTTATTATCCAACCTAAAATAAAGAACACGCTAGTTTCGGCTGACACCTCGGCTTTGAAGGACCCCGCTGTGGCCCTAAGTGTGGCCTCGTCGATATCCTTGCCAGTAGACAGGGCTGTGTTTCGTACAAAGCCAGACGTAGTGTTGATAGCACTAGCTGCTCAGTCGACGGTATTGGTATGTACTTCATATATTATTTTTGTTTTTGTTAAATAATACTGATTAACTTATGCATGTTTTGCTTCAGGCGACGGACAGGATCGCAAAGATTAGTCGCCGTCATTATGACGCCGTTGAGCAAATCGGCTTACTTAAAGCTGAAATTGAAACCAAAAAGGGCAAGGCTAAAGAGGCATTGGCCGAACTGGCGGTGGTATCTCTCAGGGCCGACTTTGAAGCCAAGAAGGTAGAGGAAGAGTGAGCAAGGGTCGACGTTGAGGAAGAGAAGGCTAAACGCTAAGATCTTCTCAGGATAGTCGTCGAGGATAGAGCGAATGTTAGTGAAGAAGCACTAAAGTTAGCCAAGGAAATGATTGCGAAGCTAGAGGCTGATTTGGAAGAATCGAAAAAGGTGAAAGAAATTGCCGACTCCGAGGTTTCCAAAGCGTTTAGTGCCGGCGAGACCGCTGCCTTGGAGAAATATGTGGAGGAAGTACCTAAGTTTGAGAATCGGGGATTCGAACAAGGCTGACTCAAAGCTCTGGCGGCCGCAAATGTAGTATTAGAGCAACCAATTCCATATGAGCAGCTAGAGGTTGAGCCGCTAGAGTCTGACCTTGAGAAATAAGTAGTTTTGTGTAATTTTTCTTTTTGATTAGTATTTTCTTGTATGTAATTTTTTGTAGATTTTGTAAGGTAGTTTTCATGCGTAAAATGATGACTGGTTGTACTCAATTTATTAATGAAAATCATCTTTTTGTCTATTTTCTGTGCGCTAATTTGAGAGTGCAATGCCAGTAGGTGATAACAAATTTTAGTCAAAATAAAACGCGTCTCAATTCGGCTATAAAATTGTATGCCGAGCTCAATAGTTTGCTAGTTTGGACAAGTTAATGTCGAATAACATATCTCACAACGTGTGACCTATATAAAATGTATTATCATTCAGCTATATCACCATATGCCGATTACAGTGACGTCCTTGCCCCATTTGGGCATACCGTTCCAAAGCTGAATAACATGTGTCCCTTACAGGTTGTAAGTTGAGAATAAAATATTCAGCTCAAAGCTAAACGTCTGGCCAAATGAGGTAACGTTTTATCATTCGGCTATATCATCAGATGCTGATTATAGTGACACCCTTGCCTCATTTAGGCATATCGTTACAACACCGAATAACATGTGTCCCTTATAGCTTGCAACTTGTGAACAAAATATTCGGCTCAAAGCTAAACGTCTGGCCAAATGAGGTAACATTTTATCATTCGGCTATATCATCAGATGCCAATTATAGCGACGCCCTTGCCTCATTTGGGCATATTGTTACAATGTCGAATAACATGTGTCCCTTATAGGTTGCAACTTGTGAATAAAATATTCGGCTCAAAGCTAAACATCTGGCCAAATGAGGTAACGTATTATCATTCGACTATATCATCAGATGCCGATTATAGTGGCGTCAGTGTCAACTTGGACATATTTCAAACCCTGCGACAGACACGGGGTTAACTGTTGGGCACATCAGAAATGTTGCATCCGTAATTAATAAATGAGATATTTAGTATTTAAGAAGTCGTGGGTGTTGTGGAACGAATCTGGCACACACGACGATAATCGATAACTAGAGGAAAAGCGGAAACGTGAGTTGGACCATAGATGTCACAGAGGCTGTTCTTCAATAGTAAAGGAGAAGCAAGAAGTTTGGCTGAACTTGACGTTGGAATGAATCGTGCTGCTGGAGGCAAAGCTCAAAGAATGAGAGAAATGGCAGCAGAGGGGAGGGAAAGACGTCGCTCGCCCAGACGTCGGAGTAGGTCCCCCAGAAGAGGTGACGCAGTGAAGTCTTCCAATGATGGGGTGCAGCAACGAGGGGGATCAAGGAGTCATACCGGTGATCAGAGTGCTGCGCGAAGTGAGCTGAGCAAAGCTCCACGCCCATTGAGCTTTTCAGTTTTCGTTGGGAATAAATCGATGACTGAAGCGGATTTGATCGTCCACGATTCAAATGTGGCAGTTGAGTTTGCTCGTTAGATTTTTTTGCCCGAAGTCTAGCGATCAATGGTCGGTCAGCCTGACTACGAAGTGTTTTGGGAGGGCGTCCATGGAACGGTAAGGGGTCTATACACCTCTTATGAAATCGGCATGCGTCTTCATGCCGCGTGAAGGGAGATAAAGCAAAAAGACAACCGCATTCGAAGCTTGGAACAATGTGGAGAAAAGCCAAGAACGAATTAAAAAAGGCAAAAACTTTTGAAATGCAGTCAGCAAGTCAAGTTAACCCGATTGTGGCGGAAAGGATTAATCAGCAGCTTTTAGATCATGCCATTACTGATCGAGATACGACGAGCATGTTCATAAGAGAAGTGATAAGAACGAAGGCCTACAATGAAGGCTTCTTTGATGGCCGAAAAATTGGTATTGATAAGACGAAAGAAAAGTTAGCTGCAGATGTCTATCGGTGTGAAAATCGTGGATTGAAGCATGGGTGGACTAAGGTGCTGCAGGCCTCGGGTATCGACACGACGTCACCTCTATATCAGAATTACAAATTTCCCTTCGAATCTTGTAATGGCGAGAAGACCGATGATACAGAGGGTGCTGAATAAATTTATATGTTGATATTGTACCTTTTAAGTTTGTTGAAAGTCATGTATTTAGACTTTATTTAATGAAATAATCATTTTCCATATTGTTTCAATCAATGTTTGTTTTTGCTTGTGGTAATCGTACACTGATCCATATCATTCTATTGCCAAATTTGGTCCTTCTGAACTCGGAGGATTATTCGGCCATTCGTAGTTATAAACGAAAAGTACTCTGAATTCGAAAGATTATTCAGCCCGAACGTGAGATCCACGTAAAGGACTTAGGCCAATCGTGACATCCACGAAAGGCGCTCCCAATTCGGAGGCTTATTCGGCCCAAATGTGGTATCCATGGATGGGGCTCCGAATTTGGAGTCTTTTAGTGTTGGCCAATTGTGACATCCACAAAGGGTGCTCCAAATTCGGAGGCTTATTCGGTCCAAACGTGGCATCTACAGATGGGGCTCCGAATTCGGAGTCTTTTAGTTTTGGCCAATCGTGGCATCCACGAAGGGGGCTCCGAATTCGGAGGCTTATTCGGCCCAAACGTGGTATCCACGGATGGGGCTCCAAATTTGAAGTCTTTTAGTGTTGGTCAATCGTGACATCCATGAAGGGCGCTCCGAATTCGGAGAGTTATTCGGCCCAAACGTGGTATCCACGGATAGGGCTCCGAATTCGAAGTCTTAGTTTTGGCCAATTGTGACATCCACAAAAGGCGTTCCGAATTCGGAGGCTTATTCGTTATCAAACCATAATTAACAAGACTGGGATAAGAAAGGGAATTGCATCGGGGGATTTAAAAGAAATACATACATATTAGCAAAATTTCATACATCAGTGAAAATTTAAAGCAAGCTAGCATGCCGTACAGGTTGGCTTAATGATAAAATTTGTGCAAGTGTGTGGAATTCTAGGGGCGCGACAAGCTCTCCCGGACATGTCTTTGAGCTGATACACCCCTGTTCCAGCGATTGAATCAACCTGATAAGGGCTATCCTAGTTCGGGCCTATTTTTTCGTCTGCCGGATTCTTGGTAGCAAGTAATACCTTATTGAGGACCAGTTCTCCAGATATGTAACGACGCAACTGTACGCGCTGATTGTATGATTTAACGAGTTGTTGCTGATAACGCGCCATGCATGCTAGGGCACAGTCTCAGCGTTCTTCGATCAGAGTCAAGTCTAAGGCCAACATCATGTCGTTACGGCTCATGTCAAAAACCTTGGATTTCAACGTAGGTAGGTCGATTTCCAGGGGGAGAATTGCCTGGGTTCCAAAGCAAAAAGCAAACGGCGTTTCCCCAGTGGATCGCCTTGGAGTAGTGCGATGAGCCCACAACACACTGGGCAACTCTTCGACCTATCTACCTTTAGCTTTTTCCAATCTTTTCTTGATGCCGTCTAGGATGATTTTATTGGATGACTCAACTTGGCCATTGTTTTGTGGATAGGCCGGCAAGGAAAAGTATGGCTGATACCATACGTGTTGCATAATTCTTAGTAGATGCCACCATCAAATTGGGTATCGTTGTCTGAGACAAGTGCTCTTGGTATGCCGAATCATGTTATGATGTTTCTCCATACAAAACGCTTAACATCGACATCTCGAATACGTGTTAATACCTCTGTTTTGATCCAAGTAGTATCGTAGGGCTTTTTTTCATAGTTTGTGAGCTTTTTTCTTATCCATTAGGAGTTGCTCTAAGGAAAGGAATGCAATGGGGTCCATCCAACTTGGACCTGATTCAATGATGTTAATTTGAATTGGTTTCGGAGAGGCAATGCTCGGCTCAGGGACGAATCCTACTTCGATTGTCTGTTTGACTTCTGAATCGATGGCAGAGGCTAGGCAGGCCAGGGCATCTGCATGCATGTTCTGATCCCGGGTTATTTGATTCAACTCATGGTGGTCGAATTAAGCAAGCAAAGAATTCGCCGTTTTCATGTAAGCTGCCATGCGGTTGTTTTTAGCTCCATATTCCCCTTTTAACTAGTTGATGACTAACTTCGAGTCACAGAAAACAAGCAATCGCCGTGCACCAAGGTGAAGTGCATTTTGTAGGCCGGTTAGCAATGCTTCATATTCAGCCTCATTGTTTGATACATCGAAGCCCAATTTAACCGCCTGCTCGATTATTGCCCCTTCGGGGGTCATGATTACTATGCCTGCCCCACAGCCATGTTGGTCAGATGATCCGGCACAGTACATTTGCCAAATGTCTCCAACATATATCCTCCAGTTGGGTTTAGGTTGCACTTGATCGGACTTGAAGTCGGTGAGGCATCCCGTGAATTCGGCTACAAAATCGGCGAGAATTTACCCCTTTATAGAAGTTCTAGGCAGAAACTGGATATCATACTGGCTGAGTTCCAAAGCCCACTTCAAAATGCGTCCTGATGCTTCCGCGCTACAGAGCGCTGACCAAAGGGGATAGTCCGTTAGTACCCTCATGGTATGCCATTGAAAGTAGTGCATTAGTTTTCTTGCAGCCATAACGAGAGCAAGGATGAGCTTTTCCATTAGTAGATAGCGTGTTTCGGCGTCAGCCATTGCTTTGCTTACATAGTAAACTGGTCGCTACTCCCCGAGTTCTTCCCTTAAAAGTACGGCGATGACCGCCCGGTCAGACACCGCTAGGTACAGTATGAGCGGATCACCTGCCGAGGGGATTGCCAAGAGTGGTATTGATCGAAGGTAAGTTTTCAAACCGTCCTAAGCGGCCTGGCACTCGGGGGTCCATTCAATGGCTTTACCTTGCTGAAATGTATGAAAGAATTGTCGACAACGATTTATGGAACGGCTAATAAACCTATTGAGTGCGTTGGCCATTCCCATTAGCTTCTAAACCTCTTTGACCAACTGAGGAGAGCCGAGTTCTAGAATTGTCGTGATTTGCCTCGGGTTGGCCTCTATTCCGCGGTGGTTAACAATGTAGCCAAGGAATTTTCCGAAACTGATGCCGAATGCACACTTTAAGGCGTTTAGTTTCATTTTGTACTTTTGAAGAATATTGAATGTCTCTGCCAAGTCAGCTAGATGGGCGTGTTTTTCCTTGGATTTAACCACCATGTCGTCAATGTATACTTCCATGGTGTGGCTGAGTTGTTCCTTGAACATGGCAGTAACTAGTCTCTGGTAAGTTGCCGCCGCATTCTTCAGCCCGAAAGGCATGACCTTGTAGCAATAGGTTCCTTTCGGGGTGAGGAATGCAGTCTTTTTTTGGTCCTCCAGGTGCATGGCAATTTGGTGATAGCCTCTGTAAGCGTCCAAAAAGCTCATGCGTTGATGATGCACCGTTGCATCTACGAGTTGGTCTATTCTAGGGATGTGAAAACAATCCTTGAGACAAGCTTTGTTTAAATTCGTGAAATCCACGCAAACAAGCCAGGATCCATTCTTCTTCTTTACAACCACCGTATTGGATAACCATGTAGGGTAGATAACTTCGCGAATTGCCCCGGTATCAAGCAATCGGTCAACAACTTCCTCAACAATGGCAGAAGCATGCTCTGCAGTTGACTGGTGACTTTTCTGAATGGTTTACATTTTGGATTGACGTTTAAGCAGTGTTGGGCCACAGACGGATCCACCCCTGGCATCTCGTATGGCATACATGCAAACACGTTGAGGTTGCCGAACAAGCTCATGCCTGTCAACTTTGTTCAGGGAAGTGCCGATCATAAACTTGTCAAGACTCCCATTAATTTCGATCTTATCCAAATCTTCGGTTGCCTTTTCGCTGGGGATCTTCCCAATGTCCTCGAGGCTCTCTTGATCTGGTACTTTAATTGAATTCACTTCTATTTCCTTTGGTCTCTTTGCAGTAGCAACATGGTAGTATGCCTGTGTTGATTTCTGAGAACCCTGAATTTGTTCAATGCCGTACTCGGTTTGAAAACGAAGTAATTGATGGTAGGTGCTCGGAACAGCTTGCATTATATGCAACCGAGTTCTTCCCATGATGAGATTGTATGGTGACGGAAGTTTGACGATCAAAAATTCTACATCTACTGATCTAGTGCCCGCCCGAACTAGTAACGTGATCTTGCCCAATGGATACTCAGGGTTAGTGTTCAAGCCGAATAATGGGTAATTGGCTAGCAACAAATCCGAGTCCCTAAAGCCAAGTTTGACAAATGTCTTGTCATACATTATTTCCGAAGTGCTTCCCTGATTGATGAGAACACGTTCAATGGTGAATCTGTTGACACGTAGCTCAATGACGTGGGGATCGGCGTGTGGGAGAGTTACTCCAACTAAGGCAGTGTCGTCGAAGCTGATCCCCCCAGTTTCATAGGGCCGTTTTGCTAGTGTGATCGGCCTTTGGAGGCCACGTTGTAACTAAATTATCTGTATCTCGGTTGACAGCGGTAGACTGTATATCATGTGAATTACACCAAGCGGAGGCGAATCTGACCTTAGGGCTACTGTGTTCGATGGATTATTCTTTGGGAAGTGTTGCACCAGCTGGCCATTTTGTACCAGTTCCTCCAAGTGGTCCTTCAGTGCATAACAATTGTCGGTGTCATGACCATGGTCCTTGTGGTGTTCACACCGCTTGTCCCTTTTCCTAGTGTCCGGAGGTCCAATCATTTTGGATGGCCATTTAAAGAACGAAAAGTGTTGAACTTTCGACAAAATCTTGCTGACCGGCTCTATACTTTTTGTCCGAGCGTCTTATGTGCTTGCTATCCACTTGATATTGTTCATTCGATACTTTTTGTCTCGTTTAGCCCGATTTCGCGATTTGGGGCTCCTTGATGGAACGACACTTAATGGTTGAACGATTCTAGGTAGAGCCGTCTTAACAGCTTTCTATCCGGCTTTGACCCACAGGGCATCATATTCCACTTTACAATACTCTTCGACTTTCTTCATTAATGCCTAGTCTATTTTAGGGGGTCGTCTGGTCAACGAACTGTGGAGGGGACTATCAGGATGTAATCCCATCTTAAAGGCGATGATGGTCATGAGTCATTGCAGGCATCATCTACCAGGTTAAAGCATTCCCAATAGCGTGCTGAATATTCACGAAGGGTTTCTTCTGGTTTAATTTGCATTGTCCAGAGAGAATCGGCTTGCTTTCGTTGGATTTCATTGGTGATGAATCTTGCCCTGAAGGACTTTTGGAGTTGATGGAAGCTTTTAATTGATGCCGGCTTTAGTTTATAGTACCATCTGACGGCCAGTTGTCTCAGACTACTCGGGAACATTCTACGCATAAGGGCTTCATTGTCAGGATGTAGTGTCATCGCCTGTTTATGATGACGAATATGATCAGTGGGTCCGATTTTCTGTCGTACAGGGTGAACAACGGTGCTTTGAACTTCTTGGGTAGCACTGCCCTTGCAATTCATCGCACAAAAGGGTCATGCTTATCTTCTTCATCCGAATCATCGCTTGTTCTCCCTCGCTTGTGCCGTACATAGGGACTTCCTTCAGATGAGCTTGATACATCGACTCGTCCTTTCTTTTTGGGTTCTGAGGATGGTGAGTCAGAATCACTGTCGTTATCGTGTTTCCGAAGTCGACGTCGTCAACCATCCTTCTTTTCCGAAGGTCGACTGCGGTCTTGGCACGCGGCCTATTGGGATTTGGCCACCTCCACGGCCAAATCCTGGTGCAGGCGCTCGTTCTCAGCCATCATGTTTTCTAGCCGCTGTTCATTTTGCTTTGCTTGATCCATAATCGCCTGCATTGTCTCATGCACTGATGTCGAGGGTGAGGTATGGGCTACTAAGTCAAAGTTCAAGGCCCATCGTGCGGTGATATTCTCCGGTCCAAACTTGTTTCTTGGAGTGATGTCATCTCTTGGCGTAATGTCGTCAGCGACAACCAAAGGATCATCTGTTACGCCCGCCATGGATGTGCTTGAGTATTCCCACAGACAGCGCCAATTGTGGAGAGGTGATTTGGAAATACTCCAAGATCCAGTAAGACATTCTTGATCCTTTGATTGTCACCTGAAAAAGGATGAACACTCCGGTCAGGGGTGCTGGAATTCGCACTCCGATGGACAAGTTAGTATGCTCTCAGGTTTACTTCTATCTCAAGTTATTTTGTCTATTCTCACTTACCTTCCTTTGATTAATGTTCCTCTATTTATACTAGTATCTGGTCCCAAGGGTCAGGCCCACTCTTAATCCAGCGCGTGATTGCTTATTCGGCCTTTCAGTCGTATGCCAAATCCTATTCGACTCCTTGTATGGCCAATTGCATGGCCGATTTAAATATTTGGCTTCAGGACCCCTTTGGACAAAGTTGAATCGTCTTTGTCCTGATATATCTTCAGATTCATTTGGCTTTCCTTAGTATATTATTATTCGACCCCCACAGGTACAACAAAATGAGTTTAACTCAATACAGGTAAAGCCCGAGGCTCAAAACAAAAATAATTACATCAACAAACAAAAATGAAGTCCCAAGCTGCAAGTCCTCCCAAGCTACATCCTTGGTGGAGGCATATCATCAACACCAGAAAAATGTTTTCCACATAGGATGAGCCAAAGCCCAGTAAAGATACTCAAACACAGTATATGAATCTTAGCAAAATTATAAGATTAATGCACATGCATGCCATTTGTCAAACATTCCTCATTTTCCATCTCAAAACAACGCAATGCCAGATTATAAATCAATTCATGAAAATAATCCTCTTATATAGAAAACAGGGCAGTGGATACAAAACATTGGGAATCTCTAGATATATGTCTGCCAGTAGGCTATACAAGCACTACCAAAGCCATTTTATCGGTACTAACCAGAAAGATTAGCACCTAACCGCACGAGTTTCTGGACTTTCACCAAGGACACATAAGTCAACATCATAACCACAACCATACCCCCTAACCAAATTTACCAAGATATTCACCCATTTTTCTCAAAACCAATACATTTACAATGTTTGATAAGAAATGATGCCCAATGCACAATGTATAAAAAATTAGTTTTAATATAACCTATTCCTCATGCAACGTTCACAAACCAAGACCCCAAAACAGATATTTCTATTCAATAAATAATTTCCAATCAAAATATTTAATTTCATGATTTATAATGGGGGTGATATTATATATCCAACTCCTCCATCATCATCAACATAACCATTGTTCTAATTTTACAAAACCCAACATCATTTTCCATTTCCTTTCACAAATCCAAACATCCGAAATCCAGGGCAAAACCCCATTTTCTTACAAAATCAATTTAAGAAAAGATATCCATCATTTTAACATATCTCACCCATAACCATATCCCCACAACCATTTTCAAGAGCCCATTTGGAAAACCCCACTTTTGATTTCAAACTCAAACCCTAGGTTTTTTTGAAAATCCCCAAATCAAAACCCTTTTCAACGAGCAAATAACTAAGCTAAAAATCATATAAAAGAGTCAAAGAACTCCCTACCTCAAAGTAGAAGACAAGAGGAAACAAAGGGTAGAACTTGACGAAGCCGAAAACACTAACTTCTCGGATTAAAACGAAGCCCTCAACGTGATCAATGTTTTTCTCTAAATGACTAGGGCAAAGAAATCGACGAATTGAGAGTAGTTGGAGCTAAAAGTAAGAAGTAGAGAGAGGGGGTGTATGGATTTAGGGTTTTGAAATGTTTAGAGAGAGAAAAAGAAGAAAAAGTGACTCAAAAATCTTCTCGGACTAATATACGCACAAATCGCTCGAGTGACCAAAACGCTGCTTGAGCGAACAGACACAACAAGTGACAACGCTTGAGTGACCAAAACCACCGCTCGAGCGCACAATGACCCCCGCCTAGTAGTTTTGCAGACTGTTAAAAGACCGCTACAATGAAGATTTCCAACTCCCAGTAGTTTTACAAACTATAAAAGACCGCTCAAGCACAGGAATGGAGCGAACAAGCAAAATTCTGGGCAACAACTCTTTGAAAAACTAACCTCTGACACAACCAAACTTCCAATAGCCAAACTCAACAAGCAATAAGATGGAAATGAGATAAGCAAACAGTTAAGTACATGGGTTCTCGGATCCAAAAATAATAAATGGGTCGGGACTAAACCAAAGTCGTTATAATCTCCCCCCTTAAGGAATTTTGTCCCCGAAATTTAAAATCAACAAACATTCATGAAAGTAAAACAAATCATATATCATCCAAACTGTAACAAGAATATATCTAGTTTTTCAACACCAACTATTACAGTTCAATTTCTCCCAAAACATATACAATGTTCATATATTATAACATATACAAGGTTTTCAACATAAGTCTCACATATCAACAAATACGTTCGAAAACTTCTCACGGACTTCCGCCTCACGCTTCCAAGTCGCCTCCTTAACCCCGTGGTGTCACCACAACACTTCAACCAATGGAATTGTCTTGCCTTGCAAAACTTGGTCCCAAGAGTCTAGAACTCGTATTGGTCTCTTCTCATAAGAGGCATCATCATCTACCTCTAACTCGATCCAATCCAACACATGTGAAGGATTAGGCTCGTACTTCCGAAGCATACAAATATGGAACACATCATGAACCCTAGAAAGTTGGGGTGGCAAGGCTAAATGATAAAATACCTCCCCGATCCGCTTTAGAATCTCAAAAGGCCCAATAAATCTAGGAGATAACTTTTCGCTCTTCCGAAATCTCATCAAATCTCGTCTAGGTGATATCTTTATGAACACGTGATCTCCTATCTCAAAAGACAAAGGTTTCCTCATACGATCAGTATAGCTTTTATGACAACTCTGAGCCGAAACCAACCTCTTAGGATAAGTGCAACCTTCTCAATTGTTTCCTGGACTAATTCAGGACCTAACATAGTCGAGTCACCCACCTTAGCCCAACACACTGGAGATCTATACAATCGGCCATACAAGGCTTCAAATGGCACCATACCAATACTCGCCTAAAAACTATTATTATAGGCAAACTCCACTAACGGTAAATGCCTCTCCCACAACCTCTTAAAATCAAGAATACAACCCCGAAGCATGTCCTCTAAGATCTGAATGTTTCACTCAAATTGTCCGTTAGTCTGAGGATGATAGGCGATACTAAACGTCATTCTAGTGCCCAAGGCATTTTGTAGGCTCTGCCACAACTAAGCCATGAAACGAGGATCTCTACCCGAAAGAATAGTCACTGGGACCCATGAAGTCGAACTATGTCCCTAACATAAAGGTCAACAAGAACATCTAGCAAGTCACTCATGCGCATAGGTACAAAGTGTGCTAACTTAGTTAACCAGTCGACTATCACCCACACGACATCATTACCCCATTGAGTCCTCGAAAGACCCACAACAAAGTCCATCGTGACCTGCTCCCACTGCACTCGGCTATAGGTAAGGGTTGCAACAAACTCGCTAGTCGTTGGTGCTCGACCTTCATTTGTTGACAAGTAAGGCACCTCGAAACAAACAAGGCTACATCTCTTTTCATCCCCCTTTACCAAAACTGGTGGCTAAGATTATGGTACATCTTGGTGCCTCTCGAGTGTACTGCAAGGCGTGAATGGTGAAACTCTCGGAGTACCTCCTTCCTACAAGATTCTAGCACGAAAAGACAATTCAAATACCTCACACTAGAGTCAGAGTGCACGTTCAAGCCCTTTTCTACCTTCCCACTAAATATCTTCCCCGGGATAGCCTCTACCTAATGATGACCTCGCTATGCTTCTATAACTCGGCTCACTAATGTAGGTTGTGTAACTATAGTAAACAAAATGGCCGCCTCAACAGACTCGCCAAAATGCAAGTCAAACTTGCCAATAATATGCAACATCTCCTATTCTCGAATGGTAATACTAACTACACTGCTTACTGACTTCCTACTCAAAGCTTCAGCCACTACATTGGGCTTTCTCGGATGATATTGCAACTTAAAATTATAATCTTCCATAACCTCCATCCGTCTCATCTGTCTTAAATTCAAATCTTTCTGTGAAAACAGATACTTCGAACTCATGTGATCGGAAAACACCTCAAATCTTTCACTATATAAGTAATGCCTCCAGATTTTTACAGCAAATATCACTGTTGCTAGCTCTAGGTCGTGAGTAGGATAGTTTCTGTCATGAGTTTTCAATTTTCGCGAACTGTATGCTACCACATTCCTTTCTTTCATCAGTACACAACCCAAACCTTTCCGGGATGCATCACAATAAACTGAATAACCTAAACCCCTCTTCAGAAGAATCAATATTGGAGCAATAGTGAGTCTAACATTAAGCTCTTGGAACAACTTTTTACAAGTCTCATTCCACACAAACTTCACCCCCTTCCTTGTCAATCTAGTCCATGGCGAGGCCAATCTAGAGAAGTCCTTCACAAAACATTGGTAATACCTGGCTAAGCCTAAGAAACTTTGGATCTTAAAGGCATTCTTAGGTTGTTCCCAATCTTGCATTGCCTCTATCTTATAAGAGTCTACCGTCACTCCTTCATCAGATACCACATGAGCTAAGAACCTAACTTCCTTTAACCAGAACTCGCACTTTCCGAACTTAACATACAAACAGTAGGCTCTAAGTAACTCAAAGTACGACTCACAAGTGTTCCTCGTGTTCCTCTTCAGAGGGTGAGTAAATCAAGATGTCGTCAATAAACACAACCACAAAACAATCTAAGAACTCTCGAAAGATTTGATTCATCAAATCCATAAACAAAGTCGGTGTATTGGTTAGCCCAAAAGGAACCACTAAGAACTCATAGTGGCCATACTGGGTACGAAATACTGTTTTCTGAATATCTCCCTCCATCACCCTTAATTGGTGATAACCTTGATCTCAAGTCAATCTTAGAAAAGCAAAAAAAACCCTTCAACTGGTCAAAAAAATCATCTATACGGGGTAATGGGTACTTGTTCTTAACAGTTACCCGGTTCAGCTTCTAGTAATCAATACACGGTCGCAAAGTGCCATCATTCTTCTTAGCAAAGAGAGTTAGTGCTCCCCAAGGCAATATACTAGGGCAAATGAAGCCATTATCTAATAGCTCTTGGAGTTGAATCTTCAATTCATACAACTTGACAGGTACAAATCTATACGGTGCCATGGAAATCGATGCCATGCCAGACACTAAGTCAATGGAGAACTCGATCTCCCGATGAGGTGGGAAACTAGTAAGATCTTCAGGAAAGACATCTAGGTATTCACAAACTACCCTCAGCAGTTTAACTCGGACCTTATCACTCGTACTACCCAAGAGAGTTGCAAAAAGACAACTAAACTCGCCCCTACCACGAGGGTCATAAACTGGCAATAAAACTTTATCAGCTCGGTCTCCTAGAAAATAAAAACAATTACCACTCGAGGTACACGCCGTAACTCTCTGACGATAACAATCTATAATATCATGGTACGAAAACAACTAATCCATACCTATGATAACATCGAAACCCGACATGTCTAACAATACAAAAGCAAAAGGAAGTTAGCAACCGACAACCTCAATCCCATAACCACGACATCCTCGGTCTAAGTTGACCTTACCCCTAACTGGTGACTCTACCCTAAGCGGAGATGTTAACTGAGCCACCTCTAATCCCAAAACAGATGTGAATGCAAACGAAGTGAAAGAATGACACATTGGCAATAGAATTAAACAACAAAGAGGGTGCTGGTAGCTGATCCGGCATGGTAACAACATACACACGTCCTGTAGGTCTTTACTCCACCTGCTCACCCCTCGGAGCATAAGACTGATACACTGATTGAGCCGAAGAGGTTCCCTATATAACCCTCGAGGTTTGTGCTGACAAGGTAGGCTAACGCCTTTGTGTCTGCCTTAAACTAGCTATACCAGGTGTGCCACCTGCCTGAGGACAAAACCTCTTCAAGTGCCCCGACTGCCTACACTGATAACAAGTATGCGGCTACCCTTTCTCTTGACTCTGACTCTATGGATGAGCCGCAGATGGTGTAGACTGTTGCCCTCCTCCTCTCTGTGGGCAAATTGAAGATTTGTGGCCCAGTTGCCAAACTTAAAGCAAGTGATCCCACCCTGACTACCTCTTCCTGAACCATAACTCGATACAGGAAAGGTGAATTTGAACTGTGCTACCTAGGACTGCTGTGGGGTAGGACCCCTCTGTCTCTTGTTGTCCCGAGTCTCCCCCTGAACCTCCTGACTCCTCTGTCTAGAACCCATTATCCCCTCCTCCTCCACCTGAATCACGATCTCTAAATGAGTTGCCGCCTCCATAAGACGACCATAATCCCTAATCATTGACCCGACCACCTTGAAAAGGAGCCCAGTCCTCAGCCTCTTCACAAACTCGATACAACGACGTTCCTCCGTCGCCATAAGCTCTAGTGAAAACCTAGAAAAGCTAGTAAAAGCGGCCTCAAACTCTGCTACAGGTGTGTTCAGTTGCTTAAGCTTCAAGAACTGATCCCTCAACTTCTTCCTAGTAGTGTAAGGCGTTGACAAAGGCCTTTGACGTCAGCCCAATGCGCTCACGTACATACTTCCACCATTGACCCGCATCTCTCTTCAGCTGGAAGGATGCCAAGGTAAACCCCAAACCATCGTTCTCGATGCCAAACATCTCGAACATCTTTACTATCTACTTTCAGTGGCACTTTTGGATCTCCCAAAAATTCATCCGAATTCGACCAGAAGAACTCCCGCTTTAGAAAAGATGGCCTTGTCTCGGCAACATGGACCTAGACTTAATTCTTAGCCCTAAGAATGTCCATAGATTCCCACAAAACACCAGTGATTTCCCGTGCCAAAGTGCCCACAGCTTGCTGACCTACTGGCTCGGCCATGTTGGCCTGACCAACTTCCTCCTCTTGTGTCAGAATTTCATCCGGTAACGACACCTCCTGCCGCCTAGGCCTATCACGCCTACCGCCACCATGTCCACATCCTGACAGCCTAATAAAGGTAACACAACATATTAGCACACTCCCAAATGTGCTGAAGCTAATTTACTCACGTCCTAGTACAGTGGACAACAATTAATTCACTCCATATAAGCATCTAATCACATAAACACAAATGAACTTCCTTTCTAGATAGTGACTGTCTCGCAACATTGCCAAAGTTCGAGTTAGAAATAACAGTGATCAAATGCTCTTCTAACAAGACTTCTAGAAACTCATAGATCCAATCAATATCTATGAAATTAAATCCCATAATCATTTAGTCATATAAGCATGTTATCACATAACATACCAGGTCTATTCTAATCTCATCTAGCAAGAGAATCCATTGTGGTAAAAACAACATCTCACATTCCCAAAGTATTCAAACCCGACAGCTCTAATACCAAGTTGTCACGGCCTGAAAAAAACTAACACTAACCTATCTCATAGCATTACTTACAATTGATTAACAATATCACAATTTTGATCTTTACAAAAAGGTGACATATGTAATATATATTCTTAAATTCTAGATTTTGAATCTATAGCATATGACATGATTACAAGAATTAAAGTAAAAGTAAAATACAATAAATATATGCCCTAATGGCTACAACTTTCCAAATCGATGCTTGAGTACAACAAAATGATTTTAACTCAATACAGGTAAAACTCGAGGCTTAAAACAAAAATAATTACATCAACAAACAAAAATGAAGTCCTAAGCTCCAAGTCCTCACAAGCTTCGTCCTTGGTTGAGGCATATCAGCACCTGAAAGTCGTTTTCCACATAGGGTGAGCCAAAATCCAGTAGAGATACTCTAACACAATATATGAATCTTAACAAAATTATAAGATACATGCATATGCATGCCATTTGTCAAACATTCCTCGTTTTCCATCTCAAAATAATGCAATGCCAGATTATAAATCAATTCATGAAAATAATCATTTTATACAAAAAACAAGGTAGGGGATACAAAACACTAGGAATCTCTAAGTACGTGTCTGCCAGTAGGCTATACAAGCATTACCAAAGCCATTTTATCAGTACTAACCGGAAGGATGGGCACCTAACCGCGCGGGTTTCTGGACTTTCACCAATGACACACAGGCCAACATCGTAACCACAACCACAACCCCTAACCAGATTCACGCAAGGTATTTATCTATTTTTTTCAAAATCAATATATTTACAATGTTTAATAAGAAATAATGCCCAATGCACGATGTATGAGAAATTAGTTTCAATTTAACCTATTCCTCATGCAACATCTACAACAATCAAGACTATCCTCCACCGAGAGCCCAAAACATATATTTCTATTCAACAGATAATTTCCAATCAAAATATATAATTTCATCATTTACAATGGGAGTGATATTACATATCCAACTCCTCCATCATCATCAACATAACCATTGTTCCAATCTTAAAAAACCCAACATCATTTTCCATTTACTTTCACAAATCCAAACATCCAAAATCTACGGCAAAACCTCATTTTCTTACAAAATCAATTTTAAGAAAAGATATCCATCATTTTAACATATCTCACCCATAACCATATCCCCACAACCATTTTTAAGAGCCTACATGAAAAAGCCCTCTTTTGATTTCAAACTTAAATCCTAAGTTTTCCCAAAAATCTCCAAATCAATAACCCTTTTCAAACAGCAAATAACTAAGCTAAAAATCATATAGAAGAGTCAAATAACTCCCTACCTCAAAGTATAAGACAAGAGGAAACAAAGGGTAGAACTTGACAAAGCCGAAAACACTACTTCTCCATTTAAAACGAAGCCCTCGACGTGCTCAACGTTTTTTCTCTAAAGGACTAGGTGAAGAAATCGACGGATTGAGAGTAGTTGGAGCTACAAGTAAGAAGTAAAGAGAGTGTGTATGGATCTAGGGTTTTGAAATGTTTAGAGAGAGAAAGTGATGAAAAAGTGATGCAAAGAGTCATCTTCTCCGACTGATATACGCACAAACCGTTCGAGCGACCAAAACACTGTCTGAGCGAATAGACACAACAAGTGACACCGCTCGAACGACCAAAACCACCGCTCGAACGCACAATGATCCCCTCCTAGTAGTTTGTAGACCTATAAAAGACCGCTCAAGCGCAAGAAGGACTGTTCAAGCGGAAATTTCCAACTCCCAATAGTTTTACATACTGTAAAATTCTGCTTGAGCATAGGAATGGTCACTTGAGCGAACAAACAAAATTCTAGGCAACAACTCTTTAAAAAACTAACCTCCAAGCTGTTTCAAACACAACCAAAACTCCCAATAGCCAAACTCAACAAGCAACAAGATGGAAATGAGATAAGTAACAATTAAGTACATGGGTTCTCTTATCCAAAAACAAGAAATCAGTCAGGTCCAAACTAGAATCGTTATACACACAAATGCTTACTATAACATGCTTCAAAAAAACATTTCATAATCATTCAAAAAAAGTAAATAAAACTTCAAACTCATTATGCACTATGTATTTTTTCATTATTGTACATAAAAAAGAGAAAAGTTTAAAAAATATTGAGGAACCATACCATGGGATATGCATTTTCCTTTCCTTTGCCAGAAGGAGCAGCCTTTTCTGTTTCCTTTGATATTGCCTTGTCTTTTTTCCTTTTGCCTATCAAAACTATGAGCTACATCCCAATTATGTTATTTGTATTGCATCCCAATTATACCAACAAATAAATAAATAAATGCACTAGCTCCCAAAGTCTTCTTTAATATCCAAAATTTTCTCAATTCAATACTCTCAATTGGCAAAAAAATAAGAAGGAAAGGATATTTGAAGAAAATATAAGTTACAATTGTTTCTCCATGGTCTTTGATATGGTGTAATAAAAATTGTGGTAGTCAACAAGCTCCAAAATCCAAAACACAAACTAGAATTTCACTATCTATTTATTTTTTTTTTAGACTTGTAGAATTTGACTATTTAGGTAGCAGCCTCCTAATATGCACTATTTTTTCCTTATTAAAAAATAAATAAAAATCTTATGATTATGAATTCTTTACAAAGAAGTTGTAATTCCAATTTTTGAAATCATGTCATCTTAATCTGTAACGCCCCGAAATAATTGCTATAAACCATCCACGATATTAATTACATAACAACACATGATGAAATAATTATCTTTCATTTATCCCAATTGCTTGTACAAAAGGGAAACATATGCAGATATACATTCCTAAGTCTATCCCTGAATCTATAGCATTTAATACAACAAGGGGTAAGATACGAAGGTAAAACAGAAAAAATGAATGCCCTCAAGGCTTACAACTTTCCAAGACAGTGCTTGGTTACAATAAAAGTGGACTTAAGTCCAATAAAGTTAAAGCCCTTGGCTTGTACAAAATAAATATAGTAGATACACAAAAGAAGCTCTTGCTCCAAGTCCTTCCAAGCTATTGCTTTGGCGTCGGCATATCATCAGCACATGAAATGTTTTTCCCACGTAGGGTGAGCCGAAGCCCAGTAGAAATAATCCAACACAGTATATGAATCTTAACAAAGCTATAAGGTGGGTGCCTATGCAATGCTTGTGCCAAGAACATTTTTATGTCTTTGTCAAAACCATGCAATGCCAAGATAATATCATAATCCATGAGCTACTTCCTTTACAATAGAAGACAGAGTAGTGAATCACATTCTGAAAATCTTAAAACCAAAACAACCTTTCACGGCAATTTCATCCACGGGAAACCGTGAGTCAACACCCAGGTAAACGTAGGCTATACAAGCACTACTATTACCATTTTACAGATATTTCGTCCGCTGGATCGGCAGCCATGTATACACGTGGTTTTCAAGATTTTCACCCTAGACACACAGGCCGTCTTATTTGATGTAACAACAACTCCTTCCCAGATTCACCATTTCCTCAAAACGGTAACATTTTCAATGTATAAGTGTGAAATGATGCTCAATGCAAATGAATGAGAAAATGGTTTCAATTCCCCTAATTTACAGGCAATTTCTACAACAATCATAGATATCCTCCACCAATAACCCAAACTAGATATTTCTAAACAGATAAACAGTTTTCAACAAAGATATACTCTCCAAATTTTCAAGAGGTAAGTGATAATACATATCCATCCAACTCCACCATCGTCATCAACATGATTCCAATTTCATAATTTTAATCTCAATCTCATTATTATATAAAATTAACATTTGAGGCATTTAAGACAAAATCCCTTTTCTTTCCAAAATCAATCCCAAATATCAAAATCAATCATTTATTCCCGACCCAATATTATTTTCCACATCAAAGTCATTTTCACGAATCCATTTGAAAAACCTCTCTTTTGATTTTTACCCAAAACCCTAAGTTTGTTCCAAAGCTTCCAAAATCTCAATATTGTTTAGGAATAATAAATAACTAAGTTAAAACTCATAAAAAGTGTGGAGATATCCCTACCTCAAGCTAAAACATGAGAGAGAGAGAGAGAGAGAGAGAGAGAGTGTGTAGGAAACTCAATGATGCCAAAAACCAACTTTGCTCCGATTAGAACGAAGCCCTCGTCGAGCTCTATCTTTTTAACAAAGGCACATGGGTGAAATGATTGACGGATCTAGGTATATTTGAGGGAAATAGGTGAGTTTTAGAGAGAGAGTGAGGGAAAATAGGGTTTTGAAATGTTAGAGAGAGAGATGAAAAAGTGACACAAAAATGGTTGTTTATGAACTAATATACGCACAGCTTGCTCGAGTGCAAGATGTGTCACTCAAGCGACTAGACACAATAAGTTTCATCGCTCGAGCGCAAGAACTTCACTTGAGTGCAGAATACAAACTCCTAGAAGTTTTACAGACAACAAACCATCGCTCGAATGCAAGAAGCTTCACTCGAGTGAAGAATACAACGTCCCAGTAGTTTTGCAAACTTGCAAAAGTATTGAGAGTTCACAAAGACCGCTTGAGCGCAAGAAAGCTTCGGTCAAGCGAAGAAACAAAATTCTGGGTAACAACAATTTGAAAAACAAGCTACTAACCTGTTCCAAACGCAACCCACACAACTCAAAAGCCAAACTTAAAGAGAAATAAGGGGAAACAATACAAGTACACACATATACAACAATAAAACCTGGATCCAAAACATCAAATGGGTCGGGTCTAAACGAGAATCGCTATAACCTCTCCCCTTAAGGAATTTTGTCCCCAAAATTTTGAACCAAACATTAAAACCAAAATTTAAACCACTTATAACAACGATAGTAATTCAAATTCAACACCATGACCCATCTGCCGATCTTCCATTCTCATTAACAAGATAAACATATGCTCATTACTGAATATACAATTCACATTCCAAAAACATATAAAATGTTTATATTGGGCTGAAACTTGTTGTTTAATGCCTTAAAGAGTAGAGGGGTGGTTCACCTCTCTTTCCATCTTGTTTCTCTAGCCTTTAGCCTTGTATTTCCCACATTTACACTATCTTTTTTTGAACTTTTAAACACTGATTTTTAGAGTTATTTAAGTGGCTAAAAACATGTTTTGAAGTCTAAAATTGGAGGGGTTAGCCCCCCTTCCTTGTGTCTTATTTACTAGCTTACATAGCCTCCATTCCTTGTGTCTTATTTACTAGCTTACATAGCTCCATGTTTTAGCTTATTATTCTAGCTATTTTTGTCTTCATTCTAGCATGTTTTAGCACTTATTTAGCACTATTTTAGGACTTTTTTTGAGTGTTTATTACATTTGAGCTTTGTATTGCATGCTTATGGTGTAATTGTCCTCATAGGCTTGGTGTTTTAGGCATTAGCCACCAACCTATTTGTCATGACCCGAACCCGCCCCTATGGGTTAAGGACATAACCGGCCAGTAATCTTGTGATTACCTACGGCCTCAGACCAAAACAGACATAACTCATCAGAGTAAATGGGCCAAACGGAAGCAAAAATTTAAAACTTTGTCCATAGAGCTGTGCTTATATGCACATCAAAACAAACCATACTCATATATGTTAATAACCCACAACAAAATACAATACCATAAACATCCTTTACAGACAGGATCATCCAAACTGAGTCAGCCCAACAAACTATATACAGATATACAAAAGGTCCTTGCCAACAAGACAAAATATAAATACATAACAAAATGGCAAGGGTGGGTCTCGTGCGCGAGACACAAGGCTGACTCTCCAAACCTTATGTTGTTCCTGGCATACTTCACTGGGGCTGAGTTTGGACTTCTCTTGGCTCACCTACAAACACATGAATGAGTGTGAGCGATAGCCCAGTGAATAATATCAAATACAGAAGTTACATAACAATGTAGAACAACAGGTTCCAAACGGCCTTGGGCCCAATTCATATTTCTATTTAACAAATATGTAACTATACTAATTTCAACCCAAGTAACTTGTAGTTTCAACATTCTGGCCTTTGGCCCATTCAGATTTCTATTAATGTCAAAATGGCCTTTGGCCCACTCGCTTATGTCAAAACGGCCTTCAGCCCGATCATTCATGTCAAAACGGCCTTCGGCCCACACATTTGTGTCAAACGAACTTTGGTCCATTTGTTTGCATCAAAACGACCTTCGGTCCATTCATTTCTTTCAAAACGACCTTCGGTCCGTTCATTTCTATCAAAACGACCTCCGGTCCATTCGTTCGTGTCAAAACAGCCTTCGGCCTACTCATTCATGTCAAAACGACCTTCGGTCCATTCGTTCATAGCAAAACAACCTTTGGTCCACTCATATTTATCAAAACGACCTTTGGTCCATTTACGTCTATCAGAACGACCTTTGGTCCATTCATTCATTCATATCAAACTTTTGTCTACAATCCCAATTAGCACTTCATAAAGCTTATGAGGGAGTAAACAATTGGACATTCACAAGCATACCAATATCGATATTACTCACAGTGATCGGCTTGTGGATTTGCCCTGGAGCTTGACCCTACACATTTCATGAACACAAAAGGGTCATTAACAGTTCAATCCGTTCTTTAATTCACATATTCCTCTTTAAGCTTTATTATTATCTCATTAACTCATTTACAATGCTTAACATATGCCTAAGAGTGCTTGCAAGTGAAAGAGAACGGAAAACAGAACACAAAATGCAAAAATAGGATTTCAGAAAATAGGGTCCTCGCTCGAGCGTGGACTTCCCCCGCTCGAGCGGACCCTTAGGTCTGCAAAAGTACTGGTTGCCTTCAATTCCAGCTCGAGCGTGAACTCGGCCGCTCGAGCGGACTGCCTGTCTACATAGCTCCCCGCTCGAGCGGGAACCATGTCTGCAGAAAATGCTGGGAGCTCAATTTCTCCGTTTGAGCGGCACTTCCCCCGCTCGAGCGGACGTCGAAAATTCTGGGTTTTCCAAAACACTCCCTTGAGTTCAAACTCGACATTCAACCAATTTTTCTTGCATACCAAGGCCCCAATCTCACATATATTTGTACTAACATGCCATAGACACCAAAACACATCACAATGGAGCTCAATTCCTTGTATCACTTACATGCATGTCTCAAATTAACCCAAATTCATCACCAACACATCACATTCAAACATGCAAAGCTTACTCTTACATGATTCACTCTTGCATGTGAAAAATATGCCTTCATATCAACTTAATTGGTGAAGAGGGGTCCCAATACATGGTTTTTAAACAATATTCAACATAATCATATACATTGTGCTCAAACATAAAGATTCTTGGCCATTTCTTACATGCATGTACATGTTAGGCTTCAATTCAACAAATACCACCCAATTTCATGTCAATCTCACTCTTGATCACCAATTTAGCTTGAACACACAAAATTACAAACTATAATTCAAGAATTACTCACCTAGAAGCTTTGATCTTTCAAGCTCTAGACAATTCTTGAGCTAAATCTCCAAAATTTCCAAGCTCCAAGCTAAAATGCACAATTCTCCCCCTTTTCTCTCACTATGGCCGGCCACTCTCTCACTCTCAGTTTCTAACTTAGATTTTGAGTTTAAGAGAGCTAAAGGAGGGTGTAATGCTAATATACAACAAGCCCCACTAACAAACATTTTAATATAAAATAATAGGGCACTTAATTTATCAATTTAATCAGTTTAAATTGACCAGAATCAATTTTCAATTAAATTTCACCGTAGGCTCTAAAAATTATGCCAATCACAATGGCGTAATCAATTTCGGGTTCTGTGGCCGATAAGGCCCTCAATTTAATTCCCGGAGCGGATTATTCAAACAGATATTCCTACGGTGGACAGATACGAATTCAAAGTCACACATTATCACATAATGGCACACAAAATCATGCTAAACACATAACCATAAACAAATTAAGGACCAATTTAGCATAATACAGAACAGGGGTATCACACACACATTGGTGGCGGACCCTATGTCGACAAGGACCACGGGTATCCATTTGTTTCTGCACTCCACAGAGATGTAGAGTGGCTTGTTATGGTTTGCACCCTCAGGTGGCAATTCTTTGTCAGAGAAAGTCAACATCGGGGTAACCCCTCCCGAAAAAACTAAGCCCACCAACTGTTCGGGCGTGGTGTCTATTGAAAGCTTGGCCTTGTCCATGGCCGATAAGACAGCTTGTCGATGCACTCAAGATGCCATAAGCAGTCCCCAGATGGAGATGTCTGCCTGTATCTTTTTCAACTGTTTCAGTACAGCTTCTTCTTCGAGTTGCTTCTCTTTCTTTTTCTCTGCCTTCTTATCTTTCCCAGACGCCTCTGGCTGATCTAGATGTGGGGGCTTGAAATACCCGCTTCTAGTCATATGGTCGACTTCACCAATGTACCAGGTATTGTCTGGTTGATTGCTCCTCCAATCCTCATCCGTGTGGGCAAGACATAGATCATCGTCCTCCCACCATATTCCACCGGCAACCGACAGACACCTGTCCGGCACCACTTCTACTGTCCTTGCACTCACAGTATTTTCAGTCCCCTCATGGGCTTTAGCTTTTCTGATTCTCTCAGAATCCTCAAACCTTTCCTGTTCCAACTGCGTCAATACAGCTGTCTGTTCGATAATTCTTGTATTCAAAGTG
>CM069911.1:74248757-74433147 GCA_036172215.1 Camellia granthamiana | reverse complement strand
CGCCCTCTCGGCGGACGGAGCGAATAAGAAGTTAACTAGCTAATCTAAGCTAATTAAACTAATTATTACAACATAATTAATTAACTAATCCTAGTTAACTAATTATTACAAAACGAATTTAAATAGCTAAACGCATTAACTAATTAAAGTACAAACCAAAGCGTAAACTAGCTATCAAAGCATGGCAGCTAAGGAAAGCAGTAAAAGCAGGAGGTTCTCAGAGGGAGAAGACTAGATGCATGCAAGCCCGGACGCCTCGTTCGGAAATCCAATGCGATGCCCCGATTTGCCTCTGTTTTCATTTGTTCTCATAAACTTGCACCAAGCTCCAGAAAGCTGAAAATTCATCTTGGGAGTCCTGTGGGAGGGTGGCCGACCACTTTTGGTCTCTCCAGACACCTGCCGACCATTTTTGGTTGTTGAAAAACCAGAAAAGTGGTCGGCCAGCTAGTTTTTCTGCCTGGCCGGCCAGTTGTTACTGCTGAACTACAATTTGCTGCAACAGAGAGCAAGAAAGGGCATGGCAATGTATTTGCAAGATATGTGTGCACAACCACCCTCCCTATCATGTCATGAACTCAAGGGAGTATGGTTATCGACCCTTGGGCCACCAATCGCTCATTTTAATGCATGATGGTCGAGAGGCGAAGTTGCACAATTCAATATGAAATGAATGCACAAGTAAACACATAAAGCCTAAAACTCTATCATGTATGATCAAGAGCGTCGGCGACCGAAAATCGAGGCACGTTTCATCACTTTAAGTATGAAACGTCCCTTTTTTCCCGTGTTTGGATTAATACCTATTCCAAACACAATGCGACACATAACATGGCATGCACAATGCAATGTAACATGGAGTATGCAAAAATGTAATACAATGAAACAAGCATGCAAACAACATGCAAGGGACAAGCATGCAAACAACATGCAAGGCAACATGATCAAACTACCCATGCTAAGGGCATGCATACTCAATGCAAGTGTAACAACCCTCGTTTAATTACCGTTAAACCACTGAATTATCTACTGATTACCGCTAAACTGAATTGATAATGACTGATGATTGAATTAACTGAGGTACTGAATAGACTGATTGAAATCGAAACTGAATTTGAATGAGTTTATATGTTGCATTGCATGTTGCATCTGTTGATTGATTGCTTATCTGTTAGAATTTATATGTTTAAACTGCTAATTGAAGGCCTTATCGGCGGCCGATTTAGGAATCGTTTAGTGTTTTGTAATCAGGAGAATATTTGTGATTTAATGATATATTTATCTGAAAATTTATTAGGAATGATTAAATTAGATTAAAATAAGTTAATTGTCAAGTTTGGCTTAATTACCAAATTGCCATGTGAGTGGACCCTTTTGTTTATTCAACTCTTTTGTGCCTTAAACACTTAATTAGCATTTTTGACCAGCCATTTCCTTCCCCCTTGGCCGGCCAAACCTAGAGAAATAGAGGGAGAGTGAGAGAATTAAGCCTATTTGTTGAAATTGCTCAAGAACTTGGAGATTGGTAGGATAAATTGCTAAAGTGAACTCCTAAACAAGAAATTGAAGACTTAGGTAAGAAAAACATCATCTTCTTGTCTTTCCTAAGTCCCATCTTGCATGTATCATAAGTAAAGGGAAGTAAGTCATGAATTTGCTCATATATGGTGAATTGGAGCTCAAATGTTACATGCATGCTTGAATTGATGCATTTTGAAGTTGAATTCATGATACATTGTACATGCATGTCCATGTTTTTATCATAGTCCATGTTTTCAAATTGTTTTGAAAGATTGGAGCTCAATAGAGCAAGATTTGAAGGTTGATTTTGGTTTAAAGTTCATGCATTGCATGTTTAAAGATTGTTCATCAAATGGGTTTGAATGTTGGATTTAATTGACCAACCTTTGGGGCTTGAATTCATAAATTGAGCTTTAAAACTTGTTGTACTATGAGTTTGAAATGTTTTCCCAGAATTTGGGCCCAAGAGGTTGAGTTTTGGATGGTTGAATGCTTGGTTCGAACTTGGGAGACAAATCTGGAAATTCCAGATTTTGCTTCCTCGCTCGAGCGAAGAATTCCTCGCTCGAGCGAGCACCTTTGTACAGGGATCCGCTCGAGCGAGCATCGAGCGTGGTATCGCGCGTAAAAATCCAGCAACCAGTACTTTTACTGTTCATGCAGGTCGCTCGAGCGAAAGATTTCTCGCTCGAGCGAAGCCTTTGATTTTGGAAGCTCGCTCGAGCGAAGGAAGGCTCGCTCGAGCGAGGCTCCTATTTTCAGCAACTTTTGAAAAATGCCTTCCAAGTGTATTTTTGCATCCTCATCTCATCCTAGGCATTCTTAGGCCTAGTTTAAGGCATCTTAATGAGGAGGGATTTAATTATCGTCCTTTCCGATTGTGAAACTTAGTGTGTGTTCTATTTATTGACTGTTTAGGGTTGGCTCTCGGGGACGCGCTCTAGCTGCTATTAGCCCAATCTCTGTGAGTAACAGATTGTGTAAAGATATGTTCAAAATGGTTATCTTTTGAATACTGAACTGAATTGTTTATTGAACTGATATTGTTTATTGAATGAATGTATGTCCTGTATTGTGAACTGTATTGTGGCATCCTTAGCATTGACTGTTACTGTTACAGAGCTCTGTAGGTTCCCTTGTGGAACCATACTGTTTACTGATTGATGGCCATCACTACTGTTGGGTCCGTTGAGGCCCGGTCCTTTTGGACCTACGGTTTATAGGCTAACGGATGTACCACATATGATTGATTGACTGACATACTGAAGGACTGAAATACTGTTTAATGAACTGTTTTCATTACTGTAAGGACATTACATTCTTAACCTCTTTACACTTATTGTTATTCACTGGGCTTTAGCTCACTGTTTATATATATATGTAGGTTCTCAGCAGCCAGACCGGAGCTAGGAGCGTGGGTTAGTCCCCCAGTTTTGTCAAGCCAGCCTATGTGCCTCACTGCGAGGTTCCGAGACGCCATGCTATGGCTTGGGGTGTTTTTGTGTCCCCCACCTGTCTCTTGACTGTTTTGTATAATTGTATAAACTGTTTACTGTTTACTGTACTGTTACTGAGGGATTTGATTCCCGCACTGAATGTTGTGTATGATTGTATATAGACTGTACTGTTTGAACTAAATGAATGCATGAAAAATGTTTTTGGCATACAGATTTCCACAGCTCAATGGACACTAGTTATTTACTGTATTGGCTTCCGCCAGGCCCTGTACTCTGTTTTACTGTATTACTGTTCTGCAGGCCTTCGGTAATCTCGGATTACTGGCCAGTTACGGTGCTAAACCCATAGGGCCGGGTTTGGGTCGTGACAGAGTGGTATCAGAGCGATACTTAACCACGAGTTATACCGCACACACGTGTCCAAACGAGCTATAGGGTGTCCTAGAAAAGTGATTAGGGCATCTCATGAACTTGAAAAGTGTGTGCTTATGATTGACTGATTATATGCTAAATGTTAAACTGTTTAACGATACAACTGCTTATAATGATAACTGTTATAACTGCTTATAGCGGAATGGATAATGCAAACACTGCAAATGAAACTGAATCATCGTCCTCTGAGGCCAGAATGGCCAGACTTGAACAAATGATGGGATTGGTACTTGAAAGACTGGACCAACAACAGAACCAACAGCCCCCACCTCCTCCTCCTCCGGTACAACCGGAACAAAATGTACAGAATGTGAATGCTAATGAGGTGGACATTATTGCACTGACTCATATGTTCAGCAAACTGAAACCGCCGTCCTTTCAGGGAGGCTTGGAACCGCTAAAGGCTGAAGCTTGGGTGCTTGAAACAGAAAAGTTGTTCGAAATGTTTCCGTGCTCTGAAGCCAATAAAGTACTGTTAGCAACCTTCACTCTTCAGGAAGAAGCAAGAAGGTGGTGGATGTTAACCCGCGATACAAATGCTATTATAACTTGGGCTCAGTTCAAGGAGTCCTTCTTTGAAAAGTATTTCCCTCAGTGCATCAGGGACAGAAAAGTAACGGAGTTTGAACAACTGAAACAGGGCACAATGTCTGTTGCCGAGTATGAGAAGAAATTCACCGAATTTGCCAGATATGCACCACAGATGGTGGACACCGAATATAAGAAGGCCAGAAGGTTTGAAGGAGGCCTTAGTGCTGCTATACTGGACCGAATAAATGTTTTGAAAATGCCAACTTATGTGGGTGTGCTCGACCGTGCATTGATGGCCGAGTCAAATATTGCAGCAGTGAAACAATCTGAAACACCAACAACTGAATGGCATGGTAAACGACAGGGTTTCAAATTTAAGAAAGGCAAGCACAATCAGTTGAACAAGAAACAGAATACGGGGTCAACAACTAGCCCCAGCCAAGGGAGTGGATTCATTCCACCCTGTTCTGTATGTGGCAATAAACACAAAGGGGTTTGCTACCAGATTTCAGGAGCTTGCTTCAGATGTGGCAAGGTGGGCCACAGAATTAAAGACTGCCCTTCTGCTCCACCAGCTAGTGGTAAAGCTGCACCAAGCGCAGCAGCATCAAATGTAGCACCAAAGCCTAACCCCAAAGCTACCGGGAAAGAGCCTGTGAGGCAGGGCCGAGTATTTGCCCTAGTACCGGGAGATGTTCAGAATACTGAGACCGTTGTGTCAGGTATCCTCTCTATTTGTGCTCAAAATGCATATGTATTGATTGATTCGGGGTCTACACATTCTTATGTGTCGCATGCTTTTTCACGGAAATTGAATAGACCCTTAGAACCTATGAATTACTTGTTAGCTGTATCATCACCTGTTGGAGGATCCATGACATGTGCATATATGTATCCTGCTTGTGAAATTATTGTTGGGGATATGCATCTGTTTATTGACTTACTACCGTTGAACATAGATCATTTTGATGTGATATTGGGGATGGATTGGCTACAAAAATATCATGCCACTATAGATTGTGTAACAAAACAAGTAGTTTTCCATCCACCGGGTTTACCTGAATTCGTATTTAGTGGAGTTGGAGTAGTACCTCCTCCGTATCTGATTTCTTCTGTAAAAGCTGTCAAATTGATTAGAAAGGGATGTAAAGGATATCTGTGTTCTGTACTGACTGTATCTGCTAATGATAATGTTAAAACTGATGTGAATTGCATTCCTATAGTCAGAGAATTCCCAGATATGTTTCCAGATGATCTGCCAGGGGATTTGATTGATAGGGAAGTTGAATTTACTGTTGATGTGATTCCGGGTACACAGCCAGTGTCTAAAGCTCCCTACAGAATGGCTCCAACTGAACTGAAAGAATTGAAGGTACAATTGCAGGAACTGTTAGACAAGAAGTTTATCAGACCCAGTACTTCACCGTGGGGTGCACCTGTCCTGTTTGTAAAGAAGAAAGATGGCTCACTGAGACTGTGCATTGATTACCGCGAATTGAACAAGGTAACTGTAAAGAACAAATATCCCTTACCGCGTATTGATGATTTATTTGATCAGCTACAGGGTGCACAAGTGTTTTCCAAGATTGACCTTAGATCGGGGTACCATCAACTGAAAGTTAAACCGGAAGACATTGACAAAACTGCTTTTAGAACAAGGTATGGCCATTATGAATTTTTAGTTATGCCGTTCGGAGTCACGAATGCCCCAGCTGCATTTATGGACCTCATGAACAGAATTTTTAAACCGTACCTTGATGATTTTATTGTGGTATTTATTGACGACATATTGATTTATTCTAAGACTGTAGAAGAACATGAACATCATCTAAGACTTGCCCTGCAAACCTTAAGAGAACAGAAACTGTATGGTAAACTGTCTAAATGTGAATTCTGGCTTGATCATGTTATGTTTTTGGGGCATGTTGTTAGCAAAGATGGGATTTCTGTTGATCCGCAGAAAATTGAAGCTGTAGTGAACTGGCCTAGACCAACAAATGTGACTGAAGTCCGAAGCTTTTTGGGACTAGCCGGGTATTACAGAAGATTTGTCAAAGACTTCTCCAAAATTGCCTTACCACTGACTCAGTTAACTCAGAAGGGGATATCGTTTGACTGGACTGACCAACGGGAATCAGCATTTCAGGAGTTGAAAACTAGACTTGTGACTGCACCAATTCTGACTCTACCTTCAGGTACGGATGGTTATACTGTATTTAGTGATGCTTCTCATAAGGGTTTGGGGCGTGTTTTAATGCAGAATGGGAGAGTTATTGCTTATGCTTCCCGACAGTTGAGACCGCATGAAAAGAATTACCCAACCCATGACCTGGAACTTGCTGCAGTGGTATTTGCATTGAAAATCTGGCGTCACTATCTTTATGGGGCGACATGTGAAGTATATACTGACCACAAGAGCCTGAAGTACTTTTTCACTCAGAAAGAACTGAATATGAGACAGCGGAGATGGCTTGAACTGATAAAAGATTATGACCTACAGATTTTGTACCATCCGGGAAAAGCCAATACCGTTGCCGATGCTTTGAGCCGAAAATCGATTGGGAACTTAGCCTGTTTGCTGACTGGACAGAAAGAGTTGCTTTGTGACCTTGAAAAGTCTGAGATTGAAATTGTTCTGAAGGAACAAGGTGGAACCTTAGCTGCTATTTCTGCTCAACCAGCCTTGATTGAAGAAATTAAGGAGAAACAGCAATTGGATGATTACTTGAAAAAGACCATCGAAGAAAGAGAGTCTAAACTGAGACCGGGGTTCAAATTTGAGAACAATGTACTGAAATTTCAAGAAAGACTGTGTGTGCCGAATGACACCGAACTGAAAAGAAGAATTCTGCAAGAGGGCCATAATTCAAAATTTTCTATCCACCCAGGGAATACGAAAATGTATCAAGATTTGAAGTTGAATTTCTGGTGGCCGAGAATGAAGAAAGAAATTGCCGACTTTGTGTCCAAATGTCTTCATTGCCAACAAGTCAAAGCTGAACATCAACGACCTGCTGGATTATTGCAGCCCTTACCCATACCAGAGTGGAAATGGGAGCATATCACGATGGATTTTATCGTTGGATTACCTCGCTCCAAAAAAGGTATGGACTCTATTTGGGTTATTGTTGATAGATTGACTAAATCTGCTCACTTTTTACCTGTCAAGACAATTTGTAATGCGGACAAATTGGCTGTTATCTATATTGATGAAATTGTGAGACTGCACGGAGTGCCTGTGTCTATTGTTTCTGACAGAGATTCGAAGTTTACATCGAGGTTCTGGCAAAGCCTACAGACTGCATTGGGTACTGAATTGAGGCTGAGTAGTGCCTATCATCCTCAGACAGATGGACAGTCAGAAAGGACCATCCAGACTTTGGAGGATCTACTGAGAATGTGTGTCCTTGATTTTCAGGGAAACTGGGAAAGTCATTTGCCGTTGGCTGAATTCGCCTACAACAACAGCTACCATTCGAGTATTGGTATGGCGCCTTTCGAGGCATTGTATGGCAGAAAGTGTAGATCTCCGATTTGCTGGGCAGAAGTTGGAGATGGGCCGTTACTTGGGCCCGAAATTGTTTATGAAACGACTGAAAAGGTAAAACTGATACAGCAAAGATTGAAAACTGCACAGAGTAGACAGAAGAGTTATGCAGATGTTAGAAGACGAGACCGAGAGTATGAAGTGGGTGATCACGTTTTTGTGAAAGTGACACCAATGAAAGGCCAGACTCGTTTTGGAGTCAAAGGCAAGTTAGCGCCAAGGTATGTCGGACCGTATCAGATTATTGAGAAAATCAATCCGGTGGCGTATCAAGTTGCACTTCCTCCTGAAATGGAGCATATGCATAACGTCTTCCACATTTCGATGTTGAGAGATTATCTTCGGGATCCATTCCATGTGATTGAGCCTACTCGTATTGTGTTGAGTGATGACTACACTTACGAGGAACGGCCTATACAGATTGTAAACAGACGGATCAAGAAACTGAGAAACAAAGAGATCCCGCTAGTGAAAGTTGATTGGCAGAACCATGGTGGTGTGTATGCCACTTGGGAAAGGGAAGATGACATGGCTAAAAGATACCCAGAACTGTTTCCACTGAACCCTGTTTTCTTCCAAACTGAAGGTAACTCGAGTTTAGAGGACTAAACTCCTTATAAGGAGGGGAGACTGTAACAGCCCTCGTACTGATTACCGTATAACCACTGAATTATATACTGATTATTGTTAAACTGAACCGATAATGACTGATAAGTGGATTGGAGGAATTACTGAACAGACTGAATGAAACTGAAACTAAAATTGAATGAGTTCATATATTGAATTGCATATTGTATCTGTTTGATTGATTGAATATCTGTTAGAACTTATATGTTTAAACTGTTAATTGAAGGCCTTATCGGCGACCGAATCAGGAACCGTTTAGAGTTCCATGATCAGTAGAATATTTGTGATTTAATGGTATATTTATCTGAAAATTGATTAGGAATGATTAAATATTGATTAATTGAAGAGTTGGGCTTAATTACAATTATGCCATTGATAGTGGGCCATGTAGACAACACATTAGAGACTTGTATTACACTTGAACAACTTCATTTCATCAGCCATTTCTCTTGCTCTAGCCGACCAAAGAAGTGAATTAGAGGGAGAGTGAGAGAATTAAGCCTATTTGTTGAAATTGCTCAAGAACTTGGAGATTGGTAGGATAAATTGCTAAAGTGTACTCCTAAACAAGAAATTGAAGACTTAGGTAAGTAAAACATCATCTTCTTGTCATTCCTAAGTCCCATCTTGCATGTATCATAATTATAGGGAAGTAAGTCATGAATTTGCTCATATATGGTGAATTGGAGCTCAAATGTTACATGCATGCTTGAATTGATGCATTTTGAAGTTGAATTCATGATAAATTGTACATGCATGTCCATGTTTATATTATAGTCCATGTTTTCAAAGTGTTTTCCAACTATTGAGCTCTTTAGAGCAAGGATTGAAGCTTGAATTTGGTTTAAAGTTCATGCATTGTATGTTTAAAGATTGTTCATGAAATGGGTTTGAATGTTGGATTTAATTGACCAACCTTTGGGGCTTGAATTCATAAATTGAGCTTTAAAACTTGTTGTACTATGAGTTTGAAATGTTTTCCCAGAATTTGGGCCCAAGAGGTTGAGTCTTTGCTTGAAGAATGCTTGGTTCGAACTTGGAAGACAAATCTGGAAATTCCAGATTTTGCTTCCTCGCTCGAGCGAAGGATTCCTCGCTCGAGCGAGCACCTTTATTCAGGGCTCCGCTCGAGCGAGCATCGAGCGTGGTATCGCGCGTAAAAATCCAGCAACCAGTACTTTTACTGTTCATGCAGGTCGCTCGAGCGAAGGATTTCTCGCTCGAGCGAAGCCTTTGATTTTGGATGCTCGCTCGAGCGAGGTGCCTATTTCCAGCAACTTTTGAAAAATGTCTTCCAAGTGTATTTTTGCATCCTCATCCCATCCTAGGCATTCTTAGGCCTAGTTTAAGGTATCTTAATGAGGATTTAGACATAGAACCACACACGAGGAAATTTAGGGATTTAATTATCGTCCTTTCCGATTGTGAAACTTAGTGTGTGTTCTATTTATTGACTGTTTAGGGTTGGCTCTCGGGGACGCGCTCTAGCTGCTATTAGCCCAATCTCTGTGAGTAACAGATTGTGTAAAGATATGTTCAAAATGGTTATCTTTTGAATACTGAACTGAATTGTTTATTGAACTGATATTGTTTATTGAATGAATGTATGTCCTGTATTGTGAACTGTATTGTGGCATCCTTAGCATTGACTGTTACTGTTACAAAGCTCTGTAGGTTCCCTTGTGGAACCATACTGTTTATTGATTGATGGCCATCACTACTGTTGGGTCCGTTGAGGCCCGGTCCTTTTGGACCTACGGTTTATAGGCTAACGGATGTACCACATATGATTGATTGACTGACATACTGAAGGACTGAAATACTGTTTAATGAACTGTTTTCATTACTGTAAGGACATTACATTCTTAACCTCTTTACACTTATTGTTATTCACTGGGCTTTAGCTCACTGTTTATATATATATGTAGGTTCTCAGCAGCCAGACCGGAGCTAGGAGCGTGGGTTAGTCCCCCAGTTTTGTCAAGCCAGCCTATGTGCCTCACTGCGAGGTTCCGAGACGCCATGCTATGGCTTGGGGTGTTTTTGTGTCCCCCACCTGTCTCTTGACTGTTTTGTATAATTGTATAAACTGTTTACTGTTTACTGTACTGTTACTGAGGGATTTGATTCCCGTACTGAATGTTGTGTATGATTGTATATAGACTGTACTGTTTGAACTAAATGAATGCATGAAAAATGTTTTTGGCATACAGATTTCCACAGCTCAATGGACACTAGTTATTTACTGTATTGGCTTCCGCCAGGCCCTGTACTCTGTTTTACTGTATTACTGTTCTGCAGGCCTTCGGTAATCTCGGATTACTGGCCAGTTACGGTGCTAAACCCATAGGGCCGGGTTTGGGTCGTGACAGCCACCCTCAGGCAGGCTTAGAAAACATGATTTTGCCACCCTCAAGCGGGCTTAAAACTCGCATTTCGATGAATTGTTCCGATTCAAGTAATCCAACCTTCACCCACAGGCATTCAGACAATTAAACACTTAAGCAAATAGCCTCATGGCAACACTTACACACATGCAAGATGCTAAAGCATAAACACTTACAGTGTATTCCGAGCCAAAACAGAAAACTAGTTAGAAATCATGCATGATCCTAGTTCATGTTAAGATGGCTAATGCTACACACGCAAAATGCAACTAGAAATAGGCTCGGCTATTCTAAGACGACATGTGAAATGCAACTTGATACATGTATTCAAATTGGAATTGAAATACAATGCAGTTAGTATGATGCGCCGAGCCCGATGCATGTAATACGAATGAATGAATGCAAACATGCAAGCATAGGAATGCTAATTGAAATATGACCTAGAACTAACCATCGTAAGCGGTTAAGTAAAAGGGAGACAGACGTGGGGTTGGAAGACATTCACACACTCACGCACACTTATTACAAAATTTGCCCTCTCGATGGAGGGTCCGAATAAATAATACAAGCTAGCAACGCTAAGCTAAGCAACTAATCTAATAATCTAATTAGACTAATTATTACAACACCAAAACTAATTAACAAACAAGCTAATTAATTATTACAATCCAAATTGAAACAAATAGCTATACTAAGCTAAATGAATATTACAAAACCAATTAAATGATTAAATTACACAAACTAATCATGAATACTGAAATGGCCTCTCAGGCGATAAAGAGATGCATGCTCGGTCGGCTTCGCTCAGAAATCCGTTGCCATGCCTCATGTTACCTCTGTCTGCATTGTTTTAAACTGCTGAAAACTATGCCAACTTCTGAAACACTTCTGATCCACCTCATGGATATTCTGAGAGGCTATCGGCCAATAGGTAAGGGCATCGGCCAAGGGATAAGGGTCATCGACCACTTATGAGGCTATCGGCCAAGAATTGTTAGCCGATCGGCACACCAGATAACTGATCGGCTATCTCTTCCTACAGACTGCTCCTTTTGTTGCAGCAAAGTACAAACAAAGGTATGGCAATACATTTGCAAGAAAATGTTGTGCAACTACACCCCTTATCATGTCTAAGGCTCAAAGGTGTGTAGTGCTCGGCTCTCGAGCCATCAATCACGCATTTCGATGCATGATGGCCAAAGAGGCCGAGTTGCACAAAGTCAATAAATGCATGACCAAAAAGACACTTGGACCATCCCTATCATGGATAATCAAAGGCAATGGAGACAAAGGGGATTGGCCCATTTTCATCACTTTAAGTATGAAATGGACCAATTCACTTTGTGTTCAACATAACGTCCGGTTGAACACAATGCAATGCACACATGCATGTTATCTTGGCACATTTTACTTGATTGATTTTGTTTACACATTTTAACATTACCAATCCATTCATGAATTAACTTGTCCAAATATGAGAGTCCTCTAATGAGAGAGAGGTCTATCAAAGGGAATGGTTTAAGGCATGGGAGAGACCAATGCCTTTGGCTAGGAGTAACCCTCAAAAGAGGGTTGAAGCCATTTAAGCATAGGCCTCAATCCCAAGCATTAAACACAACCTCAAGACTCTATTATGCAAATATCGCATGCACAACATGCTAGAACACTTAAGCATTGAAACTAGCAAAGAGCTTTACACTAGGACCATGCAATACAATGTACAATGGACTAAACCAACCCCAAACAATCCTTATGCATGCCAAAACAGTGGCTAAAATGGACTGAAATGATAGCATGATAAGCAAGAAAAAGCATGCTCAAATGATGGCTCGCAAGGAAGGCACAAAGCTCAACTCTCAAACACATTGATGGAGTGGAAAATGTGAGAGTATGGAAATGAAATAAGCTCTGAAATCACCTACCAAATGATGCCATATCATGCAAATAGCTCAAATAAAGCATGCAAAAGGGCTTGAAATACAAAACTAGTCAAGGGTTTTACACTACAACCATACCAAGCAATGCTCAAATGACCTAAAGCACTCAAAACAGACCTAAGGCAGGTCAAAATGGCAGCAAAAACATGCTGGACTCGCAACAAAGATGGCAAGAAAGATAGGCTCCCGAATTAGCTAACAAACAAGGCATAATGGCACAACTCTTAAACACAATTAAAGAGTGGTAAACATGAGAGTATGGCAGAAGTTTATGGTCTGAAATTACCAACCAAATAATGCTAAGGCATGCAAACATCACAAGTATAGCATGGTAGGGTCCTCAAAACTCAAGACTAGTAAAGGCATTTGCACTATAGCTATATAAAACATGAGTCATATGACCAAGGCAGACCAAAAAAGTCCTAAACAGCCTAAAATAATGCTAAAACATGTATGGAGTATAGCCAAAATAAGCTAGCATGATTGGCCAAAACATCAAGCATGTTAGACTAGTAAGCATGGATTACACTACAAGTGTATAAAGCATGCAAGAGCTGAGTCCACCAATCAAAATTAGAGTTATAACATGCCCAAATAACACCAAAAACATACTTGAACTAAGCTAATTCAAACCACAAAAGCATGCTACATTGTAAGGCTAACAAGACTAGCAAAGAGGATTTACACTACAAGTGCAATAAGCATGCAAGAGGTGACCAAGACAGCCAAAAAAAGAGTTATGGCAGGTCTGATAAGTCACAAAAATGAGCCTAAACAAAGCCACAAAGAAGTAAAAACACATGCTCATTTGGTTGGCCATCAACACTAGCAAGCAAGACAAGAGGAGAGGGGACCACCCTCTCCTATTTGGACCCTCAAAATAGGTTTTTTACCACTGAAAATCCCCTGGATTTCAATGGTTAAAAGGGCACGAAAAGTTGTTTTGAAAAGTCTTAGAAGGTGGCTCAAAAGCTATACAAGCTAAGGAACAAAAGGGAGAGACAACCCCCTAACACAAAATAGGCCTAAACCATCATTTTTAGGACTAAAAAACAGAGATTTTCTCAGTTCAAAACCAAGCCAAAAGCAGTTTGCAAAGGTGGTAAAACAAGCATGCAAAGCAAAGGTAAAAGGGGTAAGTGATTACCTTTGGAGCACAGCAGCAAAAACATCCACTTTTCTTGAGCCAAAACCACCTTTTGGAGCTCAAACCAAGTTCCAAGGGACCTCAGCCCAATGGTGATCAAGTCTTCTTAAGGGTTGATAGGTTGAAGATGGTTGTATGTAAGCCTTCTAGCACAAATGCCCAAGAGAGGATTGTAGAAAGAGAGGTTCTAGTATGAGAAGCTCCCAAATCTTTTAGCCAAAATTGTTCTCTAAATGTTCTAACCCTTGAAAATGAGATATAAGGCTTCATTATATAGCAAAATATCAAGTTTGGTCGAAACTATTTGAGCTAGGACAGGTGGCATAAGCTAGAAACAACTAGAAGAGAAATATCTGCCAATTCTGGGCTTTCTGGACATTTTTGGCCGATCGGCCAACATTTGTGGCCGATAAGGTTCACTTTTGGCCGACCTATAGCTACTGAGGTCAAATTGTGGCCGATGCACTTCCATAGAGGCCGATGGAAAAAATCAGCCCTAGTCCTTGACTTGAAGCAAGCCTAATTCCTTCATCTGGACTCCTTTTCAGGTCATTCTTGAGCCTAAACTGTAGCCCTGGAAGTCTTCTTTCCAAATTTGGCAGCCTCACCTCAAAGTTCTATGTGTGCTAAGAGATATCCCTCTTTTAGTGAAGGCTGCTCAGTTTCGGTCCAACCGGAATGATGCCCAACTTCAGCCAATCATATCTCCCCATCCAGACTCGGCTTTAGGAGATTCTTAAATGAAACCCCAGAAGTAATATTTCCAATGGTGGTGGCCTCATAGCTTAAATCTAAGTGCATAGACAAATAAGCCTGATTTAGCGAGGACCGTTCGACTCTCTCTTAGCGATTCATACCCAACTTCTTCCTCAGCTAGGTTTCTTCCCTCTTCTCCTCTTTTCTTCAACTCCAAACCCCTAAACAAGGTGTTTTGAAAGATTTTTCAAAGATTTCAACTCTCTTTCATTCATTTCCACTTTGTCCTTGCTCGGTTTACCGAAAAGCACAATATTTGACAAAATGCGAGCCTCGGAACATCGTAGAAACTCTATTTCAAAAATGTTTTGAAAAAAAGGGTTTTAAGGTCTAAAAACCATTCAAAATAAATTTGGTCCAAAATGGGGTGTAAGGTTGGGATTTGACTCTCTCCTTGCCTGAGAAATCGAACATTTGCCTTGCACATCTTTTACCACCAAGTAAACCATCAGTAGCGCCTAAGTCATAACGGCGGTCAAAAATGGGGTGTCTACAACTAAGTTGTTGTTTCACTCGGTTAAAAACATCAGGTGCGCCTTGATTTGTAATAGGTAGTTGATTTGGACACTTGAACATTCGGACCCTCTTGTACGAGGGCAAACTTGTAATATTGTGTATGTCTTCCAACTCCCGTTCTTTCTCCCTTTTATTTACTTGCTTATGATGGTTGCATGTAGCATCATATTTTGGTTTCAGATCATTACCATGTATAAGTATCCATTTATGCATGCATTAGATTCGGTTCATCATCCTAACCTTGTTGTTATTTCCGATTTAAATTGAATACATGTGCTATTGCATGCTTTGAGTTGAGCCATATGTCATGTAATAAACTGAACCTCGTAGTTGCATTTTGTATGTGTTGCATTAGTCACCTTGCATAGTAGATCATGCATTTCTCTAATGGTTTTATTTCTTTTGGCTTGCCTCAGTTGAGTAAATGGCACATATTGATTGGGAAATCTGTTGGGTTGGTGGACTTTGATAAGTACTTTTGGGTACTTTCGTAATTCCCATGCACTTCCGTATAACCCTAATTCTATACTTATAAATAGATGAGGGGCACCTCTTTTAGGTAAGAAAAAAAAAGAGAGAGAGTTGTATTTTTCTGATCATAGTGAAAAACCGCAGCATCCGTGGATGTAGGCCTATTCTGGGGTGAACCATGTAAATCCTTGTGTTCTTGTGTGTGATTTGTTTGATTTATTTTTTCTTCTTTGTTTGTTATTTCGTGTCTCACCGATCTTGGTTAGGAAGGGTCAATTTCCTAACAACTGGTATCAGAGCATTGGTTCGAGTGGGAGCGATGTCTACAGACGAAAAGGTTAGAATCGATAAATTCAATGGCACTGATTTTGGATTTTGGAAGATGCAGATTGAAGACTATCTGTATCAGATAAAACTATATGAGCCCCTTTAAAGAACGAAACCAGAAAAGATGAAGGATGATAAGTGGACTCTTCTTGATCGCCAAGCACTAGGTGTTATTCGGCTAACGTTGTCTCGTAATGTTACATTTAACATAGCGAAGGAGAAGACTACAGCGGGTCTCATGGCGGCACTCTCAAACATGTATGAAAAACCCTCTGCCTCAAATAAAGTTTATTTGATGCATAAATTGTTTAATTTGAGAATGACAGAAGGTGCTTTGGTAGCTAAGCATCTGAACGAATTCAATATTGTGGTAACACAATCAAGTTCTATATCTATCGAATTCGATAATGAGGTTAGGGCTTTGATTCTTCTATCTAGTTTGCCAGAAAGTTAGAATGGTACTATAACGGCAGTGAGTAATTCTTCAAGAAAAGAAAAGTTGAATTACAATGATATTTGAGATTTAATTCTGAGTGAAGAAATTCGCATGAGGGAATTAGGGAAAACATCAAGTGCTGCCCTGAATACAGAAGCTAGAGGAAGATTTGTAGGAAAAAACCTTAACTGCAACAGATCAAAATCCAAACACAGAAGCAAGTCAAGAACTAGAGAGGGACGGAGTTGCTAGAACTATGGAAAGAAGAGACATCTTAAGGGAGATTGCCCGACATTAAATAAGAACAAAGGTGATCAAAATCAGAAGTCTATTAATGCTGCAATAGAGGAGATTTATGATGCTTTGATCTTGAGTATTGACAGCCCTTTTGAATCTTGGGTTTTAGATTTTGGGGCATCATTCCATTCTATTTCACAGAGGGAAATAATGGACAATTACATTGGTGGTGATTTTGGGAAAGTTTATCTGGCTGATGATGAACCTTTGAAGATTGTGGGTAAAGGGGATGTAATAATCAAGTTGCCAAACGGATCTGTTTGGAAGATACAGAAAATTAGACATGTGCTTGGTTTGAAAAGAAACTTGACTTCTGTTGGACAACTTGATGATGAAGGTTATGTTGTAACCTTTATGGGTGGTTTGTGGAAAATCACCAAAGAAGCCATGGTTATTGCTCATGGTAAACAAGAAGGCACCATTTACATGACTACAAACAATAGGGATGCAGTAGCAGTTGCTGGTGCGAATGAAGACTCAAATTTGTGGCACTAAAGGCTTGGGCATATGAGTTAAAGAGGGATGAAGGTACTTACATCTAAAGGGAAACTGTCAGATTTGAATTTGGTGGACATTGACTTTTGTGAGGATTGCATCTTCGGCAAACAAAAGAGGGTCAGTTTTTCAATGAATGACAGGAAACCAAAGTCAGAAAAGTTGGAGTTGGGTTGATACAAATGTGTGGGGACCTGCACCAGTTTCATCTCTTGGTTGATCATCATACTATGTTACCTTTATCGACGACTCAATGAAAAAGGTATGGATTTATTTTCTAAAACATAAATATGAAGTTTATACTACTTTTAGAAGTGGAAAGCCTTGGTGGAGACTGCAACAGGTCTGAAAACTAAGTGCTTGAGATCATATAATGGAGGGGAATATGAGGACAATGAGTTCAAGAAATATTGTGCCGAAAGTAGAATTAGAATGAAGAAGACTGTTCGAAAGACACCTCAATAGCATGGCATTGCAGAATGCATGAATAGAACTCTGAATGAACGCGCTAGAAGTATGAGGATACATGCTGGATTACCAAAGATGTTTTGGGTAGATGCAGTTAACACTGTAGCATATCTGATTAACTGTGGTTCATCTGTTCCATTGAATAGAGAGCTACCAGGAGAAGCTTGGAGCGGTAAAGAGGTAAATCTTTCTTTTTTGAAGGTATTTGGCTATGTTTCATATGTGCATATAGATTCTGCTGATAGAAGTAAACTTGATCCGAAATCTGTTAAATGTACTTTTATTAGGTATGGCATTAATCAATTTGGTTATCGGTTTTGGGATGATAAAAATCAAAAAATAATTAGAAGTAGAGATGTCATATTTAATGAGAAAGTAATGTATAAGGATAGGGATAAGTCTACATCTGAATATGAATCTGTTACTTGTCATGAACATGTTGAGTTAGAGAAGATTAGTGAGAATGATTTGAATAGTAGGATTCAGAATAATCTTGAAAATCTTATTCCACAAACTGAGCCACATACTCCTACTCCTAAGTTGAGATGGTTCAAAAGAGAGTCTAAACCTACATAGCGTTGGTCTCTATCTTTACATTATTTGTTATTGTCTGATGGGGGTGAACCCAAAAGTTATGATGAGGCTTTACAGGTTGATGATTCAATTAAGTGGGAGTCAACTATGCAGGATGAAATGGATTTACTCATGGCAAACCAGACATGAGAGTTGACTGAATTACCATTAGATAAGAAAGCTTTGCACAACAAGTGGGTTTGCAGGGTCAAACAAAAACATGATGGGAATAAAACGTTACAAGGCCAGATTGGTTACAAAGGGATTTCAGCAAAAAGAAGGGGTTGACTACACTGAAATTTTCTCTCCAGTTGTAAACTTGACCACTATCAGATTGGTGCTAGGAATTGTGGCTGCTGAAGATTTGTATCTTGAACAGATGGATGTGAAGACGGCTTTTCTCCTTGGTGATTTGGAGGAGAAAATTGACATAAAGTAACCACAAGGTTTCTTGGTACGTGGCAAAGAGGAGTTTGTATGCAAACTTCGAAAAAGCTTGTATGGTTTGAAACAGGCCCCAAGGTAGTGGTACAAGAAGTTTGATGGGTTTATGTAGCAACGATTTTACAAGATGTTAAGCAGATCATTGCTGTTATTTCAAGAGGTTTGACAAAAGTTATATTATTTTGCTCTTATATGTTGATGATATGCTTATCACAGGATCTAGCATTGAAGAGATAAAAAGATTGAAGAAACTTTTGTCCAACCAATTTGAGATGAAGAATCTTGGAGTTACAAACAAAATCTTTGGTATGAGGATTCACAGGGACAAGGCAAATGGTACTTTGAAGTTGTCACATACAGAGTATGTCAAGAAAGTTCTCAAGAGATTTAGCATGGATGGTGCAAAACCAGTGAGTACTCCATTGGCTAGCCACTTCAGACTTACCAAAGAGCAGTCTCTGAAGATTGAAGAAGAACAGGCTTACATGAAACGTGTTCCATATGCTTCAGCTATCAGTAGCATAATGTATGCTATGGTTTGTACTAGACCAGACATTGCACATGCAGTGGAAGTGGTTAGTAGGTACATGAGTAATCCAGGCAAGCAGCATTGGGAGGCAGTGAAGTGGATCCTTAGGTACTTGAGTGGTACTACAGACATGACACTTTGTTTCAGAGGAACCGGTATTGGGTTATATGGTTATGTTGATGTAGACTTGGCTGGTGATATGGATAATAGAAAGAGTACTACTGGTTATGTTTACATGTTGGGTAGTACAACAGTGAGTTGGATTTCACAGTTACAAAAGATTGTGGCCCTTTTTACAACAGAGGCTGAGTATGTTGCTATTATTGAAGCTAGAAAGGAGATGACTCGGTTACAAAATTTCCTAGCAGAGTTGGGTAAGACACAAGAGATGAGTATTTTTCATAGCGATAGTCAGAGTGCTATTCATCTTGCAAAGAATCTAACTTTTCATTCTAGAATGAAACACATTCAGTTGCGATACCATTTCATTTGTTCACTTGTAGATGAAGGAGTCTTGTCTCTTGAGAAGATCTAGGGCAATAAGAATCCAGTAGATATGTTGACCAAGATAGTCACCATTGACAAACTGAAGTTGTGTGCAACTTCAGTTTCCCTTCAAGATTGATGAAGGAAGATCAACTTGTTGCGGCGTTCCTCTATGTGATGAAGATGATGGAGAGCTTGTGTTATTAGGTTCCAAGTGAGAGATTGTTGGGTTGGTGGATCTTAATAAGTAATTTTGGGTACTTTCGTAATTTCCATGTGCTTCCGTGTAACCGTAATTCTATACTTATAAATAGATGAGGGGCACCTCTTTTAGGTAAGAGAAAAAAAGAGAAAGTTGTATTTTTCTGATCATAGTGAAAACTTCAGCAGCCGTGGACGTAGCCCTATTCTGAGGTGAACCACGTAAATCCTTGTATTTTTGTGTGTGATTTGTTTGATTCATTTTTTCTTTTTTATTTGTTATTTCGTGTCTCACCGATCTTGATTAGGAAGGTTCAATTTCCTAACAAAATCATTTGATGGTGTACAAGTAATTTAATCAATTAGTCAATTGCCCAATCAATTAGTGGTGGCAAAGTGATTCAATCAATAATTAATTAATAGTGTCCAAATCATCCAATTCACCGTTCATTTGATTCTAATGTCAATTCTAATGAAATTCACTTCAAATTGAATTGTCCATCCATTGTATCGCTTTATTGTATTTTCACTTAATATTTGGGATAAATTACACTTTTCACCCTTATAATTTGACTCAAATTTCAATTTAGTTTCTATTCTTTTAAATTAATTTATTATCTTATGAATAATTATATTGTAAATAATAATTATGTAACTATTGCTTCAAAATTGCATAGCACATTTTATAAATTTATTTAGATCGTAATCAATTTTAGTATTAATCGCAAATAATCAACATCATAATTTTCTACAAAATTTACTAAATACTAGTGTTGTTAGAGACATAGAATTTACTAGAAAAAGAGCTGATAGAATAAATCAAGAAATTATATATTATCAACAATCCCTAAATTTACTATCTCAAGCATAAAAATAAAAATAAATAAATAAACAAAATAATATATATAATAAAAATAAAAACAAAACAAATAAATATTCAAACTAAAATAAAAATAATATAAAATTGTGAACCAAAAAACTTGTGTAAATAATAAAGTAATTTAAGAACCGTATTGCAAAAAAAAAAAAAAAAAAAAAAAAAAAAAAAAAAAAAAAAAAAACACGATAGTACAAAAGAGCTCCCTCTTGCATTGCAGGGTTAGATCCATCAGAGGGTACAGGTAACCCATTTTAAATCATTAAAATATTTACGGGTCAAGATCAATTTGTTTTGATCCAATAATTTATACCTAAATTGCATATGGTAGGCAGCCTTTAAGGGCTGCACACCCAATTGAACAATTCTTTAATAAAATATATATGCCTGAAAGAGACCCGATCTCTTGACGATTTCAATTTTGCATTGTCTTTGTTTGTTCTTTTTCTAATTTTTCGGCTCACGTGTGTCGTGTCATTTATTTATTTTTTCTAAACATCACTACTTTTTTTTATTAATTAGTGTGGTTGGTTTGAGTTTTCTGAATTAAGTTTTTTTAAAATTGATTTTTTTAATTTTTGTATTTTTTTTTTGTTTTTAGTGAATATTTTTAAAATTTTAAATATTTTTTTTTTACTTTTTTAGATGCACCTTACTTAGATGTATCTAAAAAATAAAAAATTTGTAAAAAAATATTTTAAAAAATTAATAAATACATAAAAATACAACAAATGTACTAAATTCTTGTATTTTTTTTATATTTTTGATATTTAGTGAATTTTTAAAAGATTTTTTTTTATAATTTTTTTACGTTTTAGATGTATTTACGTTAGGTATGTCTAAAAAGTAAAAAATTTACTTAAAATATTAAAAAAAATCAATAAAAATAAAAAAATACGAAAAATAAAAAAATAAAATTTTCTAAAAATTATTTTTTGAAAAGTGGAAACAAGCAAAGTGAATAATTTCCTTGAACAATTCTTTAATAAAATATATATTCCTGATTGAGGATTTCAATTTTGCATTGTCTTTGTTTGTTCTTTTTCTTATTTTTAGGCTTACGTGTGTTGTGTCATTTATTTATTTATTTCTCTAAACATCACTATTTAAGGGTTGTTTGGAATGTCCTAAATAAGGGTATTTTTTGACATTTTAAACTAAAAAGTTGAAGAAAAAAATACAATTATTTGGGATAATTTTTTGACTTTTTACGAAAAAATATGTATTAAAAAATTGTATAATTTAGTGGATAGGAGAAGGGAGAGAGAAATAGGTTGTACGTTGTGGCAAAGCCGTGGCAGACTAGCATATAGGATAAGCTTGCCTCCTTTTCGAGTATTGAATTGGACCGTGATGTTCAGTTCGTGGGGGCCACCACGGGTCTTGTTTTGGTAATCAGAACTATTCAATGTGTAGAATTCATCGAGTACTATCTGTTTGTAAAACTTCACGCTGATTGGATATCGATAACTATTTGATCAGATTAGTTTTTTATCAACCGTTAACTATAATACCATCCATTTTTTTATACAAAACTAAGTTGATCATGTATTTACCAATATCCGATCAATGTGATTTTTTACAAGCATATAATACTTGAAGAGTTCTACACATTGACGATTCAGATTATCAAAATGGGACCCGTGATGGGCCCCCACGGACCGAACAACATTGTCCTTAAGCTTGCCTCCGTTTGTGTAATTTGTTCTCACCAAAGTCAGCACAAGGCAACTCACGTCAACGTGATTTGTACCTTTTTTTTGTATAAAAATAATTTTTTTATAATTTTTTTTTATAAATAGTGATAACTTTTTAACTTTTTTAATAATTTTTTATTTTTTTTCAAAAATCCCAAACCAGGCCTTAATTTACTAATATCCTTTGTTGTGGTTATCCCTTAGTGACAAATATATTGATTGTGTTTGGCAGAACATTCTTGAAAATGAGTAAATCAAATTTGATAATATTTATTGGAACAAGTTATACTCTTATTGATAGATCGATTCTCCTCGTGCTAATTTTATATGTTTTAAGTGTGTATTGAAATAAGTAATTTCAACCCAAGGGGTTGTGGCATTGTGATAAGGCCTTGGGATTTAAGCCCCAAGGTCACAAGTTCAATTCTCCTCTTGGGCCAATCTCCAGGGCGAAGCACTGTTGGTTAGGAGGTTGGATCTCAAGTTGTCTAGTCAGCACTTGGTGTAGGTTCAATGCTCCCCCGCTGTGCGAGTCCTGACTTAAGCAGAGCTTGTCTTGGGAGGTCGGGGCAAGTTCTCAGGTTATAGTCTCCTCGCTTGGAACGGCTAACAGGACACCTGACTTAAGCGGAGCTTGTCTTGAGAGGTCGGGGCAAGTTCTCAGGTTATAGTGATTTTTTAGTTACTTTTTTATCAACAAAAGAAGAAGAATTTTATTGATGCTAATGCAAGATATAATACAAACATCAATAAAGCAAGGGAAAAACAACCAGTACCATAGCTAAACTGAGTGATCCCGACTAGATTGGGCCCACACACCAAACTTGATCATGTGCTTCAGCCCCAGGTTGATAAGAAAGCAACCAAAGAAGATAGGAAAGAAAAACAAGAAACAACCCAAACAGTACACCCCCCAAGTCACATCAGCAGCCACACCCCTGGCCTGAACTGATATCCAACAATCCACACCTGCAACCCCCTCCCTCGTAGCTGTTAAATGTAGTCCCTAATCTGTCACACCAAATCATTCACTGAGTAGTGGAAGTCCTGCAATGAGGCTTTGAGCCATAGAGCTAGCCTTAACTTGATAAGCTCACTCAACTCAAACCAAGTGACTGCACTCCATTGAAGACACATTCATTCCTCTGCTTCCAAAGTGATCAAAGTATAACTAAAGAAAGAGCCTTCCAGATTCTTCTTTCCAAATTTTTAAAATTGTCTCTAACAGTAATGCTCCGGAGCTCTAAAAAAAGAACACTAAAATAGTACTAATTTGTCTTTTTCTCCACTTTTTTTAGTCTTCTACTTCACTGTTTTTTTTTTTTTTTTTTAAATGGGTGACAGCTCATTAGAGCTGTCCTTTTTCAGCTCTAATTAGAGCTCCGGGGCATTTTCCTTGTCTCTAATCCACCAATGAAACAAGCCATCAACTGAGCCTGGTATCACCCATTGATAATCCCACCGCTGCATCAATTCTGACCAGATATTCTAGAGAATGGGCAAAAGAGCAGCACATGCCTGGCTGTTTCTGGTTCAGACCTGTAAAAAATTTACTGGTTGGAAGCATTGGGGCTGAGAACTCCAATTTTCTATAGGAAATCAGCTGATTTAATTCTCTTTCCAATACAACCACCACAAGAATTGTGTTTTGGGAGGAATATTATTGTTCCACACAAATTTGCTAATCCTAGACTGGGGCCAAGAGAAGAATTGCACAATTAGTTACTTAATCACATAATTAAGAAAAGCTAATTATGTTGATAAAAAAAATATTTCAGTACACACCATACATTTAAATTCTAAGCGCGCACGCGCACACATATATATAGTAAATACACTAGCATGTAAATAATGGGTAATGCTATGGTATGCACTCTTTTTGAGGGTGTGTACCATATGCAAATGCAAGTTATGCCATTTGTGAGTTTGATTATCACAAATGACATAACTCAATGTTATAGGAGTTATAAGTATAAAAAAAAAATGAGTTATAACCAACCTCACATAAGATATAACAAAAAATTCTTAAATCATAATTAACATCAATAAGTCATAACCAAAGATACAAAAATCTTAACTAATGGTGCATATACAATTTAGGACCAACAAAAAGGAAGACACAGAAATAAAGCAAGATCTTATTAGCAGATGATTTCCAATTTCATGTCACCATATCTAGGCCCACATATCATATGGGAACATCACCTCTCTCACACTCTCACACAGTCTCTCTCTCCAAATACACACATCAAAAAAGTTTACTATTTAGTTAAGAGGGGTTGTTGAGGGATTAAGTTGAGCAAGCTCCTCTTTCATCTCAGCCTTGATAGCAGCAGCCAACTGGTCATAGGCTTCACCCCATGCACCATTCATCTCCTCATTCCATTTCTCCCCAATTGCCTCTTTAACTGTCCGCAACAAAGCTTCTTTCACCACCTAATAAATCCAATAAACATCACACAATTAATCTAAATCAAAAGGACACTCTTAATTAACCCTTTAATATTAAATTTATTTACATCTTAATTAGACTATAGTTTCAGTATTCAACACCTCAAAATGGGGGTCAATTACTCCTTTCTGAACATGAACAGATCCCAAATATTTGAGAGTTGTATCCGAAACCACAACCTCCCCCTTCTCCCGCAGCTGAATCGCCGACTCACAAGTCTAATTCAATACATGATTATACATAGTTATTGACCTGAATTTTTAATAATGAAAATTACTTTTAAAAAAACAAGAAGAAGAATAGAAGAGAAAAAAGGACAAAGAAGAAGTGGGTAATAATTCTAACCATCTTGAATACTCTAACAGCATGAGCCTTGAGCTTTGGATTGTTCTTTGGGACTTCATTCGAGTCTTTCAGAAATGAGAACAAGTTCTTGGCTGCCGGGGCAATCTCTATGATCCTAATTAATCCACCATCAAACACACACACACACAACACAAAAATTAAAAAATAAATAAATGAAAACAACCATATTGTCTTACCATATTCATAGGTTTTAAACTAAGACACAGGAACCTAGAGAGAGATAGCAGGGCAGGGAGAGAGGGAAATCTCTCTCTCTCTCTCTCTCTCTATATATATATATATACTTACAAGGTAAAGAAACGAAGACTGAATTCAGGAATGTTTTGCTTCATCACTTCCCATGATTCCTTCACCAAAGCTTCTTGCTTCTCTGTGAAACCCATCCCTCTGTGTGTGCGTGTTTGATTGTGATTGTGATTGTGATTGTGATTGTAACTAGAGAGTTATGAGGCATAATATAGCATGAGCCATGTGAAAAAACCATTTGAGGAAGTATCAATATAGAAGAGAAATATTAAAGGGAATATACTATATGTAGCTTATAATTAAAAAAAAAAATTGATATAATTTTATATTTTCTAAGTCATAATTAAAAAAATATATCATAATTAAATATAATATGAGATATAACTAAAGAACTTATTAGTTATAACAAAAATAATGTCATAATTAAAGAAGAAAATTGATTGTAATTAAAAAAGAAAATAAAATAATTAAGAGTGCATATTGTACATTATTTTCAAGGGTGTGTCTAGAATTTTCCTATATATAATTATATATTTTTTTCTCATTTTTTTTTAACTTCAAGACATAAGTAAGTGGACCTTATATACATTTATGAATATAGGTCCTATTGATTTGTGATAAGAAAAAAAAATGTAAAAAAATAATATTATTTATAACATTACTCTTTCAAGTATCACAAAACCTACTACACAATTAATCACAAAAAATTACAATTTGAGCAATATGAGTAACACACCACTGGGGGTGGTGGCCCATGGATTGCGCATACGTCTTCCATCCAGTTGAGCAGGGGTCGATTTTTGGAGGGCACTAATTTGCTTTGGCTCATCGTGTTGTATTTTAATTGACACTCTGCCTTCCGTGTGGCGGGTGGGTGAGTTTCATTTGTGTGGATCCCTTCACATGAGTTGGGTTAAATCTGACCGACAACCGATTACTCAGAAGTCAGGGCCCACAGATGTTATAATATCCCTACGAAGCATCTTTTTTTTCATTTAAAAAAAAAAAGGAAAAGAAAAACAATATGAGTAACGCATCTCTTTAATGACAGGTCCTATAATTTGATATGTATTATCATGATTATTTTATGTAATTAATTCTATGATCAATTTTATCATGGATTTAGGTTCTGGCCTTCGTGGATGATTAGTTGGCATCAATTTTGACAGATGGGGCTCAAAGCTTCCAAGCATTTTTTTTTTGTTGGGTTGCATGTTGATGAGAGGATAAGTTGGGATTGATTTTGTATTAATGACATTTATTACTATTAAATGCCTAGCTAACTCATTCGCTTTTCTCGTTATTATTGGTGGTGTTATATGAATCAATTAGTATATTAACTAGTATACCAACACTTGTTATAACATTATTATTGATCTCACTCATTATACAAATTACAACTACAAAAAATCTCTTAAATTATACCACATCATCAATTGATACTGTAATTAATATACTAATTACTGCATATAGCATTATTCCGTTACTATTTTACAGACATGTTTTAGATTTCTTCTAGTTTATGTATAATTTTTGCAAAATTCAAATTTAAATTGTCAAAAATATATATTATTGGTTGCTTGGGAACAAAACACGTTATGAACAGGAAGCCCTGATCAACAAAGTTCTTAATATTTAAAAATGAAAATAAAGTTTGCGCATCAAAGTTTCTTAAAGAATTTAATGTCTTTGGAACAATTTAATGATATATATATATATATATTTTTTGAACGGGAAACACAGAAATTTTATTAAAAGTGAAAAAATTAGCTTGGGGAGAATTTGCATTATTGTTAAAACGAAGCATCTCAACTAAATTGGCACCCACATTAAGACTACTATGTGCATTCCCAAAGCCACCACCAAGAGTTAGAGAGGTTTCAACTCAATACACCCCATTACAACCTTAAGAGCAAAACAAAGATTACACCTTTCTACTTAAACAATATCTAATATGCAAAATATTGAATAGAAAATCATCTATAGTAAACTAGTAATCCTTTGATGCAGCTTTTAGCCATATGGCTAATCTGATGATGATTACCTCCTGAAGCTTCCCCATATCTGGATGAATACCATTAAACACAATCATTCCTATGGTTCCAAATGGACCAAAGAGAAACCAGAGGAATTGCATTCCAAACCCTTTTTTCAGCTTTCTTGAAGCAATTTCCAACCCACCACTGCAGCAAAGACTCAACTGAACCAAGCCACCCATATCACTCCCTACCGTTGCAATAAACCGAACCAAACCTTCCAAATTAGATGGCAAAAAATAAGCACATGTTTAATAGAAAACACACAGAGTAGAGGCATTCTCATCAAGAACTCCAATCTTTTGGAGAAAAACAGAAGTTTTGACCTTCTGTTTCCAAGTTAGCCACCCAAAGAATTGAACTTTGGGTGGGAGATAATTGATCCACACCAATCTACTAGAACTAACACACTCACCAAACTCCAATTCTCACTGCCTATAAAGTGATGCAACAAAGGACTGACCTAGATGGGCTGCTAACCACCTTGGTTTATTCTTGAAGTCCAAACATAATGCAGGGGCTGCTCTTAACACATCTGAGATCTTGGATAGCTCCTCAACCTTCCGTTGCAACAAAGGCATTCTAAAATTGAGATCCTATAACTTAGAGAAGCCCTTTCTATCAATACAAAGCTCGAGGATCCATTCGTGACTGTAGAATGTGAAAAGAGCCTATGAAAATCCTCCTTGAGACAAATATCACCACACTATTTATCATGCCAAAATCTCACTCTATTCCCATTACCCACTATAATCTGTAGATTACTAACCAAAAACTATAGAAGATTGCTTCTCTGCTCTGCCACTACTAAAATATCAATCCATATCTTAGAATATCTTGACCCTATACTCAAATTTGGAACCCATTCACCTTCATCAGTTTTGTATTTGGTACATACCATATTTTTCCACAATGCTCCCTCTTCATTAGCAAATCTCCACTACAACTTCATAAACAAACAAGCATTTACCTCTCTAATTCTCCTAATCCCCAGCCCTCCTTGACTAATACTCTTGGTCACCTCATTCTATTTTACTAGATAGATTTTTCTCTTCAGCTCTGAGCCTCCCCGTAGAAGGAGGCCTGTACTCTTTCAATTTCCTTAGCAATTCCTTCTGGCATCTTGAAAAATGATAGATAATATACAGGTAAACTGGACAGCACAACCTTAATCAGAGTCATTTTGCGAGCAAAAGAGAGGAACCTCATTTTCCACCCAGTAAGCCTAAGTTTTATCTTATCCATGACTGGTTTCCATGTCTTTTTTCTATTTGGAGAAGCACCTAATGGCAGACCAAGATATCCTAGTGGTAACTTCTGAGTTTTACAATTGAGCAATGTAGCAAAATCCTTGAGTATAGAATCAAAGATACCAATCCCACAAACCACACTCTTATGAAAATTAATCTCGAGCCTAGATACCATTTCAAAACACCTTAAGATTCTGTTTAGATTTATCACTTCCACCACATCAGCTTCACTAAAGAGTAATGAATCATCTGCAAATTGTAAATGTGATACTATCACCTCAGTGGCTCCAATTTCTATCCCTTTTATCAGTCCCATCTCTCTTACTCTGAGCAATAAAATATTTAGACCTTCAGCAGCCAAATTAAATAGAAATGGTGATAAACAATCACCTTGTTTGAGCCCTTTTTGAGGGCTAAACTCTTTAGTTTGTGACCTATTCAGAAGTACTGAGATTCTAGCTGATGAGATACACTCCTTCATCCAAGAAATTCATTTTGAACCAAATCCAAAATTTGAGAGCATAGAAAACAAGAATTCCCATTTGATGGAGTCATATGCTTTCTCAAAATCAAGCTTGATCAACAACCCCTTCTTTTTGACTTTTTTCCACCTATCCACAACTTCATTTGCAATCAACACCCCATCCAAAATATTCCTACCCCCCAAGAAGGCTGATTGAGTCTTACTAATTATAATGATTCTACTTTAGACCCAACCCGTTTCGTTTTTGAAAGGAGTCTTTGCCTAGATTTTGGTCAGTTCGCTCGAGCGGTCCTTTGGTCGCTTAAGCGGTCTTTGGGGAAACTATCAATACTTTTGCAAGTCTGCAAAAGCATTGGGAGGGTGGTGTTTTTAGCTCAAGCGATCTTTCTTGCGCTCGAGCGGTTAGCCTTTGTCTACAAAACTTCTGGGAGGGTGTCATTTTGCGCTTGAGCGGTAACTTTGTTTGCTCATGGTCGCTCAAGCAATGTTTCGGTTGCTTGAGTGATCTGCACGTATATCAGTTCGAAAAGCTCACTTTTTGATTGTAATTAAAGAAAAAAATGAAATAATTAAGAGTGCATATTGTACATTATTTTCAAGGGTGTGTCTAGAATTTTCCTATATATAATTATATTTTTTTTTCTCATTTTTTTTTACTTCAAGACATAAGTAAGTGGGCCTTATATACATTTATGAATATAGAACCTATTGATTTGTGATAAGAAAAAAAAATGTAAAAAAATGATATTTTTTATAGCATTACTCTTTCAAGTATCACAAAACGTACTACACAATTAATCACAAAAAATTACAATTCGAGCAATATGAGTAACACACCACTGGGGGTGGTGGCCCATGGATTGCGCATACCTCTTCCATCCAGTTGAGCAGGGGTCGATTTTCGGAGGGCACTAATTTGCTTTGGCTCATCGCTTTGTATTTTAATTGACACTCTGCCTTCCGTGTGGCGGGTGGGTGAGCTCCATTTGTGTGGATCCCTTCATATGAGTTGGGTTAAATCTGGCCAACAACCGCTTACTCAGAAGTCAGGGCTCACGGATGTTATGATATTCCTACGAAACATCTTTTTTTTTTCCATTCAAAAAAAAAAAAAGGAAAAAAAAAAAACAATATGAGTAACACATCTCTTTAATGACAGGTCCTATAATTTGATATGTATTATCATGATTATTTTATGTAATTAATTCTATGATCAATTTTATCATGGATTTAGGTTCTGGCCTTCGTGGATGATTAGTTGGCATCAATTTTGACAGATGGGGCTCAAAGCTTCCAAGCATTTTTTTTTGTTGGGTTGCATGTTGATGAGAGGATAAGTTGGGATTGATTTTGTATTAATGACATTTATTACTATTAAATGCCTAGCTAACTCATTCGCTTTTCTCGTTATTATCGGTGGTGTTATATGAATCAATTAGTATACTAACTAATGTACCAAACACTCGTTATAACATTATTATTGATCTCACTCATTATACAAATTACAACTACAAAAAATCTTTTAAATTATGCCACATCATCAATTGATACTGTAATTAGTATACTAATTAGTGCATATAACATTATTCCATTATTATTTTACAGACATGTTTTAGATTTCTTCTAGTTTATGTATAATTTTTGCAAAATTCAAATTTAAATTGTCAAAAATATATATTATTGGTTGCTTGGGAACAAAACACGTTATGAACAGGAAGCCCTGATCAACAAAGTTCTTAATATTTAAAAAGAAAATAAAGTTTGCGCATCAAAGTTTCTTAAAAAATTTAATGTCTTTGGAACAATTTAATGATGTTTTTTTTTTTTTTTTTTTTTTTTTTTTTTTTGGCTTGAACGGCAAACAAAGAAATTTTATTAAAAGTGAAAAGATACAAAATTAGCTTGGGGAGAATTTGCATTATTGTTAAAACGAATCATCTCAACTAAATTGGCACCCAAATCAAGACTATTATGTGCATTCCCAAAGCCACCACCAAGAGTTAGAGAGGTTTCAACTCAATACACCCCATTACAACCTTAAGAACAAGACAAAGATTACACCTTTCTACTTAAACAATATCTAATATGCAAAATATTGAATAGAAAATCATCTATAGTAAACTAGTAATCCTTTGATGCAGCTTTCAGCCATATGGCTAATCTGATGATGATTACTGTGAGGGGAATTTGCACTGAGCAGACGGGCCGAGCTAAGTCATGACTTGAGTTATCTTTGGGTCGTGCAACCGGGCTGGTTTTTGGGCTCAACCTTGATTGTCGACCAGAATTGAGGCTGTAACTGACCGGGCTATGCCTAGGTCGGTGGGAATTGTCAGGTCCAATTGGTGTGCGAGATGAGAAACCCGCCAATGGTATGCGTCAATACCGTTTGGCAGTTTGGCCATCGTTGTTTGGAGGTTTTGGCCTTTACACGCGTAAGGAAGTGAGAGGGTAGTACAGCACCCTGTCCAGGGAAGGACAGCAGAGGTAGTGCGCGCACTATCTCTGAGGCAGCATGGCCAGCCTAGAAAAGGGTAAGAAGGGAAACGTTGGAGGTAAGCAATCAGCACAATTCTCTCTCTCTCTAAACAGTGCTCTCTTCCTCTTCCTCAAGTGGTCTGACTTGATCGTCGGAGGGTCTATTCGGCGACACACCGCACCGCGGGCAGCTCACCGTCTTTCTGTGTTGCCAGGTTAGACACCGTCACGAGAAGCTTGGAGTCCAAGGAGTACGGAAAGCAGAGGATATTTCGCCCCCGTACAATTGGCGCCGTCTGTGGGAAGTCTTTGATACTCAACCCTTGTTCTTCAAGCCTCTTCGACCATTTCCATGGCAAACAATGATGTAACTCCACTGTCCGTCGTCGATGGTGTCACTCCGAAGTCTGTCCGAAGGAGAGATGGCCCCCTCGAATGTTCCGGCCATGGCGGGCCTAGAAACGTCTTCGCAAGGTGCGCGAGACAAACATGGGAGGAGTTTTGATCACTCGAAGAGTCTAGAGGGCCGTCGGCGGCGGGGGGGAGTCCCGTGCGCAGCGCCTGGAGCATAAACTCAAAGACCAAGACGCCCTTATTCGCAAGATGGCGGCAGAGATGGAGATGTTGAAGCGCCAGATTAAGGGGAAGGGTGTTGATGGAGAGGGCAACCTCAGTGAGCGCACCCCGTCCCCTCATTCTGGTAGTCGCCGCCAGGAGAGGACTTACTCTCTCTCCATCACCAGGAACTATGGGATTGGAGATTCCGACCAAAGAGAGGGCAGATCCCTCACTCGCGACAGCACCTACCGCCCCCTCACGCCCGTCGTCAATGTCAGGATACTCTTTATCCTCCCATTCCAGAGACCTGAGGGATGTGTTGGAGGAGAGGGCTCGCCGTCGTGAGGCTCAGAGAGTGCTGGCATTGCAGAGGTTGAGCGCTCCAGTTCGTTGTAGCAAAGAAGTGGCGATGCCAGCTCCCAGAGTGATGGCCCCTGCGCTGGTGGACAAGGAGTTGGCGAGACTTACAGCCACGCCGCTATCTCCAAAGATTGAGAGTACTCCACTCCCTGCCGGATTCCACCAGCCAAAGTTCACTTTGTACGACGGTGAGACGGATCCGTACATGCACGTGAGTCATTACCGGCAAGTAATGGCTGGCCACCGGCGCAATGACGCCCTGATGTGCCTCATATTCCCAGCAAGCTTGGGAGAGCTGGGCTTAAAGTGGTTCGAAAGGCTCCCAGAGGGGAGTATCGAGGGGTGGTAGCAACTAGCGAAAGCCTTCGTCACTAGATTCAAAACCAACACTCGAACACCAAAGGAGGTCGACCATCTCCTGGGCATCAAGATGGAGTCTGGAGGTTCTTTGAAGGCATACAATGCGAAGTACTAGGAAACCCACAATGAGATCCTCGACTGTCCCACCAATCTGGCGATTACCCAATACAAGCGTGGTCTCCCAGTCAGACATAGGCTACGAGACTCGCTCACAATGAATCAACCGTCGACCATGGAATTGCTCATGCAACACATTAATGAGCACATTCGAGTCGAAGACAATGCAGCTGCAGCTACTGTGACGGCAAGTCCAGTAGTAGAGAACAAGAGAGTAGAGCGAAAGGTTCACGCGGTCGGACAAGATGATGGCCATACAAACCACCATGGAAGGGATATAGGGAGTTCGGTTTTCGAAAGACGTCTATAAGGAGACTGAGGAAAAGGGGAATAAAACTCGCGGTTTGTAAATGGCCGATCTATTTCTAGAACATCAAGCTCTGCCAATCTAAAGTTTTGTTCTTGGTTCTATTTTTGTAACCCTTTTTGCCATTGGCGCAATGAAACAAGTAAACTATTTTCTTGAGAATTGTTGTATTTTTGCCTCGCCAAGCGGATTTAGTGCGGTCCTAGGGGCAACTAACGATCATTTTGATGGAAAGATCAAAATTCCTTGCCGGACCTATTTTGCTCGGCAAGAGGTTCGTTGATGATTTTATCAACTTTGAAATTCCTTGTTGGATGGATTTTACTCGACAAGAGGTTTGTTGATGGTTTTAATCAACTTTAGAGTTCCTTGCCGAGCTGATCTTGCTAGCCAAGAAGCAAGTCGCCGAGCGGACCTTGCTCGCCGACCTTGGAGTTCCTTGCCGAGCTGATCTTGCTCGCCGAGAAGCAAGGCGCCGAGTGGACCTTGCTCGCTGACCTTGGTGTTTCTTGCCGAGCTGATCTTGCTCGCCAAGAAACAAGTCGCCGAGCGGACCTTGCTCGCCGACCTTGGTGTTCCTTGCCGAGCTGATCTTGCTCGCCAGGAAACAAGGCGCCGAGCGGACCTAGCTCGCCGACCTTGGAGCTCCTTGCCGAGCTGGCCTTGCTCGCCGACCTTAGAGTTCCTTGCCGAGCTGATCTTGCTCGCCAAGAAGCAAGTCGCCGAGCTGGCCTTGCTCGCCGACCTCGAAGTTCCTTGCCGAGCTAATCTTGCTCTCCAATAAGCAAGTCGCGGAGCGGACCTTGCTTGCCGACCTTGGACTTCCTTGCTGAGCTGATCTTGCTTGCCAAGAAGCAAGTCGCGGGGCTGACCTTGCTCGCGGACCTTGGTGTTCCTTGACGAGCTAATCTTGCTCGCCATGACGCAAGTCGCCGAGCGGACCTTGCTCGCCGACCTTGGTGTTCCTTGCCGAGCTGATCTTGCTCGCCAAGAAGTAAGTCGCCGAGCGGACCTAGCTCGCCGACCTTGGAGCTCCTTGCCGAGCTGATCTTGCTCGCCAAGAAACAAGGCGTCGAGCGGACCTAGCTCGCCGACCTTGGAGCTCCTTGCCGAGCTGGCCTTGCTCGCGGACCTTGGTGTTCCTTGACGAGCTGATCTTGCTCGCCATGACGCAAGTCGCCGAGCGGACCTTGCTCGCCGACCTTGGTGTTCCTTGCCGAGCTGATCCTGCTCGCCAAGAAGTAAGTCGCCGAGTGGACCTAGCTCGCCGACCTTGGAGCTCCTTGCCGAGCTGATCTTGCTCGCCAAGAAACAAGGCGCCGAGTGGACCTAGCTCGCCGATCTTGGAGTTCCTTGCGGAGCTGATCTTGCTCGCCAAGAAGCAAGTCGCCGAGCTGGCCTTGCTCGCCGACCTCGAAGTTCCTTGTCGAGCTGATCTTGCTCTCCAATAAGCAAGTCGCGGAGCGGACCTTGCTTGCCGACCTTGGACTTCCTTGCTGAGCTGATCTTGCTTGCCAAGAAGCAAGTCGCGGGGCTGACCTTGCTCGCCGACCTTGGAGTTCTTTGCCAAGCTAATTTTGCTCGCCAAGAGGCCTTGGTAGGTAGGTAGGTAGGTAGGTTAAGATTTCATCATCTTGATTGAAGATTTGATGTTCTCGATGCATATAGACCTTCATCATCATGTGTTCCTTTGATTTTCATAAGATTTGCAGCTTACAATCTAGTTTTGAAAGGAAGGAAAAGAAAGATTCATGGCAAGATAGGTTTTTCTCAATTCTTGTTAAATTTCACAAGTTTGATCTTGATTCTTGAATTTAAATCATGTTTTGATGTTTTGGATTGGAAAACAACTTTATCTTCATGTTTCCCATTAAATTTACAAGGTTTATGTTGAGGTTTTAAGGACCCTTCCTCAAGAACAAAGGAAAGAGCTTAGGAATGCTGAATTTTCGAACAGCATCACAATTCCCAGAACCGCATGTGTGGTGGGAGTTCCCGCACCTGCGGCAAGCTTGCCCTGTTCTCGATTTGAATTCTGAAAAAATTGCACCTGCGGCCACACCTGCCTTGGCCCTTTTGCACGTGCGGTTTTGGTCCAACACGTGCGGAACATCCTTATTTCATATATAGTTTTCTTTTGCAACCCTCTTTTATTTGGGACCCTTCTTTTATGCATTTGACACTTAGTTAAGACTTGAACTTGACCTAGAACAATACTAAACACTTGGAAGAATTTAAGAAAACATTAAGCAACGTTTAAGTATTCGGTGTGTTAAAGCTTATTCGAATTAGGTTTGTACTTCAATGTTATGTTATTGTTTGATGTAGGTCAAGCTTTGGAAAAGGAAACCCCTTGTCTAACCGAGCCATTTGTGAGTGGTGATTAGTAACACTATGTTTAATCAAATATGTTTTCAATGCAAACCCTGATTATGTTTATAAACTTTGTTATGTCTTGCTATGAATGAACATTCTTGTGGAGAAGTGGTTTAGAAATACTCTTCTGATCCCGGGGGACGCTATTGATCCTCTTCTAGTCACCTGAAAAGGAATAAACACTCGGTCGGGGATACCGGAATTAGCACTCCGACGGGCAAGTCAATCTCTAATCTCTGAATTGCTTATATTTTAAGTAAAGTATAATAGTTCTCACCTCCCCTTCTCTGATGGGTGATCCCGTATTTATAGTATTTTCTTTGGACCTTTGGGCTGGGCCCATCCCTGTTTCGTCAGATGTACCTCTACTCGGTGTCTGCTCTACTGGCTGGGATACTGGTTGTTTTATTCGGCTCCTCGATTGGCTGGGGCATATGCCGAATAGAGGTTACGTTTCGGACCGGACACGCTCATCCGTCCCTATGGATCTAATAAATATTCGGCTCCCACAATTCTATATTCTTTTATTATGTATTTAGATGACATTCATGGATCAGGCCCACAATTGGGGGAATAGCCAACCATGTATGATGGCCAAGCTCATTTTATTACGTTTAACCGGTATCTGGGCCGGTTAAACACCTTGTAATCCTTGAAATGCTCATCACTATGTATTTTGTTTGCAAGTCAAGCTATGTTTTGTCTTGTACAAGTTAATGTGTATTTTGAAGGAATGTTTAAAGCTTTCAATGTTCATTCATTTACCGCCTTACTTTATTACTATTCACTGGGCAATGGCACACCCATCTCCCTTATATGTATGTAGGTGAAAAAGAATAACAAGGACACAAGGAAGAGTCGCACTAGAACCCTTTTTCTTTTATTTTGTCTTTTGGAAAGTTGTAACCTTGAAACCAGAGTTTTGTTTATATGGTTTGGTTTTTGTAAGGACATCTTTTGATGTTGTACTCTTTTCTTTTGTTGATTGAACATGTAAATATCGAGGCAAATAAATAAGAAGTATGTGAGCTTTGTTTCCATTCTTATTTATGCACTTGCTCTAGATGGACTTTGACTAATATAATGAATAGGTTGTTCCGCATAAGCCCCAACCTTATAGTTCAATCTTGTCTTGTTTTGCCAGACTTGGTAGTCAGACACTACTGGCTAGTCATAGGTGCTATCCTGTTTGGGGCAAGCTGGGGTCGTGACATTACCTCATCTTGATGTGACCATATTTAGAAGTAAAATCCACTTTTTTCAAACACTACAAAGATACTTCCTGGACACTCCCTAAGATGTGACCAAACAACCTTTGGGAATTGGATATTGACCTATTTGGTTTAGTTTCAAAATCTTTTTTTTTTTTCCTTTTTTTTCTTCCCTTAAACTAAAAACTAGTTTGGTGAAAAAATGATAAAAATAAAATAAACTCATCATCTTCATATAGGGTAGTCTTTTTTGGGGACAAAATATTTTTTGAATTTTTTGTTTTTTTTTTGGGGGTTGTTTTATTAAGGACTTGGTTCTTTTAGAAAGGAGTGAAGTGAGATGAGGATTCATGATTATGAATGTTCATATACCTAGAGATACAAAATACGTTGATACATGCATATTCATGTGATGAGTAATTTCTTTCCTTGGATCCAAGTATCCTATTATTTAGAGCACAAGGTTGTGTTCCCTCATTGCATTGACATGTCAAAGTCCAAGCCACAAAATTAGCCAATATTAAATCAATAATTTTTTGTCAAATAGAAGAGTTTGGTTATAGGACCACAAAAACATAAATTTCAACAATTTCAAACATAATCATTTATAATATTTAACTAAACAGGCATGTCAAATTTAAACAAACAGCTGTGATGCATATGTATGAAGTGACATTCATTCAAAAGAACAAGACAAATAAGAAACAGAATTACCAATAGTAAACTATGGCCATCACTTAACTTGTAGCCTTCAAACCAAAACATGTGTGCCAACTGCAGTTCATAACAAATTTTCAACAAGTTATTTGACGAGAGGAAAATCAAGCAGTATGCCACATTATGGAACATTCATCACATTTGTGCACAAGGATGCCAGTTTAAACAGTATGTTTTCACAGTAAAGTTCATCTTGTCTAATGAACACAAAAAAAAAAAAAAAAAATCATAACCCCCAAAATCTTTAGCACTGACACAATATTATTACTGCATTCAGTATATAGTAGTGTTTACATTTCATTGGTATATGATATCAGTTTTGTATCAAAGATGAGAAAGAGAAACAACGTTTGTATGTTTTATTATTATATTTTTAATAGACGGTCAAAGTAAGCTGAATGAGGGCATAGTGACAAGTAATCAAAAATCCTCCTCAACCAATTCATCCAGTAAGACACAATCAGTGGTGCTAGCAAAGAAAAGAAATACCTATCAAACTGCAAAGCAAAGGCAGAAGATAATATAGCATCCAGATTGGGCTACTCCCACCAAGAATTGTATTAAGGTACTATTTTTTTTATTTTTTTTTTTGATAAATATCGTATTAAGGTACTATTTAAAAGAGAGAAAAAATGGTAATCACATCAATTCACATACATTATGAAACCGCTCACCTAAAATTTGAAAAGGACATACAACTCACATTAGTTCAGATTTTCAATTCCTGATTCTAACTCACATTACAGTTCTTTTGGAGAAATATGCAAAATTGTTGGGTGTCTAACATTGATAAGAAAAAAAGCGTATAGTTGCTAGATCAGTAATTGTCTCAAAAGATTAAGTAGTTAGAAAATGGGCTCAGCAATACACATCAAGCGCACACTACTCTTCAGGCGCAACAACATCTTGACAAATAGACTGGAACAAGGTGCACGTGTATAGGCAGAACAGAATGCAAGACTTGAACACAGTACCTCTTGAAACCAAAGCTCTGATACCATTTTAGATCATCAATTGTTCTAAAAAGCTTAAGCTATTAGGAAATTGGTCCAACAATGTACACCAAGCTAACAATAGTTTCTATACAGGAAAAAATTTAGATGCAAGTGTAGTTGGCCATTAAGAGTGAGCCATTAGTATGCCACATCTGCAATTCAAGCCAACATTTGTGGGGCACAATATTAAAGCCAAGACTAATAAGTGAGTAAAATGTCCACGCTGCTTGCTCTTAATGGTCAACTACATCACTAAGTTGTACCTAAAAAATTGTACCAAAGTTTTCTTCATTTTTCCTTTCAATGTAATGCAAAAGAAAAAATAAATGCACATAGACATATAAGTATGAGGGCGTTTAGCAAGCTTTTAAGTTGGATTGGTTGGATTATAGCTTTAAAAAAATTAGCAGAGGTGTTTGACACAACTTTTTACATTCAACTTATATAGCTTAATCAGCTTATTTGTTGCAAAAAAAGCTAGCTTTTTCTAAGCTTCCCAAGGTGTGCTTTTCTAGCTTAACTTTTTTAGCCTTCAAACGTTGGACAAAAAGACCCTCTCAAGATTTTCACAATTATGGGCATATCCCTTTAATTAAGAAGCATAGACGCGAATGCCGACACAGACACGGACTCGGCACACAATGATTTCAAAAAATATAGAGACACAGATATGGGGGGGACATAGCAATAATTTATATGTATTTTCTATGTAGATTAATATTACATCCACAAATAACCAAAATTAACAAAAACTAACACTAAATTAATATAATTAAAAATACCTCACTCTTAATTATTTAAATCTAAGTAAAAAATAATAAACATTCAACATCGAACCAAAAGCACTGAACAATAGGGGAAAAAAACTAGTTGGCTTGTCCCCTAAAAAATAGTTAATTAAATAAAGGGACACGCCACAGCATGTCCCCACATTGTCCTCGTGTCTGACACTACTAAAGCACATGTTTTGAAGTGGTGGTGCTTCATAGACTTTTAAAAAGGGGTTAGGTTTAAAAGGTTTGGGGCAATTTGGACTTTGCACTTCAAAAAACTATTTTTTTGGATTATTTGCTGAACATTTTAGATCTTTTCACATGTTATCCAAAAGTTGCACCAAACATTTTTGCAACTAATTCTAAACAATTTAAGCCAATAATTTTAAAAGCTAATTAAAAGTTTTGCCAAATGGGGTATACTAGGGTAAACTGTTTGGTAGATTGTCCAACGACGTGCTCTACCCAACAAAACCGGCCCGACCCAATAATGCAAGCAACGGATGGCTTTGCACATCATTTTGCTCAACTATGGATTTTAAAATAAGAGGAAATCGAGTGCCGAATTTGTTAATGGTACCACCCAAGTAACCCAAACCGTCCAAACATTATTACCTAAGAAGTACAGATACTTCTAAAAAGGTGACGTGTCCGTATTAGACACTGTCAGACATTTCCAAACACATGTCGGACACTCATCTAAACGTGCCTTATTTTTTTAAGAAAAAATTAGACCTAGACACTTGAAGCACACATTTGTCTATTGCTTAAACACACATGTTCATTGTTTAAACACACACGAAACTAATAATAAGTTTGAACAAAATATCTTAAAATACGATGATAAAATAAACATAATGTAAATTTATAGAAATTAGTATTATATTGCATTTATTTATTGTCTTGGAATGACATATTTATATATATAGCATATAATAAATATATAAAATTATATATTTTGTGTGTGTCTCCCACGTGTTGAGCCCTGCATTTTTTGAAAATTATCATGTCAGCATGTCCATATCATATTCATGTCGTGTCACATGTCCATGTTCATACTTCTTAGATTATTACTAATGTCATTAGGTTAACACATGTTTTGTCCTATTGGTTGGAGGACCTTATCTTTTTTATCAAGAAAAAGATATGCACATCAAAAAATTCAATCACCAAAATCACCAACCCCTCACAAATGTTCACATCTATTGATACAAACATAACATTATGTCCGCATCTATAGTTGCGAACATTCGTGAGAAGTCCGTGATTTCGGAGATTGAATATTTTGGTAATTATAACAGTGTTGTTTTGATCAGCCAACTATCAGTTAAACTATCAGTTATTACACCTTCATTGTCTCTTGAGATCTGAGAAGCCATAGCCTCTTCGTTTTCTTCAATCTTCACAAACAACCAAACATCAGTTTTCAATCCTCTCTCTCTCTCTCTCTCTCTCGCAGTTACAAACCGTTTTCTTTTTTTCACGACCATTTTTCAATTCTCTACCCCTTTCTCTCTCTGTCTCAATCTATCCGTTTCAACCCCAAACCTTACAAAGAAACCACGGATCTACCTAGGGTTTTCTTACAAGATGGTGATCTCCTTCATGTGATGGTGAGGCAATGGCGATTGTGGTAGATCAATGGCAGTGGCGCTAATTCATGGTGGCAGCAATGCTGCTCAATAGTAGTGGTGGCATTGAACGAGGACAAGACTCCTCTCTCTCTTCCACTGCACTATCTCAAATCTGTATGCATGTTTCAATCACATATTTGGTTAGTTTGTGCGTTTGAGCTGTTTACAAGTTGTAAAGTGAGATTATTTGAATCACAATATGACAGAGGGGGAGTGGATTGAGTTTGGATTGACAGCCAAACTGAATCATTTCTCTCAGTAAATTTTGAACAACAGGTCTGTCGGCAGTAGGTGAACATTTTATGAACCTGATCTATTCAATTCGGCTGTAGGATTTGAGGACAAACCCAAACTGAACCAACCAGTGAACACCCCTACTATCTAGAATGCCAAAACTTAATGGTCACCAATTGTTCCCAAAAGCTTAAGCTAATAGGAAATGGGCCCAACAATGTATATCGAGCTAATAATAGTTTTTACATGGGAAGACTCCAATGCAATTCTTTAAGTGCAAGTGGTACAAGTTACCATTTAGAACAAGTTGTGTCGATATCTTGCCCACATTAGTTTTGGCTTTAATACTGAGACCCATTAATGTCAACTTGAATTGCATATGTGGCACACTAATGGCATACTCTTAGAAGCCACCTACACCACTTACACCTAAAAAATTGTACCAAAGCTTCCTTTCCAAGTCATACAACAGAAAAATAACTGCACCCACACATTGTAAGTCACCTTATGGGAAAGAGCTAAGGACAAAAGGTCATAAATAAAAGATACCATTCAGGTTATATCAAATTTTGTTGCCAATGATCTTAATAAGCATAACCCAATAAATCTTGTCCGGTTCACATAAAATATTTATTATAGGGTTTCTTCAAATGAGGCCACACTTATGGACCAAAAATTTTAAAAAGTACTGTCTACAATTCCTAAGTCCAAGAATCAATGCAAAAGTCAAGCTATTACAGTCAAAATATAAGAGGTGAAAATTAGTTGTCTTGAAAATGACAACAAAGAGTAAAGAAAAAAGAAGGCCTTTGTAAGGATGATTTCACAAAAAAGCATTGTCTCCATTCCCAAGTCCAGGCACCTACACTAAAACCAAACTATTACGGGTTCAATCGTTTGTATTCTAGAGAGTCGAAATATAAGAGGCGAAGATTGGCATGTCTTGAAAATGCCAATAAAGAGTATAGAAAAACAAAAGCCTTTGTAAGAATGACTTCACAGAAACAACTAGTAATGCCCAAGTTTTTTTTTTTTTTTTTTTTTTTTTTTTGATAACTGGGTATCCGAGCCAGCTTACGCGCACAATGACTAAATCCCAGGAACCTAAAGTTAACGACTAGGCAAACCTTCAGTGGCCCCAAGGTTTGGGATGTTTGGCCTTCGTGGGTTTTGAACATGCAACCTCTTGGGTGGTAAACCCTTTGGTTGCTTTCTCCATCCACTAAGCCAAACCCCTTGGGGTTTAATGCCTAAGTGATTATAATAACAAACAAGGACAAGGATAAATAAATGATATAGCCATTGGTCATTAAGCATGAGATCTGACCCATAAATAATAAATAAATGATACTTAGACAGCTATACATACTGCAACAGCAGGAGCTCTTCCTAGTCCTGCTGTACAATGTATATAAGTTACACCCCCATTGCGACTAATGGCCTTGTGTAATTTGCTCACCACAGCTGGAAGCCGCATCCGCAAATCAAATGCGTCAAAGTCCCTGCTACAGTAAAGATTAGTTTGCAATATAAAGAGTAGAACTGCTCTATGGGGGCAGTATATATGGCAGCATCCAAATCAATGACCTTGATATGATAAAGAAAAGCTGAATCACAGATTAATTCTATTTGATGTTTTTTGTGTCATCTTTAGATTCTGATGTAGGTCATGTGCTTGGCATGTGACTAGTAGTGGTGGTTAATTGATTAGCCTATATCATGAGAAGTAGTAACCATTTTGCAACCAACTTTGATGATATGACATTTAATTGAATAGATATATTCTCTCTAGAACTCTCTCTCTAAGTTTCTCTCTCTCTCATTCTTGGACCCAATCAGATTCTTCAATACAGTAGATCAAGTGAACTGGGTAGATAATATCATCAAGGGACAGCAGCTCAACGATTAACATGGAATTATTTTGTACTCTAACACAGCAAATTTACACAAGGAAGCTTAAAAACCCCCTTTGCAACTGTTCTCCTATACCGCGAATCATAAATAAAATTCTAAATGCTATAATGTTCATATCAATGTCATTGTTCATCTGACATAATAGGCCAGATGACAAAAAACAAATTAAGGTGTATGAATAAACACAAAGGCAACCACTCTTCTACAATAATAAATAAATAGAAAACACCCCACAAAATAAAACTTATTTATCTTAAATAATCACAACATAGGCTTAACTAACCTTATTTCAGCACGCAAGTGTTGAATGTCATCATATGTGTCGGCATATTCACGAATGCCAGTGATATCAACCCCAAAATATCTTAAAATAACAGTAAAGGACTTAAATAGAATGTGCATCTCCTGAAGGCAATCTTGTTAGAATTTGCCTCATACCTCAACAGTTAAATATAACAATCTCTTACGTTCCCATATAAGTAGCTGCAAGAAATAGCGATTAAATCTTTTCTGAACATAAATTAAAGTGTGAAGTAGATATAATTGTCTGGGATACTCAAGATCTGAATCTTGTTGCAAGCAAAAAATAGTTTTCACTCCTATACTTCGGAGCTTGTCAACATCATCAGGAGTCTGCCATTTTCAATAAAATTAGAAGTTAAGAGATCGTTGAGAAAAGAACAGTATACATTACATTCATTCACTAAAAGTAGAAATAAGATCACCTGTAGGCATGACCCCACAATCAGATCTGGACGAATGAAGTTGTAGTTCATTCCCAGTTCATGCTTATATGTCAAGACTGTATTAAAAGAATAGACAAGAAAAGGTTAGCCAAAACTACATACACCAGGATTTACAAGAGAATGTCTCAATAACCAGGAACAGAGAAAACCCTGGGTAGAATCCCACATATCAACTGGCTAGCTTTTTTGTTGAATTAATCAATGTACTAAATTCTAAGTACTGTTGTCATACTTAGCTAAAAGATTTGACAGTTTAAAATTTATTCCCAATGAATCGCCTGCTAAGCTTCTCCACATGCATAAACCTAAACTAACAGTGCAAGTAAACTTACCAGCACCCGTAGCTTCAGTCATATTGTGACTATAAATTTCAGATTTTTCCTCCTCGACATCAGCATTTTCCATCTCGGTGCTGGATGTAGAACTAGAAACTGCCTGAAGAAAATAAAAATTTATATGCATGTATGTATATAAATACATATAAACCATCTATTACATGAAAGAGTAGAAAATAATATGTGGGATTAATGATTAGTCTTTCTCTTGTTTTCGATAAATAAAGTAATATTTATTGAAGAAAACAATGCCAAGGAAGCACCGGCAATTTGTATGTGAAGCGACCACCCGCAATTAGCACAATATTGTCCGATTTGGGTGTTGCGCCCTCACGGTTTTGTTCTCCCTTGAGGAAAAGGCCTCATGCTAGTTGGAGGGAGCAGTCAGCTTTATAAGATGGGTCATAAACCCCTCACAGAGCGATGTGGGACGCACCTACAAAGCTCCCCAGCTGACTGGCTCCCGGAGCAGGGAGGGGTTCCCACAGACGGCGCCATCCCACAGACAGTGCCATTGAAGCGAAGCAACCACCCACAACTAGCACAATACTATCCGCTTTGGGCATCGCGCCCTTACAGTTTTGTTCTGCCTTGAGGAAAAGGCCTCATGGTAGTTGGAGGGAGTAGTCAGCTTTATAAGAAGGGTCGTAAACCCCTCCCAGAGCAATGTGGGACGCACCTACAATATGTGTAGCAGCGTATGCCAGGTTACACGAACTGTTTGCAACAAAAAACATATAACAAATTCAGTTGCTATAATTGGCTGACTAATAAATAATAACCATTACTCTTGAGCAAGTGCTATACAACAAAGGATTATCAATTAGGTGAATTAAATACATCAAGCTAATTTCCTCTTAGCTTTGCATTAGCTTGATGTGGCAAACTACGCAAAGAATTTGCAAGTTGTGCAACCCCTTTAGACGTGGCGCAGTTCTGCAGGGTAAATTCAACATTCAGAAGCCTCACAATTTGAGGTGGTTGCACATAATGACAGTATACCATGGATATAGATATAGTAACAGTTTCTGCAATAAAATAACAAAATAAAAAAGCTCTTTGCTGAGTCAGAACAATTGAAATGGCTCATCAAGACAAAATGCTAACATTTTCACTCCAATGCTCTGTAATAGTGTTAAAATTTGTCTTTAAAACTGCCCTACTGTTTTTTTTTTTCAGCATTTTTTTTTTTGTTTAGAGTAATTCCAGCATTCACATTCCCACAGTGAGTGCAAAATCGCGACCATGGCAGTATTGCCAGCTGTATTGATCTGTTCTAATTAAACTCAAAAAAATAATACAAAATTTAATTTTATTTACTTCAACAATGGGCAACAAAAGAGAAAAGAATAATGGAACCGGCAATGCTATGTCCACAGAAAAATCAATATTGTGGTCGTCCATAGTTGGGTTTGGCAATTGTTTTTTTAACAGTTTCTATTGGCTTTTTTTCGTCTTTAGTGAAGTTTTTTTTGTTTTCTAAAAAAAAAATCACATTTAGGTTCTACTAGACTAGACATACCTTAAAAAAATAAAAATAAAAATAAAATAAAATAAAATAAACGTCCACTAAACAAAAAACAAATTACTTTTTTTATTCTTCTAGACTAGACGGATGTCAATAAAATCTTTTGACACAATTTGTAAAAAAAAGGTCACTGAAGACCAAAAAAAATGTGTCTTTTTTTTTGCCAAACTGATGTGAGTTTGGAATAATCCACATCCAGGATGAATCTAAAAAACAACGCCCAATTAGTACACATTAATGTGTGTTTGGGAGGGAAAAGATATACCTAACCTTTGGCATAATACACAAAATGGTGGTCCCAAACTTGAACCCATAACCTCAAGGCTATTAGGCCAAGTCTTAACCATTGAACCAATGGGCACCCCTACGTTCAGGATAAATCTAAACCACATTAATTTTAGTAGTTGCAAACAGGTGTGAATTTGGTAGAATCCATGTCCAAAATAAATCTAGGGGAAGTTACAAGTAGGTATTAATAGGTGGACTTATTGTCTAGTAGGTCCTATGATAATTAATGACGTTTTTTATCAAATACTACTAAAAAACGTCACTAATTGTTAATTTTCAACGTTAATTTGAAAATTTTGTCACAAAAAATATTACTAATTACAAGTTTTAGCGACAATTTAAAAAAATCATACAAAAAAGGTCACTAATTTCAACTATCAGAGACAGTTTGAAAAATTTATCATAGAAAAATGTCACTAATTGTAAGTTTTAACGAGAATTTATAAAAATTGTGATAAAAAAAAAAAATCACTAATTGTCAATTTTTAGCGATATGCAAAAAACATACTAAAGAATTATTTTTAGTGACGATTTTATGACTTATTTTCAATAGGACTTGATGGGAATTAAATTTAACTATTAGAACTTATTAGTAGTTTACTCATAAATGAATCTAAGGCCTCGTTTAGGAACCCTCTTTTTTAGCCAAAAAGTCAAAAAGTTACTAAATTAGCCAAAAAGCCAACAACCCACACCAAAAAGTCAAAGATTTTCTTTTCTCTCTACTTTTTGCACATCTTTTCGTAAAAAGCCAAAAAGTCATCCCAAACATACTAGTTTTTTTTAGCTCATATTTTAGCCAAATAGCCAAAAAGTTACTAAATTAGCCTGTTCCCAAACGAGGCCTAAACCACACATTAAATTTTCTGTGCACTTTTAAATATTTGTTAATGAAGCATGTTATGAGAAAACATAAAAAAAACAGTCCAAAACAAGGAATATTCCAAATGAGTAAGATTTTTATGAAAATATCTTTATAAAAATAAAAAATTCCAACTCTCATTCCAATCCCAATAATTTTTTTGGGTAAAAAAAATGAATGTGCAAATACACTACTCCACACATCCCCCGGGCTCATTGCCCCCCTTAATACCCATAGACATCTTCCAAAACCAACACCGCACTAACATCGGGGCCGAAACTAAGATTTCAGTGTACTCTTGAGCATTAAGAAGTAGGTGTAACCAATAATCCAGATAAAGAAAAAAATTGGATAGTTTACAAGAATAAATGACGGAGTAAATAAAAACTAGTAAATTAACAACAAATCACACAAACAATTGCTCACTCCAAAGTTTCAGAAACTACCTTCGCGCTAACAAGACGGGGAAGATCAGTAGTGGCCTTCATCACAGCCTGCAAAACAAAAAAATTGAATCTCATTCACATATATTTGCACATACAAAAATGCACTGTATATCTATACTATACTATTATATACGTGAACACTGAAGTTCCGCGGTATTTGGTTAGAGAATTTGGAAAGGAATTTGAAAATGGAAAGAAAAAAAATATGTAAAATTATATAAAATATAAATATATTTTATTCACATTTCACATATATTTTCTCTTTCCTTTTCCAATCCCTTCCTAAATGTCTCAACCAAACACTCTAGTATCCAAGCCTCCAAACCTTCTCCACATGCCAAGTGGCAGATTTTTATATGCTAAAGTAAAAAACTTATTATAATGTAACCCTAAGACGTTGAATTTCATTAAGAATGTAACTTAAATATTATGATAATAATTTTTTTATTATTTATTTTTATTTTTAATTATCTGAATTGCACAAGTATATATACGAGAAGTTTTCAATAATTTGATGAAATTGAAGTTGGAATGAGCAATACCAGCGAAGTGATAGTAGATGAAGGATTTCTTGAATGGGCGTGGAAGCTTTGCAGAGGCAAAGCAGAGGAGGATCTGGAAATGGAAAACGCCGAAAAATTTTAGAGAGATTGAAGAGTTTTTGAAATGTAATTGAACATGAGATTCGAAACAGTAGATGGAAATTGTGAATGAGTGAGAGTACCTGGGAATATAGTGAAGACCATTCATCTAAACCGACAATCGAGTCTCAAAGTACCTGGTAGAGAGATAGAAAGAGAGAGAGAGAGAGAGAGAGAGATGAGCAAGGATTTTTTTGCAGCACGCTTGCGCTTTCCAAATGATTTTTTTTTTTTTTTTTTAGGAAATTACATATACCTCCCTCGAGATTTAGCTAAATTATAGATATTCCTCAGATTTCGGAAATTACAAATATCCCCTGAAGTTTATATGTTCATAACAAATTACTCCTTAAGGTTTATATTTTCATAACAATTTGTCCCCTAATTTCTCATGCAAATAGTACCTTCAGAAGGTATCTATAATTTCTCAAACCCCAGGAATATCTATAATTTTGCTAAATCTCAAGGGGTATATGTAATTTGCCCTTTTTTTTTTTAATTTGATTTTATATTCGATGCCTTTAATTACAAAGGGTTCACCTTTTTAATTATCAGGATTAATTTTTTAGAAAATTAAAATTAAAATTTCAGTTTTTATTTTTTATTTTTTAAATTTTTATTGAATTTTTTTTAAATTTTAAGTAATTTTTTAAATTTTTAAATGCACTTAACATATATATTTAAAAAGTATAATATTTGTAAGAAAAATCTTTAGAAAATTTACTACATATTAAAAAAATTTTAAAAATATGAGAATTCAATACTTTTTTCATATATTCAATACTTTTTTCATATTTTTGTGTATTTATTGATTTTTTTATAAATATTTTATTTTTTAGATACATCTAAATAAGGTACATCTAAAAAAATAAAAAAATTACTTAGAATTTTAAAAATATTCACTAAAAATAAAAAAATAAAAACTCAATTTCCAAAAAATTAAATTCTGAAAATTGAAACCAAATACACTGATGCCATTCACCTAGTTTTAAAAAATTGGACTAATTTTTTAAAAAATTTAGTTTTTTATTTTTTATTTTTTATATTTAGGTTTCGTTTGTTTTGACATAAATATCTTATATAAAAACAATTCTTGTAAATTGATTTTACACAGAAAAAATATTTTTGTTTTTGTTTTTGTTTTTATTTTTCTGCCTACAAAAAAAATTTATTGCCCAAAAGATAAATTTTGATTCAATAAAATGTCATTTCTAACTTTTTAGTGAGTTAAGATATTTATTTGAAAAAATGAAAATGTGTCGAAAATGTAGTGACTGAGAGTCAACTTTGTAAAAATTGATTTACAAAAATTTTAAAGGTAAGTCATTTTTAAAAAAATAATGCAAAAATATTTACATTAAAAAATATTTTACTTACTTTTTGTTCAACCAAACAACAAAAGTAAAATATTTTTATCAAAACAAACGAGAAATTTTAATATTTTAAGAAATATTTTTATTTTTTAGATACACCAAACCTAAATACATTTAAAAAATATTTTAAAAATTCAGTACATTTTCATATTCTTGTATATTTATTGAATTTTTTAAATATTTTTCATAATTAATTTACTTTTTAGGTACATTCTAAGTTACATGCATCTAGAAAGTAAAAAATTTACTTAAAATATTTTTAAAAATCTACTAAAAACAAAAAAAAAACAAAAACAAAAACCTCAATTTTTAGAAAATTAATCAAAACCAAAAAAGAAATTATTTTTTGCCCCTAGGTAATGCGATAAGATTCCCCATCATAATATTTATTGGTTAAAATAATAAGATTTAATACTTTTTATTGTGTTTTTTTGAATAACTCAACAGTTATCAAGTAATAAATGATATGGAATAATACTCCAAAATCATCAAATAATCACTCCTTTTATCAGCCTGTTTTGGATTATTATTTATGTTTGTATAATTATTTTTCAAATTCCCACCCTATTGTAATTGCTTTAAAATAAAAATAAAAAATCCACTTTAGTTTAAAATTTTATGAGGCCTAAGAATAATATACAATCACTTTTCCAAAATTATAACTTCATTTAAAAAACAACAATGCTACATATTCTTAAAAAATACAACCCCCACTCACCTGTGATTAGTCTAGAAAGGAAAGAAAAAAAATAAAAAAAATAAAAATACATGATTGTCATTTTGAGAGTCCCCAACTTTAGGGGTCCCAAACATTTTTGTTTAAAAAATGTCTAACAACCTACGATAAGGCTTCTCAAAAAAAAAACATTGCCAAACCTTGTGCTATAATCCCTCGTTTGGAAAGTGAACTATTTTAGCAGGTAATTTAGATTTTTGATTATTTTAGCAAGTTAAAATTTTTATATTCGAAAAGATGGTTTAATTTTTTTGTAGTTTGATGAGATGTTTGTGAGAAAAAAAATAAAATGATTATGAATTTGATGTGACATTTTATCTTATTAACTATTTTAACATATTTTATCTTTTTATGAATTTAACTAAAGAACACCAAAAAGGCCTAGCTCAGCTCTTTGATCTCCTTGGTGAGAAATTATTCAATAATTCCGAAACACCATGTAGTCATATTCTAAGCCAATCACTAATTACTTAGTCAAATGTTGTTCCTCCATGCCCAATATAAATCGTGGGCCCCTATCCCTCTCTACCAATCAAAATCTTATGGAGTACCACATGTCCATATTCCGAGAATACTAAATAATCACCCCTCGTTGGCTGGGTGTAAGATATCCAACACGCAAAAAATATTAGTTTGGATGTACCAAAATAGCACTTATACTATTAAAGCGACATTAGTTAAAAATGACATTTTGACTCTAAAATATGTAAAATTATAACTTTAACATTGTTATTTTATATAATAGATTACACATGATGTTGTTGTAATTCTTGGTCAACAGTTTTGTAAGAAATTTTTTTTTGGAATAAACAAATTTATTTTTGTTTATAAATAAGATTTGTTTTGAGCGTATTGATTTCATGTTCCTGTGGAGGAAATAGGAATTTGAAAACTATGTCATGATTTTTCAGGGTAGTCGAAATACCTTCATTTGTGACACTAAAAGGTGCAATCATGGTTAGAAAATGAGTTCCTAAGATAATTAATTGAGACATGTTCTTAACTAATAAGAATTTAGTATTAAGACATATACATTGGTTGCAAATTTGTGCATAAGATATTTTATAATTAATTTCCACTAAGCCACCATTAGCAGTACTGAGAGATTGATCAGTTTTCTTGAAGGGTGTGTTTGGTTTGGTTTTTGGAGATAAATTTTCAAAAAAAAAAAATTTGAAAAGAGTTTAGAAATTTTTTTGGTTTATTTAATTGTTTTTTTTTTAAAATAGTTTCGGAGTATGAAAGTTTGTGATGATTTGATATTTTGTTGTAGTTGAGGAAATATGTGTGAGAGAAAAAGTGAGTGAGAAAGAGAGAGGAGAGAGAAAAAGTGATTGATTGATGTGTAGGAGAGAGAAAGTGGTTTTGGGAAAAAAATTTCCAAAATCACTAAACCAAACAAAATTTTAGAAAATTTTCTCCAAAATTTGTTTCTCAAAAACAAATCAAACAAGGCTGAAATATTTGAAAGGTACAAGACCTTCTCGGATACAATTGAGACCAGTACTAGAGTCAACTAGCGCCATTGTGGTTAGGATGAAATCATGAATTACCACTTTAATTTCAATATACCATTTTTGAAATGTGATGCTATTAAGGAGTAAATTGACAAAATCATTAATAACAAGTAGTTTTTTGTTAGGTTGTTTATTGGATGATTCTTGCAGTTGTGGTTCATAAGGGAATGCCGTATTAGCAAGGAAATCATCTGTATCGGCGGGATTCTCTTCTAGGGCTAAAACTCTAGATTGGAGATTTTGGATATCAATCTTAAGAGTGTGAATTTCATTTTGTAAATCTTGAATTGTGGGTGTGTTTAAGGGAGTAGGAACTTTGTTGACTCGATCAAGGACATCTTTGAAATCATATATATCATATTTTAATTCTTGTGTGGTATGGTTTGTTTGAGCATTTCTTTGTTTTGAATTAGAGTATTTAAACATGGCTTGTTGCTTTTTTTCGGGATCATCAATGCTATCAATAAATTCAAGAATCATTTTTTTCTTGGGCAATGAGAACATTAATACTGAGACTATTCATTTCTAAAATAGCTTTATAATAATCAATGGTTGATTGGCAATGACATTCATGAGAGGATTCAGGATGGTCTTCTGGTTCTTCATTAGAGGAGGTAATAATATCATTGTCTATTTCGTTTAATTGGAAATCATCATCAGATGGATTATCGGAAGAGTTTTCAGATTCTGATTACGGTTCTTTATCTAGGAGGATGATAGATTCTAATTAGCTTTTAAGTTCATCAGAAGCATCTAATTCATGAATTTTCTTTTTAGTAAGACACTTATTGGCATAATGACTAGGTTTACCACATTTCCAGCAAGTGGCAGATTTTTTTGAGGAACTGGGTTTAGAGTTAGAAGTGGATGTATTTTTATTATTGGAAATTTTTCTCTTTTGATAATAAGGTTTCTTTTTGCAATTGGAAAATTTATTGTATTTCTTGGATGTGTATTTTTTAGATTTGCAAGTAGGAATTTTTCGAGAGGAAGATCCGGTGATGGAAGGAAGAATGGAATTGTGACCAAATTGGTAAGAAAATTGACCAAGTTCTGTACGTCCATTGGTTCGCTCTTTTTTCAATTGATTTTTTGAGTTTAATATCATTGCATAAGGAAAGCCCTTCAGCACAAATCTCAAATATGAGTTAGCCAAAGGTATATTGATTATATGGAATTTGACTATTATGTTTTGCACGGAAGCGGGTTTTAACCTTTTCTGCAAAAAGTGTTGGAAGACTGGCAATGAACTATTCTTTCCAAAAATCTTGGTTTGCATCATATCTTTGATAGAGTTTGGAGAGAAATATATCCTTATACCAGCGGAAATGAGTGAGGGTTAGACAACGTAAATTGATAAGAAGTTCTTTGGATCTTTCTAAAACAATTTGGGTATTGCCAATAAAATGTTGGGTGATAGTAGTAACTAGAGTGGTAACGACATCACTAGTAGATTGTCTGGTTATAGGATCTAGGATTGGAACGTCATTGTGGTCTCTTTTAATAGCAGTTAAAATGGCTTGACGTTGTTCTTGGGTAAGGTAATCGTCCCACCAACCTTTAAGTTGGCCAGAAAATCCTAAAATAAGCATTCGGGCAATTGTACCATCATTATTGGTAGAAGGGCGTTTGGCTAGGGTTGCATTGGCGGCCATAACCATATGTTGGCTAAGATTTAAAATTTGATAGTTTGATTTGCCATCTAGATTCCACTCTCGAAGGTCACTACCAGAATATGAGAAAGGAGTGTCATAATGACGTTCTTCGAGTTGTAAATCGATTGGGCTTGGACGAGGGTAATAATTACGTACTGGTGGTTGAGCGGCAACAATAGAAGTTTCTTGGATTAGGTTTGGAGTGGTTGTTGCGAATTATTCATATAAATTGTGTAACACATCATTATCTTGTAGGACATTAATGGTGCCACTATGTGTGCCAGGGTCTTTTCCTTCTCTTTTTGGTGTTGATGGATTGGGAGGAGTAGATGTGTCGACAGTAGGGTAATGATTGGGTTCATTATCATTCAGTACTTTGGTGAGTGTTTCTTTCCGTTTATTTAATTTTGCTAAGAATTCATCACAAGGATTGGTAAAGGAATAGGCTAGGTATGGTAAATTTTTTATTAGAGGGGGTTGGCATGTTTGATTTGGAGGGACTGAGAGATAGAGTTTATCAACTCGTTCTTCAATCTGAGTTGTTTGTTCACCAATTGTTTGAAGGTGTATATTGGTATAGTTTAATTATTCATAAACTTGTCCAATATCATAACTTGTAGTTGTAGTTGTAGGTGGTCTGTTATATGGTTTGGCGTAAAAAGAAAATCCAACACCTCAAAGAGTGCAGGTTTTGCTTGGAGGGTGTACGGATTGAACTGGTTCACTATTAATGATAGGCCAATTTTTTGTATAACATTAAAATGTGTGGAAAGAAGATGTGGAAGAACTATGATTTGATGTTGTGGGCAATATTGATTAAAATACCAATGGAAAAAAAAGTATATGTTGTTGTGATTGCTGTAAAGTAAGAAAATATTCAGATCTAATAAGTTGTTGTTGCTTAGTGGAATGATTTTATTTAAAATAAATTTTATTTTTAGAATTGTAGGGAGCATTATATTCTTTGGGAAGTAGATGATGGTTAATTTTAAAATCATTTTGGATAACATTAATGGAGAGAGACTCGATGTCAAAATCGATGTCTTAGAAATGACTAAAATCAGTTGCATAATTTGTGTGTGGGATTTGATTTGGTTGTCGTCGGGTTGAATATAAAGGTAGATCTATAGAATGACAAGCAAGATATTGTGGAGTTTGAGTGGCAGTATGATATCTTGTAGAAGGTGGTTAGGAAGATATTTGAGATGGATTACAGACATATCTAGATCGTTGAAAACGGGAAACAACTGATCCATCTGGATTTTGGAGAATAGAATTTGGATTCGTTTGGGGTTGTGAGGTAAGGGCTGGAACTGCATTGGGTATGACCCATGTATTGTCATTGTCTTCTGCATCAGCTTGTAGAACCTCATTCCAAGTTATGACTTGCGAAACCATTACTTCAGAATTTTCTTGATGTGCATGAAATAGTATGGTAGATTTTTTGGGATTTGGAGCCACATATTTGAAACCAGGACAAAAAGTAGTTATGGCCTTGAGATAGACTCGGCAACAAATCATGATGTTAAAAGATGGAAAATCCATTTTGTATCATTTTGTTTGATTATTAAGAGTGAGGGTTTTAAGGATGATAGGATCTATTAAAGAAACTTCAAAATTTGGAAAACATTCAAAATAAATTGGACCATGAGCAAGACTGGATTTAATAATGCCTAAGAGGGAATCATCATAGTCATGATGGCGCATATCTCGAAGGGTGCATATAATAGATTTATTCAAATGGAGGCGAGTCATAGGTTTGACACCAACTTGGACAAGACCTAAATGAAGGAAATTGAACTTCTTTTGAAATTTAAGAATTGTAGCTCGATCGAATAATTGGAAATTTTGGTTATCTTGGGTTATAGGTAATATTTGTTCAACTGTTTTGATTTTGTAAGTCTGTTTGAGTTCAAATTTTTTTATCATAAAGACAGTCAATATCTTTGGTAGGTAATTTCCAATTTTGCAGACATTCTTCAATTTTTTCTATTTCTAAATCACTTTGGTTAATAATAATTGGTTTTGTTGAGGAACCTTCACTAGAAATCAGATTAGAGAATGATTTTAATATTCTTGCCAGTATAACTGTAGCTGTCAACAGGTGGTTCTGCCTAAACTCTAACGGGTCAACGATGGCTTTATGCCTAAAGTCCTAACAGCTTACAGACTTCTGTGACTTGAGTGTTACGCTGGTTATAAGGTAAGAAATAAAACCAATCTTAATTTTACTCTTTTCTTTAAATACCAAATTAATCTAAAAACTAACTTGGCTCTGATACCAAATAGGTTCCAAAGATTACAAACTAAGTGAGTGATGCAGTTTACGTACAAATTACAAACTGTAATTGTTTTGGAGACATTTCAGACAAGCATGTTCATCTTTTATTTTTCTTTTAATTGTGGCAATTCTTTGACAATAGTTAATAATTGATTGACCATATGCAAGAGATAATAATAATCTTAAATTAGTTAATTCCTTTTTCTAAATCAGAAATATATTGAATACTACTGTTAATTTCTTGACGCATATCAGAAATTCAAAGCATAACAAAACAAACAATACTTATATTAAAATACGAAATCAGAATAAAGAAAACTTACAATAGGTCACAATCCTGGTAGCAGATTGGACATAACATCCACTAAATACAGTCACACTCTTGATACACTTGAAACACACTCAAATTTTCTCACACAACTTCTTACACTATATTACAATAAGCTTTTGATATTTAGGAAAGCCTGCCTCCTCTGAAGTGTGGCTGGCTTTATATAGATGAAGGAGTTCGAAATTGAAATGAATTGAAATCCGAAGGAATATGCTTTTTACTTTATGGCTTTGTCCTTTTGTTTTGTTTGATTGCCTTTGCTTTGTCGATGGAGAAAGCATTTCGCTTTGTCGGTGGAGAGAGCATTATTGATTGTTTGTTTCTTTTGAATTGTCTTCTGGCATGCATGTGATGGAACCGTCCTTTGTTTATCTTTCTAAGGTGGCTTACAATTGTGATTGTCGGTGAAGTCTTTGGATGCTGAGGGAATTATTGTCCTGAGAGTCACATGGTTCATAGATTATTAAGAACGATACCCTGACACGTGTCAGAATAATCATCATCAAGATTTTGGGTAGGAATTTTTGGAGAGGATTTGGTCGAGGTAGTAAGGGAAGATATTTTTGGTGATGAAACTAGAGGTTGTTTGGATTTTGTGAGAATTGGAAGGAGAGATTCTAATACAAGATCATCATCCGAGTAGGAAAGCGACTCTGCATTGGCCATAAGGATCATTTTCATTTTGATGGCCTTTTTGTATTTGTGTTCAAATTCGGATCTAGAAATTGAGGGATACTTTTCTTTTAATTTTTGCTTTAATTATGCCTTAAAGGCATTATAATCAAAAGACTTATTTGATTTTGGAGTGGAAGACATTACTGATGGAGCTGTATTGATGGCAGCCTTCTTTTTACAATCTTTATAGAATGAAATTAATTTATCAGGAAATTGGTCGAGTGGAATTTTATAACTTTTCCACCATTTTGTTGCAATTTGGCGGGCAAGATATTGAGTGTTGCCAAGTACTCGAATAGTATATTGCCAAGTCATAATCCATGGAAATTTAAAATCTATTGTAAAATATAAAAACTCTGGGTAAGGTAAGGAGGGATGGTCTCCTTCCGATAAATATCATAGGACTCTTTGAGGGGTTCTGGCAAAGCTTCAAATTGTAGACCAAATTGAGTCCACCATGACTCAAACCAAGTGGGAATTGATTCTGTTAAAATATCAAAATTGGGTCCAAAACGGATCCACCATGAGTGTTGGAAAAGCTGATTTTGGAAGTAAAAGACATGGTACCAAGCCTGTTGGTAATCATAATAATTATATTGGTTTGGTTTGATATTTGGATTGGAAAATTTGCAGAAAATTGTCAGATGTCCCCATTCCCCAGGAGAAATTATTTTGAGTATGTGGAGTTTGGAATATTGGAGAAGGCTTTTTTCATCTCTAAAATAAACATGTTCCTCGGTGATAGGATGGGTTTCTTCAAGAATTTTTTCATAGCAAATTCTAGAGTGTTGGCCAGAATGTTGAAGATAATGCCAGTTGTTTTGAAAATAATGGGATATGATGGTTTTTGGCTTAGTGTTTGTGTTTTTGAGGAAAAATGTGAAATGGTCAACCGTAATGGGGGTGATGGGATAAGCAACATCATGGGTATAATAGCCACGATCAGTTGATGTATGGGATAAATTGAGTCTTCTTTTGGAGTAAGTAACCTGTGAGGGGTTATTTAGTCTATAAGTCATCCAGTAAAAATATGTTTGAACGCGGATTCTTCGTTTGCGATAATGATTGAAAATGTAGTGATATTTAAATTGCTTTTGATGGGGGCTGAACTTCTGATTGGGCAGTGTCTGGAGATCCCTGTAAAAATTCACAAGTAAGAAAACCATGCAGGGAATTTGATTCACCTCGTATATATTCAATTCTGAAATCAAAAACACATAAAAATACCTTGCAAATGAGCAAAGGCTTGTTTAGAAACAATATTCTTGACATCCTTTTCTAAAACCGCTTTGGCAGCTTTGCAATCAATACGTAATAAAAATTCTTGATTTAATAAATCAGATTCAAATTTCTTAATACAGGAAACAATAGACAATATTTCCTTTTGAATAGTAGAATACTGTGTTTGTGGTCCTTTCCATATTGCAGAGGTAAAAAAAACTAATTGTTTACCTTTATATAATTGTTTGAGGATGCCACCATAACCGATATCGCTAGCATCTGTCTCCACAATTTTGTAAGTAATAGGAATTGGTAAACATAATAAGGGTAAGAATTTTGCTCTTTGTTTAATCCTTTGGACTGCCACAGTATGTTCATGGGTCCATGGAGAAGGATTTTTTCAGAGACAAGTATATAAGATTTTAGTATCTTTGTGGAGATCTTTATAAAATTCAAAAATGTAATTTCAGCTTCCAAGGAACTTTGTAGTTGGATTTTGTCACGAATTTCATCTGGGAATAAACCTTTGAATGGGGATGATAGTGCCTTTGTGAATAATGTGGCCAAGAAATCGTATGGATGTTTGGAATAATTGCATTTTTTTTGTACTAAGGACTAAGCCATTATTTTCGATAATATTATAAAATTTGTAAAGATACTTGTTGTGTTGAAACACAGAATTAGAATAGATTAATACATCATCAATATATACAAGTGTAAAAGCAGTATAAGGATTAAAAATAACATTCATAATATTTTGGAATTTGGAAGGGGCATTTTTGAGGCCGAAACGCATTACATCCCACTCGTAATGGCCAAATGGTACTATGAAAGTAGTCTTGTAACGTTTTTTTTTTTGAGATTTGAACTTGTCAGAAGCCAGATTTTATATCAAATTTTGAAAATATTTTTGCTTCATAAAGACAGTTTAATAAATCTTTTTTATTGAGAATTGGGTATCTGTAGACACTCTATTTTTGACCGCCCTTAAGACTTGGGCACTATTGATGGTTTACTTGGTGGAGAAATGTGTGCAGGGAAAAGGTTCAGTTTCTTCGGCAATGAGAGAGTCAAATCTCAACTTCATACTCCTTTTGGACCAAAACAATCTTGATCAAAAGATTTTAGATCTTGAAACCCTCTCTTTCAAAATGTTTTGAAAATAAAGTTCCTACGATGTTCCGACGCTCACATTTTGTTAAATGTTGTGCTTTTCGGTAAACCGAGCAAAGACGAAGTGGAAATGAATGAAAGAGAGTTGAAATCCTTGAAAAATCTTTCAAAACACCTTATTTAGGGGTTTGGATTTGAGGAAAATTGGAGAAGAGGAAAGAAACCAAGTTAAAGAAGAAGGTGGGTATGAATCGCTAAGAGAGAGAGTCGAGCGGTCCTCACTAAATCAAGCCTATCTGTCTATACACTTGGATTTTAACTATGAGGCCACCACCGTTGGAAAGCTTACTTCCAGGGCTTCATTTTGCACTCAAGAATCTCCTAAAGCCAAGTCTGGATGGGGGAGATATGGTTGGTTGAAGTAGGGCATCAATCTGGTTGGACCGAAACTGCGCGGCTTCACCAAAACAGGCATAACCTTTTGCATAGTTGGAATTTTGATGCAAGGTTGGTGCCATTGGAAAGCTAACTTCTGGGGCTTCAATTTGGACACTAGACAACCACTTTTTGGCCTTTCCAGCCATTGGCCGACCACTTTTATTTCCGGGAGACCACTTTTTGTCCTGAAAAACCAGAAAAAGTAGTCGGCCGACCACTTTAACTGGTCGGCGGCCTTCCTGCATATTCTACAGGTGTTGTGGATGCCAACTATGCCAGCTGAAGGGTACAGACTATATCCTCCATACACGTGTATGAAGGGATTTATCCAAGCTCTAAGCTTCTCCAAGAAGCTTTAGCTTATGTTTTTCTATAAGAGAGGGGCTCCCTCTTCACTCCAGAGGTTCTGGATTTTGGGCTACGAGCATAGGCTTACACTCTCTCTATATCCCTCTCTTTCTCTCTCTATATTGGTGCTTTGCTTCACACTTGCACACACAACCTCATAGCCAAACACTCTTACCTTGTTGCTGAGTTGCTGGAGGGTCTTGAGGGAGCTCAAGAGTTGGTTTTGGCTCAGAAAATTTGCTGGTATTGCAGTGCTTCATGGGTAACCTTCTTTTTTCCCCTTTTTAGCTCTATTTTGATCACTCTCTTAGCCATATTTGCATGCTTCTCTTGGCTTAACTTTAAACTACAAAAAGCTTTATTTTTGAGTACTTAACATGTTTGTTTGAGGCTCCTTGGGTGTTGGGGGTGTTCTACCCCCTTTTGTGCCTTGTTTGGCCTTGTTTTGTGCCATGCCTTGAGGCCTTTGAATTAGTCTTTGCTTAGCCTTTTAACCACTGAAATCCAGTGGATTTTCAGTGGTATGTATGTGGTTTTGAGGCCTCAAATCAGAGGGGTGTGATCCCCTCTCTTCTTGTTTTGTTTGCTTGCATTATTGGCCTATCAAAGGAGCATGTGTTTCCACCATTTTGAGGCCTAGTTCAGGCACTTTTTTGTGACTTCTAGGGCCTTCCTTGACTCTGTTCATGGCTGGTTTGGTCACCTTTTGCATGCTTCTTGTATGTGTAGTGTAATCCCATTTGTGGCTCATCAAAGTAGCATGTCTTTCTAGCATGTATTGGCTCCATTTCAGTGGGTTTTTGGCCATCATTTGACATGTCATAACTCTATTTTGGGTTAGTTTGATGGCCCCATGCATGCTCCATGCACTTGTGATGCATTTCCATGAAATAGTCTAACATGCATCATGCTTCGACATGTCATTTTATCATGCTTTTGGCTTAGCTCTGAGAAGACTTTGTTCATGTTTTAGCATGCTTAAGGTCTGATTTATGCTGTTTTGGTCATGCATGCCATGCTTTGTATAGCCATAGTGCATTTTAGCTCACTAGCCTTGAGTTTCCAAGCCACTAGCATGCATTGCTTGGGCTATTTGCATGATTTAGTATCATTTGGAATGATATTTCAGAGCTTATATCTTTGCCATATTCTCATGTTTATCACTCCTTCAATGTGTTTGAGAGTTGCACCTTTATGCCTTGTTTGTGAGCCATTGCATGAGCCTCATTTTCTTGCCTTTCAAGCCATCATCTCAGTCCATTTTGGCTACTATTTTGGCCTGCATAATGTCTGTTTGGGGCTGGTTTGGCCATTTGAGCATTGTCTTGTATGCCTCTAGTGTAATACACTTCACTAGCTTCGATGCTTGAGCCTTTCAACATGCATTACATGGGTTGTTTACATGATTCTAAGTCATTTTGCATGCCATTTCAGTGGTGGAACATATGCCATTGTACTCCATGTTTCATCCTTTCAATGCCTTTGGAGAATTGTATTTTGTGCCTTGAGCTTGGGCCAATATGCATGCATGTTTGTATAGCATTTTGAGTTTCTATCTTAGCATGTATGGCCACTGATTTGGGCATGACTGAGGTCAGTCCATTTTGATTTAAATCCATCGAGCATTGTGTATGCCATATGGTTCATTGCGTTGTGTATGCCATGTCCATTCGCATTGCGTATGCTAGTTGTTGTTCATATTGTTGCATGCTTATGTTGTCTTGCATTGAGTATGCATGCATTAGCATAATTTGCATGTCATTAGCTTTGTTAAGTTAATCATGTCACATTGCATTGAGTGGGCCATGTGGTTCTTAGCACTGTGCATTGTGCATGCCGTTAGCATTAAGTATGCTAAGTTACATTACATTGCATGTTTGCATGCTTGTCCCTTACATGTTGTTTGCATTCTTGTTTAGTTGTATTGCATTGAGTTGCATGCTTGAGTCGCATTGGGTATGCCGTGCTTGCTTTGCATTTGTGTTTGGAATAGGTGTTAGTCCAAACACGGGAAACGAGGGACGTTTCATACTTGAAGTGATGAAACACGCCTCAATTCTCGATCGCCGACGCTCTTGATCATACATGATAGAGTTTTAGGCTTTATGTGTTTACTTGTGCATTCATTTCCATATTGAATTGTGCAACTTCGCTTCTCGGCCATCATGTATTGAAATGCGTGATTGATGGCCCGAGGGTCGAGAACCACACTCCCTTGAGCTTATGAAATGATAGGGAAGGTGGTTGTGCACATATATCTTGCAAATACATTGCCATGCCCTTTCTTGCTCTCTGTTGCAGCAAATTGAAGTCTGGCAGCAGAAACTGGTCGGCCGACCAGGTAAAGTGGCTGGCTGACCACTTTTTCTGGTTTTCAGCACAAAAAGTGGTCGGCAGGTGGTCTCCAATGCCAACAACTGGTCGGCAGCATCTCTACAGGTTCCCATGGTGGAGTTTCAGCCTTCTGGAGCCTTGTGCAGTGTTCTGGGACCAGTTGCAAATAGAGGCAAATTGGGGTATCGCAATAGATTTCCGAGCGAGGCGATTCGAGCATGCATGCATCCCTCGTCATGAGGCCATTTCAGTGTTTTGTTAGCTTAGAATGTATATTTGTTTCAATTTTGGTTGTGTAATAATTAATTAGCTAGAATAGTTAGTTAATTAGTTGGTTCTATATTATTTATTCGGACCCTCCTCCGAGAGGGCAATGTTGTAAATAAGTGTGCGTGTGTGTGATGCATGTTTTCCAACCCCCATTTCTTTCTTCCTTTTATTTACTAGCTTACGATGGTTAGTTTTAAGGGCATGTTTCAATTAGCATCTTTATGCTCACATGTTCGCATTCATTCATCTGTCTTGCATGCACTGGGCTCGGTGCATCATACTAACTGCATTGTATTTCAATTCCTGTTTGAATACATGTATCAAGTTGCATTTTACATGATGTTTTAGAATAGCCGAGCCTATCTTAGTTGCATTTTGCATGTGTTGCATTAGGCATTCTTGACATAGCTAGAATCATGCATGATTACTAACTATCTTTTATTTTCGTTTGAAGTACTCGGTAAGTGTTTGTGCTTTAGCATCCTTGCATGTGTGTGAGTGACTGCCATGATAGTATGCTTGCCATGAGGCTAACTACTTATGTGATATAACTGCCTGAATGCCTGTGGATGAAGGTTGGGTTACTTGAATTGGAACAATTCATTGATTGCGAGTTTTAAGCCCACTTGAGAGTGGCAAATCACCATATTTTCTAAGCCCACTTGAGGCTGGCAAAATCCGCATTTTAGCCTGCTTGCGAGTAGCAAACCACTTTAAAAAACAAACATGAGATGTTTTGTTCCAACTTGAGCGATCCAGTCTATACCTGTATGCTGTGCGCACCACATAGTAATTCTAGGTTAATAACCGGAATAAGAGCACATGTGTTTTAAAAAACAAGATATCATGTTAGTAAAGGCCGATCTTTGATCGAGCGAGCGGGGGTGCTCATTGCATGACCTTCCCCTCTCGTATCCAAGTTCCCGAGCCGAGGCAACTTTGGTGATGACGGACACGTGGCCTTAGGCACAAGTTAGGGTTTCCTAAATTTCCCAAAAATAAAATATTTAGGTGGCGACTCTGTATTTGGCAAAGCAGTCCATGTTTGGCACTTCTTTCTAAAAATCAATTTTTCAAAACGATTTGCCGAATTTGGACTCTTTAGTGATTTATTAATCTCGCATTGCACTTTGCAAGATCAGATTAAGAACCGTGACATTGAGTCCGAACTGTAGTGAGCCCAATGAACAAAACGGGATTTTTCCAGGACGTTAGGGCGCGTCTACAGTATCGAATCTACTGTAAAACCTTATTGAGTGGGGTATAGTTAATTATTAACCTAGGTGTTTCCCATTCTAATTCAGCATTTTTATTGACATAAAAAGCAGAGCAAGACCATGGAGACTTACTCAGTCGAATTAATTTTTTATTAAGATCATTGATTTCTTATTTGCAATGTTCCATTAATTTTTTATCCGTTTGAATTGGTCGAGCTTTGCTAGAGATTTGTCATTCATTGAAATCTTTTTCATATGGTAGATCAACCATATGTTGTTTACGGTGCCAAAATGCATAAGGTAGTTCAGAACATAAATCGTTCTCAAATAAAGATTGGATTTTTTTGAATAATAGATTGAACATAAAGTTGTTGTAATTTCTGGTCAACAACTTTGTAAGAAATTTCTTTTTAGAGTAAACAAATTTGTTTTTATTTATAAAAAATATTTGTTTTGAGCATATTCCCATCTCCAATCCAACACATTTTATTTCATTAAATTTGAATTTGATGAAAAAAATACTTTTTATTGCTCCAATGGATTTACCAAACCAATATCAAATCCAAGATATGTCACAATTTTCATCAAATTGAGGATAACTATAGTTTTCACCAATTTACTGTTCAAAATCGTTGGAGTTATAGGTTAATACAACATCACTGGATGACCGGCCGGATGTCCCTCGGACGCCACTTGGGTGAAAAATTACCCAAAACATATTACATATTTTTGTGAAAATTACATTGGTCAGTCGACCGGGACCGGCTGGATGTCCTCCTAGTCGACCGGTGATTTGATGACTTTCCGTTGGACCACGCGATATTAGATGGAGTTTTTATTCAATTTTCTACTCAAATTTGATGGAAAAAAAAAGGTTAAACATTGGAGATACCCTAATATGTATCCAATCCAAAGGGACATGGACAGCCTAACCACAAAAGAAAAATACAAACCATAAAATAATAAACCCATAAATGAAGCATGAAGATTTTTCAGAAACAAAATACCAACTACGTCAAATCTATGATATTTCCAAGTTTTCTGTTATTTTCTTTTCTTCTAAAACAAAATGTTTTCTTCCCCAAATTGCTATGTTAGTAAAATGGTTCAATAAAAGCTTCTCACTGTCAACTCAAACGCCAAAGTAACAAATATCAGTCTGCATCTTGAAACACTTCCTCAAATATATAAGAGCTACACGTTAAAAAGGCCAAGAAATGGCTGGTCCGAGTCGAAAAACACCTAGCAAACCGAGAGCTTAATTTTGTACCCCTGGGCCGATCCCACCTCCTATAATGTCTGACTGAATCTAACAACTGGTTACAGATCCAGATGGTCAGTTGAACTCCACATATTTTGATCATCAGACTGTGGATCTCCAAAAATAGCTTCAATCCTTGGTTTTGCAGGTTGATCTCTCCCGAGAGGGAAATTCCAAAATGAATCGGAATTCTCAAAGAATATGTAAAATGCAACTGCAGATGCCAAAAATAATCCCAGAAGAACTAAATAGACCTGCCACTCTGCACATGAGAAGGGGGAAAAAAATAGATCAGCCTCAAATGTCAAACAGAGAGAGAGAGAGAGAGAGAGAGAGAGAGAGAGACCTTTCCAATCAGCAGGAACATTCAGCCTAGTCACCATAGCTCCCCATTCTTTAGAAGTAGTAAGCACAATCCTGCATAATGCATTCCCACCCACATAGGTCAAAGCAAATACCAGGCTTCAAAGGGACATGGCTAGCCTAACCACAACCGAAAAATACATCCAAGCATTTAATTTCTTTTAATCAGTTATAGATGAGTTGACATTGTGAATAGAGTTTTCTTATCTGTGAACTACACAGTATATCTGATTCCTTGTTGGACCTAGCCTTGGTCATTCATCAAGCAGAATTGCGGATGTTTGTCATGGGATTAGAGCTAAAACTTATTTTCTTCTTTTTTTAGGGTCCAATCTGAAGGAAGACAATTCGTTTCAAGGTGCTTGTATGACTCCAAGAAACTTCACAACAAAGTCCATGTCAGGCTGGCATGTTTGTATATAATTTTGATAAATAAACTGACACGTTTGTATTGGAGCTCAATGCCTTGTTTTTTCAAATTCATTTTTGAGTATAATATGTTTCGTTGCATTAAAATCTGAAAAGTGCTTCTCATCTCTTACCAACCATAGCTTTCCCAAAAATCTAAGAAAAAACTTCAAATTTCTGTAATAGATCAACCAGTTTCATGAATCAAGTGCCGATAGGAGTGGAAAACATGGATATAGAACATTAATCACAAAAATGGTTAAATTAACTGATGAAGGAATATGAATTGAGATAATTCAGTAGTCCATTCAGGACCAGGAAGCTGGAAGGGAAAGATAGGAGCACATACATAAATTTTGACCTTCTTCTACCTGTACAGCCATAAATCTGACACCATATGTATTGTGTCTCAATCAATTGGGGTCGGGTCAGCTACATAAGCCACTTTTCCCCATCATGCTCTATCAAGGGCCATATCTTTAGTTAAACCAAGTAAATTCATATGATTCTTTACTACATTATCCCATGTCAATCTTGGCCGTATCCTTCCCATAGTGTTTCCATTAACCGTGATCCAATTGCACTTACTCACCATTACCTCTACCGGTCTTTGTCATACAGGATCAAACCATCTTAGCCTATCCCCAAAATGAAATGCTTAAAGTAACATAATATTGCAACTACCTTCCTCTTTCTTTCCCCCTGAATTACAATTGTTAGAATTTTTCCCAAGAAGTATTTTATTTGTTTTTTTAGACAAAAGTAAGGAATCGATCCATCTTAACCATTGATCACAAGCACAGTGTATATATATATTAAATAGCAACAAAATAAATCACAAGCAAATACAAAATGCAAGAGTATTAACCTTACCTTTCACTAGGACAGAACTCCAGCGATGCAATGCGTGAACCCAAGTGAAGCCTCTTACTCCAGTGGGAGACCTCCATTTTTTTCAGTTCAACTACACATACATCCCCATCTTTGCTTCCTCTGTAATGAAGGAAAAATACACATATCATTGAATTTAAAAATCACAAACCAAGGCACCAGCCTAGTACACTATTGCAATGAGTTAAAAACATTATGAAAAAGTTTACAAACTGATGTCATCAAACACCATTTCTAGAATATCACATAATTTTTAACTATTCAGCATGAGACTACAGATTTTCTTTTCCTTAAGCTATGAGCCATACAATGTGAAAAATCTACTTTAAAAAGGTCAAATACATGAAAAGGCAACTTTTAGCACTACCTTTCTGCAAATGAAGGATCATGCTAACTTTTTGGCTAAGCACAAAACGGGCAGGATTGGAGAATTTGTCAATAAGGTAATAGCCTCAGTAAAAGCAAAGAAGTCTGACGGTATAAAGGTGCTAAGGGCTATATTTCTTATATAATCATAATTATGCCTCAACATCCATTCCATCTCCCATCCAAAAGTCAAAAGTAAATAAGTGCATAGCAGTTCAAATTTGATATGAGAAAATTTGTCCAATATATGTTGGTGCTGCAGTGCAGTACGAAAAGAACAAATAAATTTCAATGAATAAATTGCATAAAGACAACCCTAATGGTAAAAAAAAAAAATATAAACGAAGCACATTTTAAAATCCTGAGTTGCAGATAATCCATTAATCAAGAATATATTAGCAATACATTGGTCCACAGGTTCTCTACAAATACTCCACACTTCAGCTTCAGTGAATTGAACATAAGTTGCAACTTAACTTGCAAGCATATTAAACCCTGCCTCAAATTGAAAGAAGTTAGTAGAGAGCTTGTTCTGGTAAAAGACTAAAAGAATAGAAAACATTTATTTCAAAAAGGTTAGGGGAGAACGTGGAATTCTATTTACAGTACTTTGAGATCAAAGTAATGACCTGTACAGTTAATTTTCCAAAACTTAAGGCTCACAATGAGATATGTACCATTAGTTATAAATATTACAATCCAAATAGAGATTTCAACTAGGTAAACCAACTGTACTTATTCTTATAATAAATGCAAGCTAAGCATAGTACCATACAATATAAACTTAAGTGGAAAAGAAAAGCAGCGCACTTCTTCCATCTTGTTCTAATTAATGCAACCTAAGAATAGTGTCATATATTATAAACATAAGTGCAAAAGAAAAGCAGAGCACTTACAGAGCAAGGTATTTCCCGTCCAGACTCATGGACATTACAGAAGCAGGCTTTCTAAGTAGTCTCTTGTGCCCAATTTTTTTCCATTCACTTATGTCCCAAACAACAGTGAGTGCTTTATTACCTGCATTATATAAATAAGCTTACTTCAAATGTAAATAAGTACCGATGAAAAGGGGGGGGGGGGGGGGGGGGAATAAGAAATGAATGCAATGTGAGAAGTTAGAAGTGGCTCTAATTGAAGATCAAATGAGAGAATAGTTTAAGGTAGTAGACAAACTAACACGCTGATCTTGTCATGTGGATGATACTACGAGAGGAATTAACACTAAATTAGAAATATAGAGAAAAGAACTTGAGTCAAAATAATTTAAAATAAGTAGAATTAAATTTGAATAAATGGAATGTAACTTTAATAGCAATAGAAATAGAAATAGTGAAGATTGAAAACCATAACAAAAAGTGAACAAATTCATTACTTGTTTCAATTATTAATAAGGATGAAGATGTGATCCATAAAATCAAACTTCAAAGTATGTTGGCTCAAGTGGAGCAGCGTTTTCGGGCATATTATGTGATCGAAAGATACAAAGAAATTTGATTTTTATTTTTATTTTTATAAAACATCTATAAGGTCAACACTGCTTTATGGAACATAATGTTAAACGACTAAAAACAATACGTTCATAAAATGAGTGTAATCGAGATGAGGATGCTTAGATGGATGTGTGGTAAGACTAAAAATAATAGAATTTTAAATTAAAAGAGCAGCAATAATTGAAGATAAGTCCAGAGAGATCACATTAAGATGGTTTGGTGGTTTGGTCATATACAACAAAGACTGCTTGCTAGATACAAAATTAAGAAAGAGTGATATAATCACTGTAAATGGAAATAATAATTGGGGGGATGGCGGCGGCCTGAACTGACATGGGATGCAATTGTAAAAAAATACAATTTATTTAATTTAACTAAACATAAAACCCTTGACAAAGTGGAATGGAGAAAAAAGATCCATGCAGCAGACCCCACCTAATTGGGATGCTTAGTTTTGTTCAGTTTTAGACCAGCTAACAAGCTGGTAAGAATAAGTAAGATGATTCACATCAAAGTGACAAAAGTTCAAGGACGCAAGTCAAGGAACTGTGAAAGAACATGTTTGCCTTGGATTTAACTAAAGACATGTCTGAACAAAGCTAACTGGGTAAAATGGATTCATGTAGCCAAACCCCAGTGATTGGGATTAGGGTTTTGTTGAGTTGATTTGTACAAGTACTAATAGTAAGGGATGAAACACTGTATCATGTTCCTTTGTGTTTTCAGATAAATATACCTTTTTGAACAGTGCAAAAAAGGAACGGTTTTGTTCCGTCCTTAGAAAACCGACATAGTTCTATCTTTTCATCCTGCAGCAGAGAGAAGAGAGGATATGATATCAAGTCAAGAGTTCAACAAGAAGCATAAAAAATAGTGGTACCGCCATATGTTGTTAGATTAAATAAACTGTACCGAGTTGCGAGTCAAAGAAGTCACTGGAACACCATCATTTGTCTTCCATATTCTTGCAGAACCATCAGTAGATGTTGTAGCTAAGAACTCTGAGTCTAGGCTGCAAGTTTGAAGAGGAGAAGCTAATCATTTAAACATAAAATTTTACACTCTTTCAATATGTTATATAGCTATCATTTTTTATATAGTTTTATTAACTGCCTGCTAATCATTTTTTCTAAACAGACGCTTAAGCAGTTAAACCATTCTTTACATTCAAATACATAAATATCTACATATGAACAAACACAATGAAATATATGCACAATGACCCTAACATTCCTCTGAAAAACACATGTGCGCATGAACTCCTGTGTCTGTCTGTGTGCATGTGTGAGGAGCTGAATCTGCTGAGGATACTAATAACAGCCACTAATGTGATTTCTATAACCAATTTGAGGCTCATATTCTCTTGATTCCTCTTTCCTTTTCCACAAAATCCCAGCATTTACAGCAACATTAGTCTATTTGAAACACTGGTCTTCCTCTGATATACAAGTTATGTCCACAATACATTTATCTGTAATCACAAGATTTCCTAAAATGGGTATTTGCATGGAGCCCAACTCTCAGGAACCTTTTAAGCATAAAGCAGGAAACTGTAAATCTTCTTGTCCAAGAACCACATCTCTTGGCATTTGCATGGCAATGTTTTTTAAAACAAGAAGAAACAAATTTTCATAAGTTTACACAACTAAGCCAGAATGCTTATTATTACTCAGTAATCATGTATTTTACATGAGATATGAATGCGAAAGCTGCGTACATGTACATAAGCTTGGAAACAAAAGAAGCTGAGTGAGAGAGAGGCCATGCAATGCTGTAGGCAAAAGTGGGAGGAAAGGAAAGAAGAAAATTGCACTATGCATGTGATTTTGTAGGGGTGACGAGGAATGGGTGAAGAGGGGATGTAAATCAGAAGCAAAACTTAATGAGAGTGAGAGAGTGCGCTATGCCCAACATGTTTGGGGAGAAAAGCAGGAATATTTACCTTGAGCGGAACAACGCTCGTACAAACATAAATCTATATTGCGAAGTGGCAGGGTCAGTTATCTTTGTAAATCCAAAGTGAAAGAGGGGTAATGTTCAGAAATTTCATTAGGAAAGGCCAACAAAAACCAGGGTTAGGCATCCCTAAAAGATAGTTTGGATAACTTTACTGCATACATGCATGAACATCAACATAACATACAGTTACGCATGAAACATCACAAAATAAACAAGTAAGTTGAATTCCTACCTAAAATCCATATCTTGGAAGGACTTGTGAGCTCTTGGTTCATCTAAAATGACACGCAGGCTTGGCCATTCAAAGATTCTGAGATGCCCATCCTAAAGTTAATTAAGGAATTGAGTCTCAATACACAAGTCTATTCACAGACAATCATATGTGCGGTATTAAAATGCAAGTTATACCATTCATCACACTGGGTTATTGCTTACCTCCCCACCACTAGCAAATCTAGATCCATCAACACTAAAAGCTAGGCATTTCTGAAAGCCACTACCTTGGAGAGGAACAAATTCTTTGGCCGACATTTTATGACCGTACACCTCGAACACTCTGCACATCACAGAAAAAATTTCATCCTATTTATAGACCAGAGACAGGAATGGAAATCATAATGATCATATAACAAACACTACCTTAGCTAGATTTAAGGTCTGAATAATCTCAAGTGAAAGGTCAATGGATAAACAAGCAAAGGTTGAATACACTTCTCAAAAAACTAAAAATTTTGACAACTTTTAGGCCCTCCAACCAGCCAACCAATTAACATATCAAAACATCATTTAACATCAAAGAATTTGCTGAGGGCCTCAGAATCAGTTTTCTGAAATTTTCTGAAAAAAATAGAAATTAGTTTGACAAAAATAAACACCAAGAAGCAGAGAATCAGAGTGTAGATAATACCATCAGTGATGATCAGCCAAGAAGCAGAGAATCACAATACAAGCACGTCCTTGGAAAAAAGGCACTTACCACAATCTTAGCTTAGCATGATGTCATGGCATTCAAATCATTAGTGTAGATAATACCATCAGTGATGACGAAGTTAAAAGCAGAAGTTCCACAGGCTTTTTCTTTTCTTTTTTTTTTTATGGGCGAAGTTCAAAAGCTTTTCCACAAATTAAATGAAAAATGAACAATTTAGGCCAATATGTATGAAAGCCTACGCTAACAATTACTCTGACAGCCAAATCCACTTAGCAGAGATCCCACACAAAGATGAAACAAGCCTAGTGCTTTGGGATATTAGTGAAACTTTCTTCTCATTTTCTTCTCATCTATGTGAGACAGTTAACCTAACAATCATTCTTCTAGACCAACTACCACAAGAACCCTGCAATAAATCCAAAGGGCTAGTTCTCTGTCTACAGCAACTAATCACTATTTTTATTTCAGACGTGAAAGCCAAATCATTGCTTTATTTGAGTTTTGGAGATAAAAATGTGTAGCAGTAAACGAATAAATTAATTAGAGTAAATTAGACTAACACCCTTTGAGGTTTAAAAAAATATACATCAAGCCCACAAGTTTGGCATAATTACATTGGGCTCCCTTAAGGTTTTAGTTGATATAAAACTCAGCCTCCTTTTTCATTAATAATTTGTTAGTAGCATGGATGGAAAGATGATGTTATTCTTTCCACTTAAATGTATATTTTACCTTGTTTATCCATGTGTCTACACACCATCTGCATTAGTTCCATTACAGTCATTTTAGTTTTACCAAAAGGGAAGTCGATGTAGTTATGTCAGACTTGTGGGACTTAAATGTATTTTTTCTAAGCCTCAAGGTGGTCAGTGAGATTTACCCAATTAACTAAGATGAGAGCTTAACTAGTTGAATCATGCTAATGACAACCCAAAGGTCTGTTGCTAAGGGGAGGAAAAAGCCAAAAAACAAGAATCTCAAGGTTTTTTTTTTTTTTTTTGTTTCCACATTGGATCCCAAAGCACTTTCACATTAAGGACACAACAATTTGTGATGACATCCACCGAAATAAAGGGTAGGAAAGGTTGATAAGTTCAATATTTCGCTGGACAACATAGATTCACAATAGTTACATATATAAAATGTAGAATTGCAGCAAGACAATAAAAGCTGAAAAGGATATTAAAAAGATTCATTTTTTTTCTTTGTTTGAAGACCAAGCATAATTATCCAACTTCAATCAATCAATCAGAATTTTCTGATTGTAATCGTACTCAGCCCAAAAATTTTGTTTTATAGCACTTGGAGACATTGGAAACAAAAAGCTTCCTTTGAAAGTGATATTTATTAGATGAAGACTTGAGGCTTATGCTTTCAAGAATACATGATGTTCTCACTAAAACTACAGACACAAAAAGGCAAAGGGAAACAATAGTGAAAAGTTCTAGTATAGATAGTTTGAATAGGCGTATTAGTAAGCAGTCTTTTCTCTGGCATCATACTATCACCCAAATCAGTAGCGGACCCATAAATTTTGGGAAGGGGAGCCAAGGTAAAATTCTTTAGATTTTGGAGAACTAAGAAAGATTATATAGATTTTGGGAGGTCAAAATGCTAATTTCTTCTTTAAATGCTCAAAAATGCATGGTGGTAATGAGAATTTTAAGAAGTTTGGGAGCCTAAGGTAAAATTATTTGAATTTTATAGAGGTCAAAGTAAGATTATGGAGATTTTGAAGGGGCTAAAATACTAACTTGTTTTTATAAATACTCAAATTATATGGGAGCAAATGAATTTTTTATGAAGTTTAGGGTGGGCATGGCCCTCACCCGCCCTCTGTGTCTGGCCACTGACCCTGATGCACACTCCAGCCCACTAAACAAATTAATCATTGCCTAAAGGTGGTTTTACGATTTGCACCTACTATTTCATCTTGAATCTCCATAGAATAGATAGGTAGGCAAGGCTATAATCAGTTTGAGAGAGAAAAAATACTTTGATTAGAATAGAATCCAAAAAAGAAGATAAGTCTAAACAAAACAAAAGGCAATGGAGCTAGGAGTATTCCATTAAGGAGGTTGGAAGGAAGGTATAGGGAAAATTTTGCCGAAAAGATGGTGAGTAGTCAGGCTGGGTTTAATAGATTAAATAATTATTAACATATTACTTAATATAGGCCAATTAACCTAATCAAAAACTATAGGAGACTAGTCTCAATTTAGACATGTTACTCACTTCTCATAAACTTATGTACTTATTTGAATTTTAGTCAATGTTCTTAAGCTCATAAAGCTTTGCACGTGGATCAATTAAAAACCAAATCTCTTTTATTTAATAAAATTTAACTGTTTTTGGCAAAGAATGTTCGTTTAATATGATTTCACACTAATCAAGTAGACTATATTTTTAATTACCAAAAACAAAAAGGTAAAACTATATTTCTTATTTACTGGAGGATTTTTTTTTTATTATGCGGTTACCATTGGCTTTTTAATGGGAGGCCAAATTAAATTTTTTGGGTCATTACATTAGACATTAAATTTTGAAGGGCAACCCTTATACGAAGTGGGCTTTGTAATTTTTTTAGAAATGCAGATTTAGTTTGACAGGGCATGATATAGGATGCAATAATATTTGGAGGATTAAATACATATAAAAATGAATTTTCGCAAAACTTTGGCTGTAAGTAAATAAAATTTCCAAATTAAGCTCTCTGAGGACAATATTTAATGATCAAAGAGGCAAATGCAACTATTTTCAATATTAAAAGGTTCCAAGCCAAAATCCTCATCCCATAAGAAACTCCTCCAGATCGGCAGTCATTCTCTAATTACTACAGTTCCATATGATTCTAGATTGATCAATTCAACATAGGTCCATTGAAAGAGGATTGCTTTTGTTTTGAGGTTCTCACTATGCAAAGATGGAAACCCCAATTCTGCTATCTAATAGCAAGACTTTGCCCCAATCTTCCTTCTCATTTGCAAGAAGATTCATTAGAACCATACTGTAAATTCTATATTAGGTAAAACTCTGAACACAGAAGTCCAACCTGCTTTATATTTATACATGAGTAAGGGAGTGGCAAAGTCCGAGAGCTGGTTAACCTCCAAAAATGACACAAATACCTTATCAAATTGTCAAATTAAATGTCCGACTTTTCTGCTTATATGCATCAGATAAAAATCAAAGTGCCTGTTTAGCATAACTTGAGCATATTAACATTCTCCTTTTGTCAAGATGCCTACGGTTTTGATGTTCTAATCAGGCATGTCAGATGCATTAATCATTTCCAATACCCATGTGACCTATTTTTGACACAATCATTTCATATGTTCTGAAGTGTCCAATTAATATAGGGTCACGCAAGGACTGCAACAATTAGGTGTTGGATAGTGTGGATCCAAATAAGTGCTGAACATTAACCCTCAATTGTGGACGTGTTGCCCTGATAAGTAGCCGAATTTTGGAATAAGGATAACTTTGGTATTTTACAGTTCTGCCTAGTGGCCCTAACATGGATTTGAAAAATTCTATTCGCACACCACATGAAATATCAGTACAGTAGACACCATTTGTTGTGTTCGAATATAAACTTTCAAACAAAAGTTAAATGTTCAAACACAAATTTACGAACAAAAATAAATTGTTTAAATATACATTCGGTTCAACTGTTTATATCCGAACACCTATTTTTTATTTATAAATTTATATCCGAACATTATAAATAATATGTACTGAAATTTTGTTTGTTGTGCAAATAGAATTACCTTATGGATTTATAGTTATAGTGCCACATCTCTGTATTGTATTGTAAGTCTTTCCGATCATACTAAAAATGCAGCGACGAGACGTAGCCTTATTATGGAGTGAAACACATAAATGCGTGATTTGGATTCTTATTTTAAAACTGATTGTGCTTGGTGCGAACCGCGTATCAATTCCTAACATTAGAAACTCAAACAATAATAATTTCAAAAAGCATCTAACTGTAGAGATTTCGATAAAGAGAAACGTAATTGGAAGAAAAATTAATAAAAATTTCTAAGAACTGTGTGAGAAAGAGAGAGAGAGAGAACTCACTTGCAGCCACCAGTGGTGATAGAGCAAACGAAGTCGTCCCCGCTTGGGTGCATGGCGATGCTGACAGGGTCCCCTTCTTCAATCACGTGTGAAGCCTGTTGAAGAAGAAGCAAGAGTCTCAGTGTCACTAGTAACAGCACAATTACAAATTATATATATAGAGAGAGAGACAGAGAGAGGGGTTAGGGCAGAGACCGAGGGTTCGGAAGAGAGACAGGAGGTCTTGGAATCGAAGGAGAAGATCTCGATGAGCGAGGGTTGATCACGGTGCCTGGCCTTTCCCACCACCACGAGATGGGCGTTGTCCGGCCGCCGGATCCACGAAGCACACGTCACGGTGCCCTGCCTCGACGAACTGTCCTCCATCTTTTTAGAGAGAGGACTGTGTGTGTGAGAGAGAGAGAGAGAGAGAGATGTTTGTGTTTGTTGTTGAAATGGAAGTAGAGAAATTGAAAGGGAATGTATGTATGTATGTATGTGTGTGTAGAAGAAGGCGAAGGAGAAGATGGTGGGTCCTAAATAATGGAAGAAGCGCGGCAACTACAATGATGATTGAGGGGTTGAGTCAATTGAGCGGATGAGTGAGAGAAGAATTACACAATGTCAACGATGTTTTCTATTAGTATGCAGTATACTGTGTATGCATCGGACGGAGGATATTCGGTGATGGATGCCCGCTAATGACAGGCCCCGGGCGTTATTCTCATTGTGGCCCTCCTTCGAGCGCCGGTCCTGGCCTTAGGCGCGTAAGGCCTGTGTTTAGGGTCCTAAAATTTAGCTCAAATAGGGTTTCAAATTTTGAAGATTCATTATATTATCGAGTTTTAAATAAAGTCTAATTATTATTAGAAGTTTTCAAAAACAAAATAACCCATTAAAATAGAAGCGTTCTAAAATAAAACAGTCCATTATAAAAGACTCAAATAAAAACATATTGCAGGCCTATATTAAAAACAAATAAAAAAATTAATCTAATTGAAAAAACAAACAAAGGGCCCAAATTCACTCAAGCAAACTTGAGTGGCTACTAACAAATATATTTTTTTTTTGGGCATATGTACAAGGGGCCCAAATTTATAAGCTCGCCTAGGGCCCCTGAATTCTCAGGGCCGGCCCTTCACATCTTCCCGCCCGTTTGTTTTCAGAGGTAGAATAGAAGAGATTAATAGTGAGGGGATTAAATAAAATTATATTTATTTTGATGATAATTGTTAGTGTAAAAATTGTTAAATTATTTTTATATAAACTAATAAAATAAATAAAAAAATATAAAAAATTAAACATTAATATTTAAAAAAAAATTTCCAATATATAAAAAATAAAAAAATTTCTAGTTCCCTTACTATTTTTCTAATATCATCTCCACCTCATCCATCTCAATCCCCCTTCTAACCTCCATCTATATCACCTCCTCCATCTTAATCCCCTCCCCAACTTTACAAACAAACACAACACTAAATAATCCTACATCCATCCTAATCCCATCCCATCTATTTAACTCCAAAATAAATGGAGCCTCAACTTCCAGCTGTGTTGTGCACACAATGGCGTCGTTTTGGGATGAGATGATTTTTTTAGTTTTTTAATTATTTAGTTACTAGTATATCACCCGTATTATGCACGGATTATATTTACAATTATCTATATATGTGAATTGTGATTTTTAAATGTCTTTTTTTTTTTTTTTAAATGCCTTTTTTTTTTCATTTTTTATATTATATTAAAGTTTAATATTTTGATAATAATCATATGTATTAGACTTTTCAAGGAATTAAATGTCTTTTTTTAATTATATTATATTAAAGTTTAATATTTTGATAATAATTATATGTGTTGGACTTTTCAAGAAATTCTTTTTATGCTTGTTCTTAATGCATTAAAGTGTTATTATGAGGAATAACAATCATATGTGTTGGGACTTTTCAAGGAATTCATATGTGTTGGATTTCAAAGAATTTTTTTTTATGTTTGTTCTTAATGCATTAAAGTGTTATTATGATTGTAAGATTTGGGGGTTAGGAGAAGTTAATAAATGCTAAGTTTTTTTTTTTTTAAATAAAAAAATCAGAAAATTTAGATTGGGAGATTGGAGCTCCCACAAGATTTGGAGTTAAAAACCCCCTTTTACTTAATATATAGTATAGATAGATAGATATAGATATAGATTTTAACAAGTTATTTTATTTTATTTTATTGTTGCATTTAGTGATTATCTAGTTTTTTAATTATTTGGTTGGAAGAGGTAAAATTGTCATTTACTAATTGTGAGATAAGCTGTCACCGTGATCGTAGTAGGTTGTTAATGTGACAGTGACTTAGGCTACTTTTTTTTAAATATATGTATGTAGGTCAGGACTTAGGTTACTGTTTGAGATTATTTGTTTTTTTAATGTTTGAGGTTATTTTAGTCCTAAATTTGGATTCCCAACCAGGGCCAATGTAAAATATTACATAAATACTTTAATAAAAAAATATTAATTTTTGCCAATTAATATGGTATGTATAAATAATATTTTTTTAATATTAAACAAAATTCAATTTACAAACATCAAATGTATTATATTGATTTAAAAATTTTATTTGTTTGTATAATTTATTCTGATTGTCTCGTTTGTATTTTATTTTTTAAATAAAAGAGGATAAAAGTATTAATGAGATCACAAGATGGAGATATTTCGTTTAAATTTCTAATAGAATTAAAAAAGGATAAAAGTATTAATGAGATTACAAGATTGAGATATTTCGTTTAAATTTCTAATAGAATCTTACTAAAAGGTGTTAAAAATGTACCAATATAATACTTCAAAATAATTTACTATTGAGTTTGAAGTTTAAAAAAAAATGCAAATCAATGAGAGAGTTTACTACAATATATCATAGTTTACATTGTACAAGTACAACCCTTACTGGCCTGAGATTTATATAGCCTTAGGCGGTATTTGAAAATGGAACCGTTATATATATTTTTTGTATAAAAATTTTATAGATAAAATAATAATTATCAATAATTTTTTAATGGTTAGTAGCCACAAAATTTCCTTACACTTATGATCATTAAAATTATAAATTAAAATTTATTTTCATATATTAAAATATGAAAAAATCATTACAAAAACTCAAAAATGAAAAAAAACATGGATTATGTACTAATAAATCCCATCTCACAAACAATTATACCAATCAATCCCCAATTTAAACTGTTGATCCGATAAGTCCTACAGCTAGACATATTTTTTTCCATTTGATCATATTTTCCATGTTTGGTGTTGATGTGTGGACGATTGTACCCCTCACTTTGTTGATTGGGACGTGTTTCATGGGATCACATTTTTGTTTTTTGGGGTATGTTGGACAGCATATTTGGTAAGTCGAATGTTAATTGAACAGTTCGGTCAGCCATTTTCTGTTAGGGTTTGTGGTGTGACATCGCGGTATTTTACTGTGACGCCTATGTGTTTAGATAGCATATGTAGCAGTTCAGACGTTGACACATGTCCGTCAGTTTGCAGGTATGTCATGTCTTTTTTGTGCAACGTTGATTTGTTCGTTTGTTGGTAGAATACCGATGTTGGAGTAGATTTCACTTGTACATTTACGTCATGTTACATAGCATCATTGGTATAACAATTCCGGTTTTGATCCGTGTAGACACCTCATTTTGACAAATCAGAGTACTCGCAGTACCCGCTGATGAAAATTGGAATGCGCTATTTTATGAATTTCTTAGCAGACAAATCAGAGTGTAGCTTTTTTTGGCCAAATTAAAATATTTTTATTATTATTTTATAAATTTGTAGTATTGTATAATTTTATATAATTTTGTGTGTTCGTACATAATTTTAAATGTTTGGTATAAATAATACATTTTTGATATTTGATAAAAAGAAAATGATAAAAAAAATAGAAAAGAAAAGATTAAAAAAGAAAAGAAATGGTCTACATGATGATTGTTTTGGGATGGGATATGATGATGATTATTATTTTTGATGGTGGAGAATAATTCGATGAAGTGGGTTTCAAAGGTGGTGGGGTGATATGTTAAAAAAAAAAGATAATGTTAAAAAAAGAAGGAGCTCTCTCTCTCTGGGGTTTGAGAGGGCAGCACATGAAAAAAAGAACAACAATGATTCATCCCACTAAAAACACCACCACTAATAGCACTAATGTATTAAAAAAGTAAAAAAAAAAAAAAAAATACAACTCCAAGACCAAAACATCACATCATTACTAGTGGGACCCACTGCCACCTAATTAGTGGGAGCGCTAATTAGTGCTCCCACTCATTTTCCAAAAAAGAAATGGTGGGGTGGCCAAGAAAAAAGGAAAAAGAAAGAGCAAAAGGGAGGATAAGGCCATAGCAAATAAAGTTGCAAATTCGGTGCGGGGAGTGTTGAGGGATGGTGGAGAAAAAAGAAAAAGAAAAAAGAGGACACATACACAAGCATCTTATCTCTCTCTGCTGGGGGCTTCTTTTTCTCCTCTTCATGCGTCCATTCCAAAAACCCGAGTTTTCCCAAAATCAAACTAGCAATCTCACCATTATATATCTGCGAACTCTATGGTTGATTTGGAGCATCCTTAATGGTTGACGTGTTTGGCTCTTTTGGGAGCACTTACAATGCATACAAGCCTAAACAAAGGGCCAACATTTTTGGTATAAAAGCCTCTGGTTGGTAGAAGGCAAAAGGGTGGCAAAAAGGTGAAGAACAAGCTGTCTTTGATGAGTATATTCTGCATGGCCAACACAAGTAACTCAAGTTCAAGTGCTCAACAACCACAATCTCTCTCTACCATGAAGTTTACGGCCATGAAGTTAAAAACGCAGCAGCAGCGGCTCTCTTCTTGCTCTCTCCCTCTCTCTCTCTCTCTCGGCAGGGTGTAGAGTGAAAAAGGAAAAACGACACATGCAACTAAAACTCTCTCTCTCTATCTTCATCCAACCCACCAACTTAGCCACGTCCCTCACCACCACCTGTCCAACCTAGTTGCCGACCGCCTCCCATTCTGTGCTCACCGTTGCTGCGCCGGCGACAAACACTCACACCACCACATGTACTCATCTTTCCCCTCCCAGCACAAGGTCATGTAAACTCCATCCTTAAGCTCGCCGAGCTCCTCTACTCTCTTTCTGCAGCTCATTCTCTCTCTCGGCAGTTTAATTGAAAAGAAAAACAGACACACAAAAAAAACTCTCTCTCTCTCTCTCTCTCCAAACATATAGCTTCGGAAGCTTTCTCTGTAAATGGCATGGCGATGCATTGGTTCAAATACACGATCGCTGAAATGTATATATCTCTCATCAGACAAATGGCAGCAATACCCACTTCAGATGGAAGTTTGCTGGTTGTTTTGCTTCGGGGAAAATGTTGATTGATTTTGAGCCAACGGTAGGTGGAGTTTCACTGGCCGAAGCACCTGCTTTCAAAAAAAAAAGCTCTCGGTAGTGCTCCTGCTAATGTTGCTGTTTGTATAGCAAGATTGGGAGGTTCTCCAGCTTTTATTGGAAAGGTAGGTGAGGATGAATTTGGGCACGTGTTGGCTGATATTTTGAAACAAAAGAAGGTCAATAATTTTGGCATGCGGTTTGAACCCAATGCAAGGACTGCACTAACATTTGTTACACTTAGGGCTGATGGCAAGGATTTTCCACTATGGTCCGATTAGTTTGATTGAAGAACCATCTAGGTCAGCTCATTTGGCTGCTTTAGCAATTGCCAAAAAGTCTGGTTGCCTTCTCTCTTATGATCCGAATTTGAGATTGCTATTATGGCCGTCAGAAGATGCTGCTAGGAATGGTATTATGAGCATATGGGACGTGAGGAAGAAATATCATTCTTGACTGGGGGTGATGATCCTAATGATGATAATGTGGTGCTGGAGAAGCTTTTTCATCCTAACCTTAAGCTTTTGCTTGTAACTGCAGGGTTTAAGGGTTGCAGATACTACACTAAGAAATTGAAGGGTGGAGTCCGTGGCATGGCACATGAAGCTTTTCCTTTTGTTTATTTTTATTTTTTTTATTTTGAGTGTTTTGTGAGGATTTTATTTTATTCACCTCCCTCGGATCTGTAATATTTAAAGTATTGTAATAATCCCCTTACCCCGCTTCTTTCTATCCCATTCTTTAATCGCTTTTCCTAACTGTACATATGTATATATCTGACATGCCATGCATATCCATGCTTTGCATCCATGATTCATTCCTAAATCCGGCTAAATTTGCATCTTTGTGCTTTAATTGATTCTTATATGATTTTGTGTGCTATCGCAAGTGTTGCAATGTTTCACATGTCATGTTTTAGAAGCTGGATCTTTATAAGCATTCTTGTGTATGAGTTACATTAGGATTTGTATATAGGATCATGCATGTTTTACTAATTTTGTTTTGTAGCTTGTTCGCGGGACGCCAGTAAATATGTGAGTTTTTATTTTTTAGCATCCCGCTTGTACATAATTTTCTTATTATGTTTAGCATCCTACCATGTGGCTAATTGCTTAAGTGATAAACTGTTTGAATGCCTGTGGATGAAGGCTTGTTGCTTGAATTAGAATGATTCAACGATTGTACATTTTAAACCCACTTTGTAGTGGCAAATTCACAAACTTTAAGTCCATTTTGTCAAGTGGCAAATTCAAACCCCTTTCAATAAACAAACATGAAATTGAATTGTTCCAATTTGAGCAAACTAGTCTATACTTGTATGCTTCACACAGTAAATTTTAGGATTTACTAAATAATCAGAACATGAACATATAAAGAAAATAAAATTCATATCATAGTTTAGTAGAGGCCGATCTTTTGATCGGGTGAGCGGGGGTGCTCAATTAATGACCTTCCCTTCTCATAGATAAGGTTCCGAACCGAGACAACTTTGGTTACGACGACCAGTGGCCTTGGCATGAGTCACGGGTTTCTTAATTTCCCAAAATATTAGGTGGCGACTCTGAGATCTGATGGCGCAGTTCATTTTTGACAAAAATGCAATAAAATGGATTTTCTAAAAGTTGCCAAATCTGAACTCTCATCTATATTTCACATTGCACTAGTGAGACTAGATCAAAGAAATCGAGGGTCCGAATTGTTTAATGCGCACGGGTACCCTCTAGGCATGTTACAGTTTCTGGCGACTCTATTAGGGATTTTATGAAACCTTGACTTGAACTGCATGATATGACTTTTATTTTCAATTATATGTTTATTGCATTGCATGCATTGGTGCACTTAAAGTTCCTGTGTTGCCTAGATATTGGTGGGAGCACAGCCATATTTTTTTTGACACTACACCTATCTCTACATTACTTTGGAGGCCTTGTGTTATAACCTTTTAAGATCTGGGGTTCTCAGACTTTGAAGAGAGGCTATGTTGACTCTTCTAAGTTCCTAAAGATCTTCATTGGTTATGACCCAAAGGATTCTTTGGTAATGTCACATTGACTTTAACCCCTAAAGTAAAGCCAACCTTGTAAATATAGTGAGCTATAGTACCTTTCAAAATTAGGACAGGATGCTCTCCTATTTCTATGATGTATGATACCGTTTGTTTGAATAGTGAATCCTAGATCATTTCAAAAGCTAGGATATGATAACCCTACTCTCCATAGGGGTGTTTGTTTTCTTTCCTATTATGTGTTATGTGCAATGAATTGGATCTATACAGGGGTTCTGAAATTCAAATGAGTGGTTTAGGCATTTCAGTTTGTGAGATTGAGTTTAGTTTTTTGGTGATGTATACAGTGGTTAGTTGTGCGAATTGGGCCAAAGTGCTGCCATAGTTCTAATTGGAAGTTTCGTTTTGTTTCTGTAATTGGGGAGTGACCACCTGTTGATTGCACAAGCTTTATTTTGAATATTATGGATGGCCCACACTTTGACTGGCAATTTGAGAACGGTTTTATTCTGAGTTCTGAATTGAGTATTGAGTCTAAGTTTGATTCCACCAAGTTTGTAGAGTTGGGATTAGGCTCGAGTCATTCTAGTGAGTCAGAGTCTGTTGACTTCGGGAGTGCTAACTTAGACATTTCTGTCATGACTAGGTCTTCTTTGTCATTTTCTTTTGAGTTTGTTGTCATTGTTGAGTCGTTGTTTCTTTTTCAATAAAAGTGCCATAGAGTCTGCCTACTTCTCTGTGCCTTTAATTCATTGCATTGACCAAAAATTTCAAAACTTGTTTTCAAGACTCTGATAAAAACGAAGAGGAAAAAATTCCTCGGGATTTGTAAATTTTGATCAACTGAGAGGAAGAGAGGTGTGTTAAGCCTTTGATGAATAAAATCATTTTTGTTAATGTGGGTACTGAGAAGGATCCTGACTTGGTCCAAATTGGTTTTATCTTGTCTTCGTAAGAGTACAAGTGATTAGTCACTTTGTGAAAAGATTTCAAAAACTGTTTTTTACGTGGTTCTACGAAGATATGCCTGGAATTGATTATACAACATAGGATCCCTCTTGACTTGACTTGAGATCTGACCTCCTTAGCTTTCAAACCGTGATTCAAAATATTCAATGATTAACCAAAGTGTGAAGCTTGCATAGCTGAAATGGAGGCAGCCCTTGAACTAGGGGCAATGATATGATTCAGATTGGAAACAACCCTTGAACTAGGGACAACAAGGTTGGATATGATTCAGTGATTCAGATTGGTAACAGCCTTTGAACTAGAGGCAATAAGGTACCACCCTTGAGAGGCTCACTGGGCTAAAAACCCGGAAAGGCAACCTAGGCAAAAGTTAGAGAAGGAAAAAAAAAAAAATGAAAATGAAAAAAAAAAACATGAAAAAGATGAAAAAATAGAAAAATAAAAAAAAAATGAAAAGCTCGCAAGATTGAAAACCCGAAATGGCGACTTTGGCAAAAGTTAAAGCACAAAAGGAGAGTGTCAATACCCAAGGGAACCTTAGCCAGAACTACATAGAGCTTGTGATTCAGATTGGAAACAGCCCTTGAACTAGGGGGGAAAAAGGTCGGATGTGAGTCAAATTGGAAGCAGCCCTTGAACTACGGGCAATCGGTTGGATGTGATCAAAGATCTAAAACTGGATCGTTTCCCATTGAAGACCGCCCATAAATTTAAAACCCAGAATTTGAGAGAAGAAGGACACTTGAGTTCCTATCCACTACACTAGGGGCAAATTCAGGTCCAATTAGCCTAGTTCCTACATCATCATATCTACTGGTCAAGTGTAGCAGTCATTCTTCTAGATTTTGATAGCCTACAGATCTCACAAAGAATCAACATGGACAAGCCAAAATAAAAGTATTACCCTTGAGAGGCTCACTAGGCTGAAAACCCGGAAGGGCGACCCAGGCAAAAATTAGAGCAGAAAAAAAAAATAGAAAATTAAAAAAAAAAAAAGAAAAAAAATAGAAAAATGAAAAATGAAAAGCTCGCAAGGTTGAAAACCCGAAAGGGCGGCTTTGGCAAAAGTTAGAGTACAAAAGGAGAGTGTCAATACCCGAGTGAACCTTAGTCAGAACTACGATGGCTTGATTCCTATCTTGAGGATACGTAGGTAGCTTCATCTTGAAGTTCGACCCTAATAATTTTTGTTAACTCATTTATTTCGTCTATGTTTGATTGGTGTATCTTTCGTCGACTTGGTTGTCCTATCCATGTTTGATTGGTGTATGTTCTTCGTTCTGCTCAGTTCAGTTGGTTCGATTCAACTTGGTTCAGTTTGGTTTGGCGGTTCGGTTCGGTCTAGTTCTGCTCGGCTTCATTCGGTTCAGATTGGCTTGGTTCAGTTATCACCATGGATTATCTGGTTCGGGGCTATGCATCCCAATGGTTGATTCCATGTTAGTTGGGTAGTGGCCATTTGCAAAAATAGGTTTTGATTATTTTGAATGAAGTTGACTGATTTTCTCGAAAATTATTCCATTTTTGCAAAACCAGACCATTCTTTGGACTTAAAAAATGAAGAATTTTCAGTGCTCACAGCTTAGCTTACATGATTTCAAAACAGAAATGGAATAAGTATGCTAATCTAACTTTCATGTTAATCAAAACACTTTTACAAACAAATCAAGAGAAAAAAAAAAATCAAGGCAATGAACTAGGGGCATAGTCGAGTCAGAGATTCTGTCTTCTCTATCGTTGGAGTCAACTATTCACCGCCGGAAGTGGTTTGCTCATCAGTTTGTCGGCCAACTCTTTGGTTGGCCTACTATTGTCAATTTCAACCCATCAAGACAAATTGCAGAATTGCTTAGGCTCAATGGTCGTGTTTTAGAGTCATGTGTATATAAGTGTATACAAAGTCATGGTTGTGTTTGTGTTTTTAATGTCCTTTCATACCAGTCAGTGTATATAAGTGTGTTTGGATTGTTTTGTTTCGTTTTTCTTTCGTTAAGTTATTCTTTGAGTCAGGTCAGTACAGAATCAATGTCCAATTCAGGGTTCAAAATTCAATCATTCTCAAATTCAATCGAACAAAATTGTTTTCAAACTCAAAGTGATATGCCAATCACCTCATTGAAAAAAAAAGAAATTGATTTTATTGCAGTTAAGGGAGGACATCCTCGATTACAGAGACTTCAAAAAAAAAAAAAAAAAAAAACCAAACCCAGCATATATAAAAAAAAAAAAGAAAAAAAGAAAAAAGAAAAGAAAAACAACAACCCCCCCTCAAAAAATAAGCCTAGGAAAAAAAAAAAACAAAAAGAGAAAAAAGAAACAAAAAGGATCTTCTTGTTTTTTCGATAACGGCCACACACCGACTTCACTTACTCGGCTCTTCCGCCAAGCTCTTCCTCTTTTTGTCGTCAACCCTTGAAGGCCCTACCTCAGTGCTTACAGGACCACCGAGAGGGTTGACTCCCTGCTGGTTGTCAAAAGCAAAGTACGAAGGTGCTCTAAATTGGGCCATGACGGTGGCCTTCCGTTTCAACTCTTTGTTTTCCGTCTTCAGCGTGCAAATCTCCGCTCGCGCATCTTTATACATGCGTTAGAGTAGAGAGAGTTGGGAGTTCAACTGTTGTACTTCACTTGTCCTATTTTGTAGCCGGTGAGATAACTTGGAGATTGCAATCATTGTCTCCATGCAGGACTTCAGCGTATAATGGTTGGCCTCAATGTCAAATTGAGCTGCCATTATTTGCTAGATTGATAGCATAGGAAAGTTAAGAGGAGTAAAAGTAGGAGTAGGGGTATTCAGTCCAGCAGAACTTATGGGATCGTTCAAGTCCGGAAACAAAGTAAGGGGATGAGATGAGGAGCCCATATGTTAGAGGTGAGAGATGTAAAAGAACGAAAAAGAGTCATAGAGAAATAGCAAAGAGCAGACTAATTTTGGCGGCCTTTCTACTCCACTCAGTCTCTCGATGAGGAAGAAGAAGGAGAAGAGAGTGATGAAGAAGAAGGAGATAGAAGAGAATAAGGAATAAGAAGGAGAAGTGAGTGATTAAGTAGAATATGAAAGATACTAATTAAGAAGAAGGCAAAAGAGAAGAAGACAAGGAGGGAGAGAGAGCCGAGGCAATTGATAATCGAGAAGGTCTGCTTTTGTCGGCCAGCCGACGCAAAAGCAAGGCCGCGTGTCAAACACAATTTTCGAAGGAAGAGAGAGATGCGAGAGAGTTGTATGTGTATGCATATATGTATATATATTGTATATCTATGTATTATATATATTTGTTTGAACATTTGGTCACAAGAGTGGCTTGGGTTTAGTGGCTTGGCTCAATGGTTGAAGGCTGAGCCCGAGATCAGGGGTTCGAACCCCACAACAAATGTTTCTTTTTTTTTTTTGTTTTGGTTTTATGTATATATGTCTCATATCTATGTATATATATTTGTTTGCATATCTTCTCACAAGAGTGGCTTGGTTCAGTGGTTGAGAACTCGGAGGCCTGAGGTCAGAGGTTCAAACCCCGTGTCCATGCATTTTGTGTTTTTTCCTTTATTTTTTGCGTGTTTTGCATACGTGTGCTAACGTCAGCAAACGAAATATGCCTTCTCAGTAACGGCATCTTCCTACTGACAGTCGTAAGCGGAATATTCCCCACATGTATATATACCGTATATGTCCGTATATAGCTATGCATATATCCGTATATGTTTGTATATAAGTTCGTATCTGTATGTATTTTGTCTGTACATGAACCTGTGTATATACCATATATATTTGTATGTATTTTATCTGTATATACACCCGTATATGTCTGTATATTGTCTGTATATGAATATATGTATAATGCATATAAATATATGTGTATTTTGTTTATATATGCGATCACACTTGTCTCGTGCATCTATCGCACTCGCCTCGTGCATCTATCGCACGTCGCACCCACCTCGTGTATCTATCGCACGATCGCACCCGTCTCGTGCATCTATCGCACATCGCACCCGTCTCGTGCATCTATCTCACGATCGCACAATAATCTCATTCTGTGCATCTATCGCACAATAATCTCCTTCTGCGCATCTATCGCACAATAATCTCATTATGTGCATCTATTGCACGATAATCTCGTTATGTGCATCTATCGCATAATAATCTCACTTCGAACATCTACCACACAAAACACAAATTCAAATTCAATCGCGCTATTTTGCGCATCGCACTGTCTTGTGCATCAAATTCAATCGCGCTATCTTGTGCAACGCACTGTCTTGTGCAATTTCAAATTCAATTGAGCTATCTTGGGTAATTTCAAATTCAATCGCGCTATCTTGCGCATCAATTTCAAATTCAATCACGCTATCTTGCGCATCGCACTGTCTTGTGCAATTTTAAAGTCAATCGCGCTATCTTGTGCATCGCACTGTCTTGTGCATCTCAAATCAATCGCGCTATTTTGCGCATCGCACTGTCTTACGCATTCCAATTTAATCACACTATCTTGTGCATCCCTACATTGCACTATCTTGTGCACCCCCCACTCGCACTGTCTTGTGCACCTACATTGCGTTATCCTATACATTCACCCATATCGCACTGTCTTGTGCACTCATACAACACTATTTTGTGCATTCACCTTGCATCGCACTGTTTTGTGCACCTTGCATATCATTGTTTTGTGCATTCATTCCCCTACATCGCACTGTTTTTTGCACCTCACTCGCACTATCTTGTGCACTCCCAGGTCTAGGAGACCTTAAATCCTCTAGAGGTGTAATTCCTTTGGTGTTTGTCATGCTCGAACGACTTCAGGCGGTTTGGTATAGCTACTTGCCTATGTTTGCAATGAGTTCCTAGGAGACCAACTGCGACGGTGAAAACTAGAGTTCGAATGGCGATGCCTAGAACACAAAAGGTTTGGAATTTTTGAGACTAAAGTTTGGTTTAAATACCCAGGGGTGTATCCCTGGCTTGAAATCTGTATGGCAGCCCCATAGGTTGAGGTAGAGTGTATGCGCCTCAATTCTAGATACTGAACCAACCTAGTCTGTCACCCCGTTGAAGAATAGGGAAAGTTATGAATATGATCAGGAAGAAAAGTGGCATCTGTGGCTTCTACATATAGAGATTACCCCTTGTCAGCAAGAAATCATTCTACAAATTTTCCACTCGCGTGAGACGCGTTTGGACTTCGAATTTACCTCTACTTCTTTCACGTGAGACGTGTTAGGATTCAATGTTTACCCGGTTAAAACCTTCCCCTCTCCGTATGAGATACGATTAGGTATGCATGTTAGTTACACCACCTTTGCTCATTTCACGTGAAACGTGTCAGGATGTGACATTCACCCGGTTAAAACCTTCCCTCTCTCCATATGAAATACGTTGAGATACGCTCGTTAGTTACACCATTGTTTTTCTCCTCGGTTAAAACCTTCTCTCTCTTTGTATGAAATACGTTGAGATATGTCTGTTGGTTACACCATTGTTTTTCTCCTCGGTTAAAACCTTCCCTCTCTCCGTATGAAATACGTTGAGATACGCTTGTTGGTTGCACTATTGTTATTCATCCGGTTAAAACCTTCCCTCTCTCCGTATGAAATCCGTTGAGATACGTCTGTTGGTTGCACTATTGTTATTCACCCAGTTAAAACCTTCCCTCTCTCCGTATGAAATACGTTGAGATACGTTTGTTGGTTACACCACTATTCCTCCACTCGCGTGAAACGCGTTTGGATCTCAAGTTCACATTCCTCCACTCACGTGAGACGCGTTTAGATCTCAAGTTCACTATTCCTCCACTCGCGTGAGACGCGTTTGGATCTCAAGTTCACTATTCCTCCACTCGCGTGACACGTGCTTGGATCTCAAGTTTACTATTTCTCCACTCGCGTGAAACGCGTTTGGATCTCAAGTTCACTATTCCTCTACTCGCGTGAAACGCGTTTGGATCTCAAGTTTACTTTCCTCCTCTCGCGTGAGACGCGTTTGGATCTCGAGTTCACCCTCTTCTCTCATTTGTGCGGTATGCACATTTGAATGCGATGCACCCTCTTTTGCATTTGTGCAGTATGCACATTTGTATGCGATGCACCCCATCTTGCATTTGTGCAGTATGCACATTTGTATATGATGCACCCCTCTTCCATTTGTGCGGTATGCACATTTGAATTCAATACAACCCCCTCTTTCATTTGTGCGGTATGCATATTTGTATGCGATGCAACTCCCTCTTTCATTTGTGTGGTATGCATATTTGTATGCGATGTAACCCCTTCTTTCGTTTGTGCGATATGCACATTTGTATGCGATGCAACCCCTCTTTTCTTTGTGTGGTATGCACATTTGTATGCGATGCACCCCCTCTTTCATTTATGCAATATGCACACTTGTATGCGATACAACCCCCTATTTTATTTGTGCAGTATGCACATTTGTATGCGATGCACTCCCCTATTTCATTTGTGCGGTATGCATATTTGTATGCGATACAACTCCCTATTTCATTTGTGCGGTATGCACATTTGTATGCGATGCACTCTCCTTTTTCATTTGTGCGGTATGCACATTTGTATACGATGCGACCCCCTCTTTCATTTGTGCGGTATGCACATTTGTATGTGATGCACTATTCCTTCTCTCGAGTGTGGTACGTTAGGATTGTAAATTGATTAAAAATAGCAGGTGAGCCTGTTTGTTTATACCACCCCTCTTCCTCTCGTGTGTGACGCGTTAAGATTGCAAATCGGTTAAAAACAGCAGGTGAGCTTGTTTGTTTACACCACCCCTCCTCCTTTCGCCTGTGATGCGTTAGGATTGTAAATCAGTTAAAAACAGCAGGTGAGCCTATCTGTTTACACCACCCCTCCTCCTCTCGCGTGCGACCCGTTAGAATTGTAAATCGATTAAAAATAGCAAGTGAGCCTGTCTGTTTACACCACCCCTCATCCTCTCGCGTGTGACGCATTAGGATTACAAATCGGTTAAAAACAGTAGGTGAGCCTGTTTGTTTACACCACCCCTCCTCCTCTCGCGTGCGATGCGTTAGGATTGTAAATCGGTTAAAAATAGCAGGTGAGCCTGTCTATTTACACCACCCCTCCTCCTCTCGTATGCGACGCGTTAGGATTGCAAATCGGTTAAAAACAGCAGGTGAGCTTGTCTGTTTAGACCACCCCTCCTCCTCTCGCGTGCGATGCGTTAGGATTGTAAATCGGTTAAAAACAGCAGGTGAGCCTGTCTGTTTACACCACCCCTCCTACTTTCGTGTGAGACGCGTTAGGTTGTTAATTTCTCTTGGTTGAGTTTCACACCATCTTTCCTCCTTTCACGTGAGATGCGTTAGGTTGTTGATTTCCTCGGTTAAAAAAACATCAGGTATGCCTGTTGTTTACACACCATCTTTCCTCCTTTTGCGTGAGACGTGTTAGGTTGTTGATTTACTCGGCTTCGCGTAGCGTATAAGTCCAGTTCTCAAAACCTTCCTACATATCATTAGCATGTTGCCCCCGAACTATGCTGGTTTGATTCCTTGCAAAGGAATACGTAGGCTACCTTCTGGTTCAACCATTTGTATTGCATCTTGTTTGTTGCCTAAGTCTTACAGCCTTGTCAAAAAGGTCGTCTTTGGGTTTTGACATTCACTCACGTCATGAAATGACTTCGAGCTCTGTCAAAGAGTGGCAACTGTACACACCCCATTTTGACCCGCTCTAGGACTTGGCGCTTTTTTTGGAATACCCACTGTACTCGCTGATGAAAATTGGAATGTGTTATTTTATGAATTTCTCAGCAGACAAATCATAGTGAAGCTTTAATCCCAAGCCTCACCCATTTTGGCCAAATTAAAATATTTTTATTATTATTTTATAAATTTGTAGTATTGTATAATTTTATATAATTTTGTGTGTTCATACATAATTTTAAATGTTTGGTATAAATAACACATTTTTGATATTTGATAAAAAGAAAATGATAACAAAAAATAGAAAAGAAAAGATTAAAAAAAAAGAAAATGGTCTACATGATGATGGTTTTGGGATGGGATATGATGATGATTATTATTTTTGATGGTGGAGAATAATTCGGTGAAGTGGGTTTCAAACACTACAAGAATTAACACTTTTGGCAACAAAAAAATTGGTCGCTAAAAGTCTATTTTTGGTCGGCAAAAGTTATCTGCAACCAATTTTTTTGGTTGCTACTTTAGTCGCCAATTGAGGGTCGGCAAAAGTAATTCGCGACCAAAATTTTGGTTGGTCGGCAAAAGTTGGATTTGCCGACTAAATTTTTGGTCGCTAAATATTTAATTACCGCGACTAATTTATTTTGTCGCCAAAACACTTTGGTCGCGAAAAGTGATATTTTCCCGACCAAATTTCTTAATCGCCAATTGTCACATTTCGCGACCAAAAAGTTTGGTTGCTAATTATTACATTTTGCGACCAAAAAAATTGGTCGCCATTTGTGTCTTTTCGCGACCAAAACTTTTGGTCAGCAAAAGTCAGATTCCACGACCAAGAGCTGTTTTGGTCGGCAATACATGTATTTGGCGCGACCAAAACTCTTGGTCGACAATTGTCATTTTTTGCGAAAAAAAATTATTTTAAAAGAATCGACTTCCAACTTTCAAAATCAACTAGCTACAGCAAAAAGTGAAGCAAATGTCCTCAATGATTAAAAACTTGTATAGGGTTTTGTACTATATCAGGATTTGAAAGGCAAAACAAAAACAGCTAGAAAGAAAGAAAATGGGTAATGGAAAATAATTACTCAGGAAACAAATGCATTACAATTCAAAAATAAAATAAAGAAATATTAGGGGAAAAAAGGTGAAAAAGAACCAATCTTCTCAATCTCAGCATGACCAGGGCATTCTTTTTAAATGCATAAATAAGAGTAAAATGTTAAACACACTGCAATATTCAAGGCTTTGAGATACCTTGGGAGAAAAATCTTATGTAAGATAAACAGCACTAGAATTCAACTCGGATATAGTAAAAGGTGGGTCAAGTTGTGTGTGAAGGTATGTAACGCTCTCAAAATAATACATAGTACCCATCATTCAGACATGCAGTGATATAAGAAAAATCAACACCTTTCCATTCATCAGAGTAATTCTTACAACAGTATTATATGTTAACAACAAAAGCAAATACCCTACGGGCTTACAGCTTTCCAAGTCAACACTTGGTTACACAAAAGAAGAGTACTAACTCTATACAAAATAAGCCCTTGGCTTGATATATATGTAATACAAACAAAATAATCAAAAAGAGTCTTCAACTCCCATAACCATCCAAGCTATGTCCTTGGAGGTGGCATGCTACCTGTACCTGAAAATAATGTCCCATAAAGGGTGAGCCAATGCCCAGTAGAAATATGCTAAACCCAGTATGAGTATTAACTAAGACATTAGCAATTGATAAATGTTCGACTCTCATAAATCAATTCATAAACCATTTCCATTACATGACCACTATGTCCATGTTTCATTTAATTTTCCATTTCTTATCAGATTCCCAATTCACAACAACGGCTCAAAACTTGGCCAACAACTTACATGGGATAGTTACTCATATTAAACATTTCCCATTTCACAATAGATAAGCATGCTAGCTATATCAACATCTCAACAGATAAGCAGATAAGCTATATCAACACTTCCATAGATAAGCATATGAGCTATATCAACACTTCCATAGATAAGCATATGAGCTATATCAACACATTAACTAACAAGCATATGAGCTGTATTAGCGGAGTCCATCCCCTATCTCCTCCGAAACAACATCCGATTTAGAGGTCCATCCCCTAAACCGTGGAGTACATCCCCTATCTTCTCTCACACAACGCAACGTATATACACATAGGTCATATACACAATCAATCAATACATAACGTTAATGTATTCTATCAACCGTCATACTCTATGACACATCCAATTGATTAGTTTTAGTTTGCCTAATCATCATGCATTGTCTACAACAATCAAAACTACCCTCCACCGATAGCCCAAAGCAATTATTTCTAAACAGATAATAAAAGCTCCAACAGATAAAATATCAATGTTTTCAAAAGTGAGCGATTAATAAATCCAATTCCACCATTTTACAATATAATGAGCCAATTTCATTATTTCCAACTCAATTCCAAATAATCACAATTTTCCCAAATTAATTATACCAATTAATTTATATAACAAATTAGGGCTTTTTCCCCCTCAACTCTCAATATTAACCCAAAGGTTCAAATATCAACAACCAACAACTATATCATTACTTTGAAACCCAAAATACATATTATGAGCCCAAAATCACAAAACCCTCTTTAATACATTTTGAAACCCTAAGTCCCAAAATCAACCATTTAAACAACAAGCTCAAAATCTAGGTTAAAACCCATAAGAGTGAGTATGAATCCCTACCTCAAATTCGGAGCGCAAGGGAAGAGGATGAACAAAACCAAAATGCTCCAAACTCCAAGATCCATGGATCAAAACGAAGCCCTCGACGATCAACATAACTTTTACAAAGGCCAAAGAGAAGGGAAGCACTCTAACTAGATCAAACCCTAGAGAGAAGGGAGTTTCTAGAGAGAGGGGCTCTCAAAACGGTTTTGGGAAAGTAAGAGAGAGAGAGTGAATGTAAAAAGTGACTTTAAAATGCCCAGCTGCTAACTGATATATGACATTCTCGCTCGAGCGGAGAAAAGAATGCTCGAGCGTAAAGCACAAAAAATCTGGACACGATCGAGCGCAAGAAGGCCCGCTCGAGCGCGAAAACCAGTTCGCTCGAGCGTAGATTTCCCCCTCCCAGAACTTTCACAGACAAAGCACTACTCGCTCGAGCGCCAACATACCCGCTCAAGCGCGACCCGCTCGAGCGTAAAGAAACCCGCTCGAGCGGACAACCAAAAACCAAACTTCGCTCGAGCGTAATACCAAAAACCTGGGCAACTAGATTTGAGACTTAGGCTCAACCAACCTGTAACACACTTGCCCAAAACATCCCAAAACTCAAACATACGGAATTAAAGGATGACAACAAGATAAACAACCATCAACTCCACGGAACCAAGTCCGGAATACGACAACTACAGAAAGGGAAAACCGGGATCGCTATAAGGTATCTGAGTCCCTGAGCAATGCCTATAACAATTTTCATTCGCCGTGTCCAAGATAATTGGCATCCTTCTCCATCTGCAATTATAAAGAAAGCTCAAATTTCAACTACTGAAACATGTTGGAGTAACCAACTATTAGAAATAACAAGCTTTACTCTTACAATGGAGGTGCTCATACAACGTCCTATTTGATGCATATTCAAAAACCAACATCCTTGTAAATGGTTTACTCTCTGTGCAATAACCCAGTAATTTTCCTGTATTCTCATGATTTAATCTTGCCAAATCAGCTACCTGAATTGTAAAAATAAGTGAGATTTTAAAAGTCGTTTGTCACATATTTAATTATGTTCACTATCAATCTAATTACTTTACCTCTCTCTGGTAATAAAGCTCAAGATAGCCTGTCCAATGCCCTTCTTTAATGCAAAGCGATATTACAGCAATCTCAGGCCCACCTTTCATGGTCCCTTTGTAGACTAGACTGTCTGGAGAGGACCCAATAATGTTGTTGAAATCTTCACATGCTACTTCGAGTTCTTGTCTGCTAAATCTCAATACACCCTTCAACATCTCAGAATCTGTATAGACTCCACCAAAGTCAACATGAGATCTATCACATTTAAAGAGCACAACTTTGAATCTTAGATGTAATCTTAGATGTAACCCAATAAAAATGTACAACGTTGAATCATATTTAAACACCTAAACAAGCGATGTGTAAACTTTGTGTCACAGAAGTTTAATGGGTTGTTCACAAAGATGCCACACTATGAATTTATAGATTGTGTTGATCAGCTTATCAATATTCTAGCTGATGGAAGAATTATACAGGAATATGAAGTGCAAGTATATAGTTATACAGTTTTATTTTCTTCATTCAAGTTCACATGTTTACTTACCACAAAAAATTAAATTAATATTATTCACATTCTTGCTATAAGCAACTATTTTCAGTGAAAGCGCATCAAATCGATCCCCAAACAGATAATTGCAACATTTAGAGGAATTATAGTGTAATTATATATGAATCTTTTACTTACATCCCATGCATGCTGGATGTAAAATCTGAACTGTTAGTTGCAGGAACGTTTCCTTGAAGCTTATTTCTATCCAGCCGAAGTTCCTCAAGGTATTTCAAATTGCCAAGTTCAGAAGGCAGCTTTCCAGTCAACCCATTGGATTGAAGGTTCCTGAAATAAGAAAAGCAAAATCTCAAACCAGAAGCAAACACATAAACTCAATTGAAGAAACAAAATGTCAAACACCATTTACATTTTCAAAAGGCTAGTCAAGCTCCCAAGCTCGGAAGGAATTGGACCTGATAGTTGATTATTTCCCAAATCCAAGACCTTTAGGTACTTTAACATGCCAATTTCTTTGGGTATTGAACCAATCAGATTGTTCCCATGCAAAATTCTGTAATGCATCAGGATGTTAGATTAAGTTTCAACCATTCTCAAAATAAGTTTTCAAACATTTTGTGCTCTACTTAACAAATAACAGAATAATTGGAAGACAAAAAAATAAGAGAGAAAATTGTGTAGGATGTACAGATGGAAAGCATACAGTTCTTGCAAGGAAGAGAGTTCTCCCAATTTTGGAGAAAGAAAACCCTTCAAGGATGACCAAGTAATGTTTCTGCAAAACAGAGTTCTAAAACAAATGGGTCGCAACAATTAGCCTTTACATGCATGCTAATAGAGCACCTCCAATCCTTCACCAATTCTTTGACCAAAATTTTAATTTGAAGAATAAAGGGCTAAACAAGTGAGCTCCAATTATTTCATCGAACTTGTATCAAATCAAGGGAGAGGCAAAATTTTCAGCAAAAGGATGAACCAAATCCTTCACCACATAGTTTTACTCAAATTCGACGAAATTCTAAAATGATTAGGATGGGAGATGATTTTCTTTCATAAAAAATGGTTAAAATAGGTTTGATGAAAAAGGAGAGAGTAAGAATCGGAGTGTTGCATAGCAGATCAAGCTTTTAACTAAATTTTCACTCAAACTTGATGAAAAAAAGAGAGTAAAGATTGCCACAACCTGAAGTATTGTAATTCCTGGACTTTTATTATATTGTAGAGCAGTTAAGTACAGTGACAAGACTCGAACCAAGCAAGGTATGGAACTATCAAGCCCCAAACTTGAGAAAAATACAAAAAAGAGATGACTACTCTAATCATTGTAGAGAGTACCGACCTAGTAGAAAAATGATGTAATGCATCAATCACAGTGGCAACCAAAAACAAATGTAATAGAAGTGGAGAACTGTAAGAGAAGTATCAAACAGAAGACAACTGACATAGAAGTTCTTATATGCAAGCACTGTCACCTTGTGAGTCAGGACTCTTTCCAGAATTGTCTTTTTCTGAACCAAGTGTCGGAAAGTCTCCAGAACTCAGAGAGAACCCATCCTTCTTGGAGGTTGCCACTCCCTGCATACATAATATGTTAGGTCAAGTTGCCAAGAGATAATGCAGCAACCTCAACAGGAGTAACTACTATAAACACAAAAAGGGTTAAAAATGAAAAAAGGCAACTCCAACTAAGAAATCTAATCATTCATATAAATAAGATTTGAGACAATGTATTGCAGCAATTTTTTTAATAACTAGAAGCAAGACAATAAATATTTTTTTAGCTAAAAATTTATAACATGAATATTTAATCCTGAACTTAGTTATGCCATCCTACCAATTTCTCTGAGACACCAGTTGGACCCCATGCAACTGAATTATCAGATGAGGAAAGATCATAAAAAGGTGTGCATGTCTCCAAGTGCTTGCACATGCACGTGTGTGTGTGTGTGTGTGTGTGTGTGTGTGTGTGTGTGTGTGAGAGAGAGAGAGAGAGAGTATATATATCACCAAGACTGTGTATTACTCACTTGGGAACAATTTCCACACTTGGGTCCAGACCATGATTTTCTAACCTTGAAACAACATTGAACAGAATTTCAGAGAGAGAACCCCCATAATTAACATAGGAAAATGGAAATAATTAAGCAGCAAGCTAGATACCTTTGGCTGGGTAAGTTTAAAGGTTTTGGAACAGCAACTTTTCCCAAAACAGTCATGCCACCTCTTCTGGTGGAGGACGCCCACCTGCAACAATGACCGAACAACATTAACGCATATAAAGCTGTCCACAAACTATGAAATAGCATAATTTAAAAAATAAAAAACATAGTTTTTTTTACAATACTTGAACAGAATTACATTAGAAGATGGAGGAAACCAACACATGACTCCTCTGATAGACACTAAAATATATATATACACAATAGGTGTACTGAAATCCATCTTGCATACACTTGGAAGACACAGGTAAAAACTCACAATTCAACAACCACATAATATAAAAAGAATCAGAACGTCATAGCCCTCAATAATATATATGCCAACTACTAGAAATTATTTAAAACAAAAAAAAAATACATAATTAAAATTAGAACAAGATCATGATTTTCCTTTTAATAAGTAAATTTGAAACAAGATCATGCTATTAGACATTTGCACGTAGAAACATTAACTCCCCAATTAGACATCCACAGAGGGAATGGTTTGTCCATAACCAAATGGACGCCCAACATAATAAATCTCTGATATAGAACATATCTAGGCAGATCTTGTAGAGGAATTATAGAAAGAAAAGAAGGCAAACACAGTAACAGACACAATCTTTGATGTGCCCTAGAGAACACCACAACTAAAAAGAGTGGAAATATATTGCCACAACAAGGTTAACATGGTTCATGAAAAAGCAACCCATGTTAGAATGAGATGAGAAGATCCACCATCACGATAGATGGACAATGGTAAACTCATTACCCTCACATATGCTGTCAATGATGTTGCATAATTATACATATTACCTAAATTAGTATGAAGCAAGAAAAATCAACACAAAAACAGAACTAAGAGGATTCTCGGCAATCGTAAACCACATGTGATGTAGCTAATCCATCAGGCTGCAATTCAGAATTCCTTGTGAAGGAAGACAAGAAAAATAAAATTCTAATATCTTTGATTAGGGTAAAAACAAATAAACAAAAATCATAGAGGTTACAGTAAGAAAAAGTATTGATCCATTGACATGTATACTTAATGTAGGAATTGAAAATATCCTAAGACATCTAGGCTTCTACAATACAATACATTCATACATTCATATTAATAATCGAACCCGAATCGAGCGAGTAAAGCTTCTTTCCCTCAGCCAGATCCCACAACAAAATAACCCCATCTTTCCCACCACTCGCACACAGCGACCCATCGGGCGACACGGCCACCGTATTCACATACCCAAAATGCCCAGTAAGCGAAGCCCTAATCTTACAATTGGTCAACTTCCAAATCTTCACAGTCTGATCCCAAGACGAAGACACAATCGTAGGCTGAAGATTGTTAGGGCCAAATCGAACACAACTGACCCAATCGGAATAAGCCTCACCATCCCGAATCGTGTACTTACACTCATCCAAAGTGTTCCACAGCTTGATGGAGCGGTCTCGGGAAGCAGAGACGATTTGGCGGAGAGTGGGCACCGATTGAGGGCACCGATTGAGAGGAAGAACACAGAGAGCGAGAGGGCGGACTGAGAAACAAAGAGAGAGGGCACCGATTTGATTTTATTTATTTATTTATTTATTTATTCTGATTTCATGGTACAAAATGACGTCGTTTTTAAATTAGCGACCAAATTTATTTGTTGCCAAAAAATTTCAATTCCCGCCCCCACTAAAAATCAAATTTCCCTCCCAAACTTTTGGCGACCAAAAGACCATATTAGCCGCAGAAAATGTACCTTCGCCGACAAACTTTTTTAGTCACCAAATCTCAATCAACGGCGACTAAATATTAGTTGCTAAAAGTACTAATTTGGCGACTAATTTTTTTTGGTTGCTGAAAATAAGTTTTTGGCGACCAAATTTTTGGTCGCCAAAAAATATGTGACCTTCCATGACCAAATTTGTAGTTGGTCAGCAAAAGCATACCACTTTCTGTGACCAACTCTTTTTTTGGTCGCCAAAATATAACCTTCTGCGACTAATAATATTTGGTTGCCAAAAATAATAATCATTCGCGACTAATTAATATTTGGTCACCAAATGTCATTTTTTTGCGACCAAAATTTTTTTGGTCGGCAAAAGTGGTCACCAAATGTGTAAATTCTTGTAGTGAAAGGAAGTGGGTTTCAAAGGTGATGGGGTGATATGTTTTAAAGAAAAAAAGATAATGTTAAAAAAAGAAGGGGCTCTCTCTCTTTGGGGTTTGAGAGGGTAGCACATGAAAAAAAGAAATGGTGGGGTGGGCAAGAAAAAAGGAAAAAGAAAGAGCAAAAGGGAGGATAAGGCCATAGCAAATAAAGTTGCAAATTCGGTGGGAGGAGTGTTGAGGGATGGTGGAGAAAAAAAAAAGAAAAAAAGAGGACACATGCACAAGCATCTTATCTTACTCTGCTGGGGGCTTCTCTTTCTCCTATTCACGCGTCCATTCCAAAAACCCGAGTTTTCCCAAAATCAAATTAGCAATCTCACCATCATATATCTGCGAACTCCATGGTTGATTTAGAGCATCCTTCTGGTTGAAATGTTTGGCTCTTTTGGGAGCACTTACAATGCATACAAGCCTAAACAAAGGGCCAACATTTTTGGTATAAAAGCCTCTGGTTCGTAGGAGGCCAAAGGGTGGCAAAAAGGTGAAGAACAAGCTGTCTTTGATAAGTATATTCTGCATGGCCAACACAAGTAACTCAAGTTCAAGTGCTCAACAACCACAATCTCTCTCTACCATGAAGTTTAAGGCCATGAAGTTAAAAACGCAGCAGCAGCGGCTCTTTTCTTGCTCTGTCTCTGTCGTCATCAACCTGATCTCTTTCTCTCTCTTGGCAGGGTGTAGAGTGAAAAAGGAAAAAAAGACACATGCAACTAAAACTCTCTCTCTTCATCCAACCCAGTAACTTAGCCACTTCCCTCATCACCACCTGTCCAACCTAGTTGCCGACCGCCTCCCATTTTGTGCTCGTCACTGTTGCGCCGGCGACAAACACTCACACCACCTGCCTTAAAAAAAAAAAGAAGCTCTTAGTGGTGCTCCTGCTAATGTTGCTGTTTGTATAACAAGATTGGAAGGTTGTTCAACTTTTATTAGAAAGGTAGGTGATGATGAATTTGGGCACGTGTTGGCTGATATTTTGAAACAAAACAAGGTCAATAATTCCGGCATGCGGTTTGAACCCAGTACAAGGGCTGCACTAACATTTGTTACACTTAGGGCTGATGGCAAGGATTTTCCACTATGGTTCAATTAATTTGATTGAAGAACCATCTAGGTCAGCTCATTTGGCTGCTTTAGCAATTGCCAAAAAGTCTGGTTGCCTCCTCTCTTATGATCCAAATTTGAGATTGCTATTATGGCCATCAGAAGATGCTGCTCGAAATGGTATTATGAGCATATGGGACATGAGGAAGAAATATCATTCTTGACCGGTGGTGATGATCCTACTGATAATAATGTGGTGCTGGAGAAGCTTTTTCATCCTAACCTTAAGCTTTTGCTTGTAACTGAAGGGTCTAAGGGTTGCAGATACTACACTAAGAAATTGAAGGGTGGAGTCCGTGGCATGGCACATGAAGTTTTTCCTTTTGTTTATTTTTATTTTTTTTATTTTGAGTGTTTTGTGAGGATTTTATTTTATTCACCTCCCTCGGATCTGTAATATTTAAAGTATTGTAATAATCCCCATACCCCTCTTCTTTCTGTCCCATTCTTTAATTGCTTTCCCTAACTGTACATATGTATATATCTGACATGCCATGCATATCCATGCCTTGCATTCATGATTCATGCCTAGATCCGGCTAAATTTGCATCTTTGTGTTTTAATTGATTCTTATATGATTTTGTGTGCTATCGCAAGTGTTGCAATGTTTCACATGTCATGTTTTAGAAGCCGGATCTTTAGAAACATTCTTGTGTATGAATTGCATTAGGATTTGTATATAGGATCATGCATATTTTACTAACTTTGTTTTGTAGCTTGTTCGCGGGACATCGATAAATATGTGAGTTTTTATTCTTTAGCATCCCACTTGTACATAATTTTATTATTATGTTTAGCATCCTACCATGTGGCTAATTGCTTAAGTGATAAACTGTTTGAATGTCTGCGGATGAAGGTTTGTTGCTTGAATTGGAATGATTCAACAATTGTACGTTTTAAACCCACTTTGTAGTGGCAAATTTACAAACTTTAAGCCCACTTTGTCAAGTGGCAAATTCAAACCCCTTTTGACAAACAAACAAGAAATTGAATTGTTCCAATTTGAGCAAACTAGTCTATACTTGTATGCTTCACATAGTAAATTTTAGGATTTACTAAATAATTAGAACATGAACATATAAAGAAAATAAAATTCATATCATGGTTTAGTAGAGGCCGATCTTTTGATCGGGTGAGCAGGGGTGCTCAATTAATGACCTTCCCTCCTCATATCTAAGGTTCCAAACTGAGACAACTTTGGTTACGACGAACAGTGGCCTTGGCATGAGTTATGGGTTTCCTAATTTTCCAAACTATTAGGTGGCGGCTCTGAGATCTGATGACGTTGTCCATTTTTGACAAAATTGCAATAAAATAGATTCTCTAAAAGTTGCCAAATCTGGACTCTCATCTATGTTTCATATTGCACTAGTGAGACTAGATCAAAGAAATTGAGGGTCCGAATTGTTTAACACGCACGGGTACCCCCCGGGCATGTTACAATCCGCCACTTGTTGTGTTCCAGACTTGGGTTGTATAGTTCTGAATGGTGATTCATATTTTGTTTCCCTTGTCTCCCCTTTATTTTTGGTTATCGGGTTGTGGTTATGTATTTGGAACAAGTTGGTTGCGTGTCTTTCCAAACCTGTGATGCCTAGATTTTGGCTCTTTCGCTCGAGCGGGCTTCATAAATTTTTCTTCTCTGCTCGAGCGGCCATTCTTGCGCTCGAGCGGATTCGTCAACTCTCAGTATTTCTTTTTGTAGGTCTGCAAATGCTGGAAGTGTGCATTGGGCGCTCGAGTGTCCAGCCTCACGCTCGATCGGGGCCCTTTGTCTGCAAAACTTCTGGAAGTGTGTATTCTACGCTCGAGCGGACCTTTGTGTCTGATGCTCTAGCGTCACTTTCCACGCTCGTCCGAACTGTGTGTATAACAGTCCATGAAGATGATGTTTTGAATCACTTTTTCATTTCTCTCTCTGTCTAAAACTTTCCAATGACCAAGTTCTTGAGTTTCTCTCTCTAAAACTCATATTCTCTCTTAGATTTCATCTAGATCCATTGATCTTTTCACCCTAGTGCCTTTCAGAAAAAAGGTAGAGCATCTCAAGATCTATATTTTGATTTGAATGGAAGTGGGTTTCGGTGTTCTTGGAGTTTCTCTCTGGTTTGACTCATTTTCTTCCTTTGAGGTAGGAATCTTTTCTACGCCTTCATATAATATTTAGCTTAGTTATTTGTATCTTGTGTAACAATGATGTGATTTGAGGGTGTTGTAAGCAAACCTAGGGTTGGGGTATAATATGGAAAGAGAGATTGTTATTGAACATGAAATAAATGCTTGTGGGGTTGAAAATGAGCTCGTGTTATGTTTAGTTTAATGATTTTGGCACTTAACTAATATTTAGAAAAAAGGGGAAAATTTCCCTAATTGGATCAAATTATTATTTTGTACAAATAATTGGAATTGACATTGAAAATGTGAAATTGAGAGGGTATTGATATGAATGGTGAGGTTGGTTATGTATTAACTCATTCTTTTGGAAGTTTTGAATACACTATCTGTTTGAGATTGAATATCTGTCTAGAGATAACTGTATTAGGCTATCGGTGAAGGATATCTTTGACTGTTGTAGAAATGGCATGTGGATTAGGCGAATTGAAACTAATCTTTTGATGGTTGTCATTGAATGTTTATATACATTGTATATGTATGATTATCCGGGAATGGAAAAGGGATGTATTCCATTGTTTGATTTTGTGTTTATATACATTGCATGTGTATGAATGATTGTTTGGGAGGAGAAAGATGATGGACTCCGTTATAATTAAGTTGGCCGGAGTGTCTTTGGTGAAAGTCCCAAAATTATACATAGGTGCCTAGCCCGCCGACGAAATATATGTCAAATGGCAACAGTAGTGCTTGTATAGCCTATGTTTACATGGGTCCCGTTTGACGGCTTCCCGCGGACGAAATATTCGTGAAATGGAAGTTTGAAGTGTTTGTGTATATGTGTTGTGTGATTTGAAAATTATTGAGTTGTAGCCTCAGTTCGGCTGTTGAGAAATAACGAAATTGACTCATAAATGGAGACAGATAAGTGACCTGAATATGAATTGAAAATAAATGGATTAAGACTTGAAATTGATATCTTATGAGTATAAAAAGCTGTGAAAAGTGTTATCACAAGCATTGCTTTTGCATTTGTACCCTTTGCTAAATTTCATATACTGTGTTAAATGATTTCTACTGGATTGTGGCTCACCCTATTTAGGAATAACATTTTTAGGTAATGATGGCATGCCTCCACCAAGGCAATAGCATTTGAGGGGCCTTTGGGAAGCAAGAGCCTCATGTTTTGTTTATTTTGTATAGCCTAGGGCTAAATGTGTATTGAGCAAAGCTCATTTTGTTGTAACCAAGTCAAGGCTTGGAAAGGTGTAAGCCAATAGGGTATCTACTTTTGTTAAACTCTTTTGTATTATTAACCTCATGTAATGAAAGGACTATTTACTCTGATTCATGCGATTATTAATGTATGTTTTGGGTTGTATCTATTATGTATTTTGGGAGCGTTACAACTTGGTATCAGAGCGTACCGAGTTTGAATACTTTGGATATGTGGGAAGTGGTTAGTACCACAATGGGTTTGTTTTGCTTGCTAGAGACTTAAGTGTGAACGATACGTGCTTATATGACAATATGCTTATGTGATTATTTGAGTATGGGATTGAATTTCTTGGATGTTGATTGGGTCTACGGGTTTCTAGGAGTCCTGTTAGAAAGGCACTTGATCACTACTATTTCTAATTGGAACTCTAGCAACGCCGCATGACTGTCATTATCTGGAGATGAAATTCTTATGTGTTTATGTGATTATGTGCTTATGTAGATTGAATTACTATTGTTCAATGTATTAGGACGCGAGTGAGTTAGCTTCGGTACATTTGTGAATGTGCTAATCTCTTTGTTACCTTCATTAGGATGTCAGGACGTGGTCGTAGAGGTAGGCGTGGTAGGCCTAGGATGCACGAGATGCCTACATCGGATGAAATCTCGGCACAGGAGGAAGAGGTTGGTCAAGCCAATATGGCTAAGCTAGTAAGTCAACAGGCCATGGGCACCTTAGCCCACGAAATGACCGGAGTATTGAGGGAATCGATGGACATTCTCAGAGCTGAGGATCAAGTCTAGGCCCAAGTAGCTGAGGCAGGGCCTTCTTTTTTGAAGAGAGAGTTTTTCCGGTCAAATTCGGATGAATTTTTGGGTGACCTAAAGGAGCCACTGAAAGTAGATGAGTGGCTTGAACAGATAGTAAAGACGTTTAAGATGCTTGGCATTGAGGACGATCAGTTGAGGGTGACCTTGGTGTCTTTCAATTAACTTTTATTTTTTGTTATTCACTACTTGTCTACATTTCTCATAAATAATAATAATAATAATAATAATCTATAGTCTATTTGGATCTTTTTCTATTTTTTAAAAAATAAAATATAAAAAAAAACAAAGAGTATAACTGTAAATTAACATATCCATAATAGAAGCTGATAATCAGAAGTAAGGGGTGAGTAGTTTCTCAGAATCAGCTTTTTTGAGTTAAAATAAGTTGTTAGAATCAGAAGTTGTTTGAAATAAGTTTAACCAAACAGTCCAAAATAGCTTTTCCAAAGCTAGAAGCTATAAGTTGGCTCAAAAAAGCCCAAACAAACATCCCCAATAACTTCACATTATAGAATGATATCGATATAGAGAACATAGTCTCTCTTGCTTGGTCTTTCCGATTGCAATGCATCGATGTCATCATTCAGGTAGGATATGCAGAAGATTCAGAAAATGTTCACAACCCACAATGCAATGTACAAATTGGTCCATGTGTTGCGGGTATGTTGTCTGACGAGTCAGATATGGATAATGAGTGAATCGAAAGGATGTATGTGGTCCGTAGATGCACGTGTGTTACATGCCAATGGATTTTTTTATATTCGTAAGTGAAACAAGTGCATACTTGTGGTGTTGCCGTTCAGACACCCAAAAACTCAAGGGCTAGTTCTGACTTAGTGTCTGATGCCATTTCTGAATGGGTATGTGACAAACCCCTCACACGGCCTACTGATGTTATGTACGACTTGAAGAAAGATTATGATGGTGTTGCCGTTTGGACCCCCAAAAACTCGAGAGCTGGTTCTGACTTAGTATCTGATGTCATTTCTGAACGGGTACGTGACAAACCCTTCACACGACCTACTGATGTTGTGTACAACTTGAAGAAAGATTACGATTTGGAGGTTAGCTACCGAGTTGCATGGTTAGGTGTCAAAAAAGCCTACGGTGAAATGTTCGGTGCACACTCAATCTCAATTGACCAATTACGTTGGTTCATCAACGTAGTTACGACTAACAACCTAGTTAGTTATATCAACATTGATTACGACGAACAAAACAACCGTTTCTTAAGGTATTTTATATCATTCAAAGCATGTATTGATGGTTTCGACCATTGCAGACCAATGTTTTTTTTTTTTGTATGGGACGTTTTTAAAGGGGAAATTTAAGGGGAACTTGCTAGCTGCCACAGCAAAAGATGGCAACCAAGGTATGCTGTATTTGTGTGACCATGCGTGACACTTATTTTCACATTCGGGTGTGTGTGTTTATATTAATGTATACATACTTTAGAAGAAAATACTGGATTGAAGCCACAGATAAAATTACATGCAAGTCTATTTCCTTTAGCTATAGCGATCGTTGATTCAGAAAACACGACAAATTGGGCTTGGTTTTTGGGGCACCTCACAAACGTGTTTAATGGCCAAAGAACGCTAATGTTTGTATCCGACCAACACACAGGCCTGTTGGAATCAATACCCATCATATTTCCCACAGCCCATCACGCATTTTGCTTAAAACATTTGCAACGTAACTTGCAAGACAAATTACGCTACGTAAACAGTTCATACCGAGCTGGTTTGTTGACTAAATTTCGAACTTGTGCGTATGCACCAACCGTTGCTACATTCAACCAAAGTTTGGAGGAGTTCATGAAGACTGGACCCAAGGTGGTACCAGCTTTCTTAAAAGATTTACTATCGGAGTATTGGGCAAATGCGTACTTCCGGTACACAATCACTATTTTTTATTTTACCGAATTTATATTGTGTTAATAATTTTTACATGTGTCGTGTCGCGTCATAAATGCATGATGTATATTTCGGTCTAACAAAGTCACTATGTATATCCCACCAACTGTGCACGTTACAACGAAATGAGTTCCAATGCCGTCGAGTCATTCAACTCATGGATACGAGAAGCACGCCACCTTCCAATAACACAACTAATTGATAATATTCGGACCAAGATTATGCGACAGATATCCAAACGCTGAATCAAGGTGCAATCGTGGCCTGGTGTTGTTTGCCCGAAGATGGAAGATCGGTTAGTTAAAGCATACAACAAAGGCAGATCATGGCTTCTGAGTCAGTTCAATAATGAGGTTTTCGAGGTCACTCTTTCCCATTAGTAATGGTTGATGTGGGGAGGTGTACATGCTCTTGTTTCCAGTGGCAAATCAAAGGGTTTCCTTGCGCTTATGCTGTTGTCAATATTCGTAACAGTGGACTCGACCTCTATGAGTTAGTCAATCCGTATTACCATGTGTCTGAATGTTGGCATTGTACACACGCAACATAAACCCCATACCCATTGTTGAGAACCCACCATTTAGCATTGAAGATTTCATCATATAACCACCAGCTGTCAAAAGACCACCGAGAAGGCCCAAAAAGAAATAGATGCTTTCTAGAGGGGAACAAGTTTAACAAATTAGATGTAGCCGTTGCCAACGCTTGGGGAATCACAATAGGAAGACGTGCAAAGAACTAATTTAGCATTATATTCAGCCACATAGATTTCAATTACTACATTTGTAGTCATTCACTTTAATCATAATAATTTGGTGTGCCAAACACCTTAGTCCTAAATTTTTGCTGTTTTTAACATGTTTCTAGTGTTGTGAACATTTTTGCTGTTTTTAACGTCCAATTGATTCGTAACAGTATCACACACTTGCACATTCACAATTCCAACTACATTAAATAACCACAAAACTTACACAGCTATTTAAAAACAAGTCTTACACTAGCAAACATTAACACAAACCACACACCCAACGTCAACAATTAAACACGCACCCAACAAAATTGATATGCCCACCCCATCAATACACCCGCTCATTTTCACATTATACCATGGTAGATACCATCATCACCACATACATTACTTATGCTGCATATAAGCAATCATACAATAACATTCGTTCCCTACAACACACAACTCAACACAAACAAACTACACGTACCAAATTTTCTATGTTTTCCCAATAAACTTGAGTATATTTTTCGATATTTTCCAGCCACTTATGCACATACGAAGGACAGTCAACATACATAAACAGCACAAAACTAGTTGTCCAAATAAAACTTATTTCATTCAAAACGCGTGGTAAGTACTCCACAACAACTGTATATCAACACCAAAAGTATTGGTGTCCAACAAATGCAAAAACCAGCAACCAAACTGCCATTGTAAGCTACTGAATGCACGATTCAAAAATAAATAACTAAACGGGAATAACAACCTTCCTAACCAAAAAATGTCCTACAAATAGTTGGCATCAATTTTTAAAACCAACATAATCACATCAGCCAAACAAAGCACCAACAAATAGGTATACTATATCAACCTCCTCACTAGATCGTTGATGAAAGACTTCACCATATTTGCATGCAACACGCTGCAGTTGAAACCTTGCAGTGTCTGTTCCACATCGCAATGGTGCACATACTGGCGCATTATAGCACACACAATTATCCCGCAATCAAGCCTGCATTGAACAACATTACATTAAATCACTAAAATGTGCAATGTATAAAAAATGTGCACACCACACAATACGTCACCACATTAATAATGGCACACTTACGATTCTGCTTTCTACTGTGGGCACCTAATCACAGACTCTAGCGGATGGTTGAAATTGGCCTCAATGCTCAAAACATCCATTTTCAACTCACGCAACGACTGTTTCATGACATTTGTCACCCGTTCCTTCTGTCTCACACAGACAAACCACCTACAGCCATAAGCGCACCAATCCTTGCCATACAACAATATGCAGTATTTAAAAACTTACCTATACAAGCGTTTACATGTAATGCTCGTCTGCCTTTTCCGAATGCTGCCGCATTGGATTATAATGCTTCTACTCACCGCTCTTAGTATCATATATCACGAACGTCCAATTTCCATTATGGCACATCGGGAAATGAATGAATCGACACACGCTAGCTCCTCAGCCGGAGCAATCTGACCGATCTAGCTCCTCCAAGTGGGCTCCTAAGCTCACTTTTCAGAACTAAGATGTTTGTGCTACTGACTCAGTGGTGGTAGATAAAGACCATATGCTAGCCTTCAATCTGGCTAAGAGCGTATGTCTGCCCCTTGACATGGAGCATCACAAGAACTTGATCGAGCTTAAGGCCATCCGGTCGTCGACGAAATCAATGATCCTGGTAAGTTGCTCTTCTTCTCTCCCAAAATATTTCCAACTTTCTGTTCGGTTTTGTCATTAGTTTCTTTTACTTCTTTTCAGGCCATGCAAAAGAGCCAAATTGCACATAAAAAGGTGCTGGAGCTCAGGAAAACAGCTAGGCAGGCCATGGCAGAGGTCGAAGAAAAAACAACCGAGCTGAAGGAATCACAACAAAAAATGACCGATCTAGAGGCTGAGGTAGCTCGTCTAATCGGGCTAGTTACCTCGGCTGAAGCCGACAAATAGAAGGCGTTGACCGTGATGAAAGACAAGTACCTTTGTGAGCTAGTTAAGCTCGAAGGGAAAAAAGACGCAGAGATCGCCGAACTGAAGAAGAAAGTGAATGATGCCAACGCCGAAGGTTTCAAGGAGGCGGAGGCCCTCTACATTCCGCGATGTGAGGCTGCCAAGGATTTGTTCTTTAAATGTGGCTGGAGAGGTGCTGTGGAGCAACTCGGTTGTGGGCCCGAAACCGAGGTCTACAACCCTCCTCAGTATTCCATTCCGGCCTCACTGGCGGAGTATGCCGCATCCGTTCAGCAACAGTTCCTCGAGGGTTCTGACGATGATGAAGAAGAGCCAAATGATATCCCGGTCGTCAATGATCTGGTTAATCAATCAGCTTGGTTGGAGCCAACGGTTGAAGCCTTGACTGAAACTGTGCTTCCAACAGACACCGTGCTCCAAACCGAGACCGATTTGCCGTCTGGAACCGGTCTTCGTGTTGATATTGACACCAATCTTGAAGATCTTTTTAACTGATTTTGTAATTTTTCTTTTTTCTTTTGTTTTGAACTTGTAACCGGGCTGCGGCCCCTCCTTTGTACTTGCTCTTTCCTTGATGAATGAAAATCTTCTTTTGTGCTCAACACTTATTCCGGTTTTGATCTGTACGCTTGCCTTTTGTAATGAGTGTTCAATGAATTCTATTGCTCCAACTGTTATCTCGGTTTGCTTTCCTGTTAGTGCTTGCTTTTAAACTGCAATTTGAAATATTTTTCGGCCGAGATACAGTATTCCAGCTTTAGCTGGTCATTTTGACTAAGCTTACTTAGCCAACCACTCTTTAGCCGATATAATTACTCCGGCTGAAGAGTACAAAGAGTTAGTTTAATCCAGCCACCCACTCTTCAGCCATACCCTTACTTCGGCTGAAGAGTAACAAAAGTTGGTTTAATCCAGCCAACGTAACAAAAGTTAGTTTAATCCAGCCAACCACTCTTCAGCCTATACCTTTACTTTGGCTGAAGAGTAACAAAAGTTTGTTTAATCTAGCCAACCAATCTTCAGCCCATACCTTTACTTCGGCTGAAGAGTAACAAAAGTTGGTTTAATCCAGCCAACCACTCTTCAGCCCATACCTTTACTTCGGCTGAAGAGTAACAAAAGTTGGTTTAATCCAGCCAACCAATCTTCAGCCCATACCTTTACTTCGGCTGAAGAGTAACAAAAGTTGGTTTAATCCAGCCAACCACTCTTCAGCCCATACCTTTATTTCGGCTGAAGAGTAACAATAGTTGGTTTAATCCAGCCAACCACTCTTCAGCCCATACCTTTACTTCGGCTGAAGAGTAAAAAAGAGTTGGTTTAATCCAGCCAACCTCTAAGTTAGTTTTTTCCAGCCAACTTAGAATAAAATGTTTGGTCCAGCCAACTTAGAATAAAATGTTTGGTTATTCCGACCAAACGTCCTGCAGCCTGGATCCTTATCCTGGGCTTAGGAGGGGTGTTGGTTTAATCCAGCCAGCCTCTAAGTTGGTTTTTTCTAGCCAACTTAGAATAAAATGTTTGGTTATTCCGATCAAACATCCTGCAGCCTGGATCCTTATCCTGGGCTTAGGAGAGGTGTTGGTTTAATCCAGCCAACCTCTAAGTTGGTTTTTTCCAGCCAACTTAGAATAAAATGTTTGGTTATTCCGACCAAACGTCCTGCAGCCTGGATCCGTATCCTGGGCTTAGGAGGGGTGTTGGTTTAATCCAGCCAACCTCCAAGTTAGTTTTTCCAGCCAACTTAGAATAAAATGTTTACGAAGCTCCTAACTCTCTAAAACTATCTTTTACAGAAAACAATTATGCTGAAAAGAATTGACTTGTTTTATTGAGAAAAGAAAAAATTACATATGCTTGAAAAGAAAAAAAGCTAAAAATAAAATAACTTGAGATTGGCAGTGTTCCACGGCCTGGGAATTGCTTTGCTGTCCTTATCTTCTAAGTTGTATGCCCCTTTGCCCGCTAATCCGACCACTTTGTAAGGTCCCTCCCAATTAGGCCCTAACTTGCCATCTCCTGGCACCAAGGTGTTTCCCATTACTTTGCGCAGCACCCAATCTCTAATCTTGAATTACCTTGGATGCACCGTTTTGTTATACTTTTTGGACAATTCTTGTTGGTAGGAGGCGATGTGAACCAATGCTCTGTCTCTTCTTTTTTCCGCAAGGTCAAGCTCTAATGCTATGGCTTCGCCATTTAAGTCTGGATCAAAGTTTTCGCTTCGAATTGTGGGGAGGCCAACTTCCAGTGGGATTACTGCCTCCATGCCATAAGCTAAGGAGAATGGTGTTTCTCCTGTCGATCGCCGAGGTGTGGTGCGGTAAGCCCATAAAACATGGGGGAGTTCTTCTGCCGACTTGCCTTTTGCTTTCTCTAACCTTTTCTTCAATCCATCTAAGACGACCTTGTTTGATGCTTCTGCCTGGCCATTTGCTTGGGGATATGCCGGTGTAGAATTATAGAACTCTATCTTGTATTCCTCACAAAAGCCTCTGAAAATTCTGCCGTCGAACTGAGTGCCGTTGTCTGAGATTAGGGCTTTTGGTATGCCAAACCGAGTGATGATGTTCTGCCAAACAAATTTCTTCACATCTTTTTCCTTGATTGATGCCAAGGCTTCTGCTTCCACCCGCTTTGTGAAGTAGTCGGTTGCTGCAAGAAAGAACTTCCTGTTGCCTGGTGCTGTTGGAAGTGGTCCCACTATGTCTAAGCCCCACATTGCGAAAGGCCATGGGCTGGTGAGAGGTAGAAGTTCTCTGGCAGGTTGGTGTATTTGGTGTGCAAACTTTTGACATTTCTCGCATTTTTTGACATACTTTTCTGAATCCGCTTGCATGTATGGCCACCAATATCCTTGCGAAATTGCTCTGTATGCTAGTGATCTTCCTCCTTGATGGCTTCCGCATACGCCCTCGTGTATCTCGAATAAGAATGCTTCCACTTTGCTGGGATGAACACACTTTAGGTACGGTCCCGAGAACGACTTTTTATACAATGCTAGGGATGGGGAGAGCCAAAATCGCTGCGACTTCGCTCTTATTCTGTTGGCCTCTTTCTTCTCTTCTGGTAAGATGCCGTCTTTTAAGAACATGATGATGGGATCCATCCAAGAGGGGCCTAGCTCTGTGCAACATACCTCCTCTGCTTCAGGGCCATCAATGCTTGGTCTAGGCAGGTAGTCGATCAGCAGTGGGTGAGGGATGGAGGTGTCTGCCATTGAAGCAAAGCCTGCTAGTTCGTCTGCTCTGCTGTTTTCCTCCCTGCCGATTTGTTCTATCCACACTACTTCAAACTTCTTAATCTCTGTTCTGACCAACTCTTGGTACTTAGCCATTCTGTCATCCTTTGCTTCATAGTCGCCTGAGATCTGGTTCACCACCAGCTGTGAGTCGCTATAGACCATTAGCTCGGTGGCCTTTATGTAGAATGTTGATTTGAGGCTTGCCAGAAGCGCTTCATACTCCGTTTCATTGTTTGATGCTGGGAAGCCCAGGTTGACTGCCTGCTCCACTACTAGGCCGTCTGGAGAGATGAGGACTATGCCAAGTCCTGCTCCATGCCGGTTGGATGCTCCATCCATGAAGAGCTTCCACATCTCCCCGACGAACAACTTCCAGCAAGTGGAGGGATCGGATGATGCCTTGGGGTCTTCCATGTTGTCAGTGTTTTCTTCAAGGTCCATGCCTGCTGTTTGCCCCTCGCTATCTGTTTGTACCAAGTCTTTATTTGTTGGTGGGTCTAGGCTTGGTGTAGCATGGTTCGCTTCTTCTTTCCTTGCTTCACTCTGGTCTGCCTTGGGACCTGACTGGGTAACTTGTACCAGGGGTTGCGTTATTCCGACGTCAACTTCCATCCCTAGTTCGGTTGTTTTGGTCAGGTCGATTGGGCAGACATGATGACTTCCTGGGGTGAATTCTGCGACAAAGTCTGCCAAAGCTTGAGCCTTTATCGCGGTCCTAGGTTGGAACTTGATGTCATATTGTCCTAGTTCTATGCCCATTTCAAGATTCGCCCAGAGAAGTTCGCCCTTTCAAACAAAGCTTTTAATGGGAAAGCTGTGAGAACGACTATGGTGTGGGCGTGAAAGTAGTGCGTCAACTTCCTTGAGGCCATCATCAAGGCCAAGACCAGCTTTTCTAGTGGCAAGTACCTTGTTTCGGTGCCTAGCAATGTCTTGCTGACATAAAAGATGGGCAGATGTTGGATTCCTTCCGCACGGACCAACACTGCGCTAATTGCATGCTGAGAGACTGCTAGGTACAGGAAGAGTTCTTCTCCAGGTATTGGGGTGACAAGCAGTGGCGGAGAAGACATGTATTCTTTCAGGCTTTCCAGAGCGCGGTCGCATTCTTCATCCCACTCAAATTTGGCTTTTAAAGCCTGAAAAAATGGTCGCAGTTTGTCTGACGATCGGTTTATGAACCGATTGAGTGCGGCTGCCATGCCGGTGAGATGCTGTACTTCTTTTACTGAGTTTGGTCTCTCTAGATCCTGAATTGCTTTAATCTGAGAGGGGTCTACCTCTATACCCCAGTTGGTTACTAGGAAACCCAGGAATTTGCCGGAACCTACTCCGAATGCAAATTTAGATGCGTTGAGGCGCAACTTGTGCTTCTTTAGGATCTCGAACATTTCACCTAGGTCCTTGAGATGGTCATTCTCATTCTTGCTCTTGACCACCATATCGTCGATGTAAGCCTCCATTGTTCTGCCTAACAATGGTTCAAACATTTTGGTGACCATCCGTTGGAACGTTGCCCCTGTGTTCTTCAGGCCAAAGGGCATGACCTTGGAGCAGTATAGTCCTCTTGGAGTTGTAAAGGACGTGACCTCCTGGTTTGGTTCATGCATGGCGATTTGATGGTAGCCTCTGTATGCATCCAGAAAGCTCAGTCGGTTGTGGCCCGCCGTTAGGTCTACCAGTTGATCTATCTGTGGCAGAGAAAAGCTGTCTTTTGGGCATGCTTTGTTGACTGTTTTGTAGTCGACGCAGACACGCCACTTGCCATTCTTTTTGGGGACTACGACTGTGTTGGAGATCCATCTTGGGTAGTGCACCTCTCTGATTGCCCCTGCTTCTAGCAGGTTTCCTACTTCTTCCACCACTATCTCGGCGTGGTGGAGTGCCGATCTGCGTGTGCGCTGAATGATTGGTCTGGCGGATAGGTGGACATTGAGTTGGTGATAGATGAAGTTTGGATCAATGCCTGGCATGTCGTATGGCGTCCAGGCGAACACTTCGATGTTAGAGGTCAAGAATTCCAAGACCTCTAATCTCTTAGTGCTGGATAACGACGAGCCGAGAAGAAAGAACTTATCCGGGTTCTTTTCATCTATTCTTACCTCTACCAAGTCTTCCACCGCTTTTTGATTAGCTGCTTTGCCAACATCAGCGAACAGTTCATTGCTCTCAAGTTCTTCCACCGAATGAACATATCCTTTGGCAGTGCGGCTGCCGTTCACCGTGACAAAACATTGTTTGGACATAATCTGATCTCCATAGACCTCTTCAATTACACCGGTGTCGTTGGGGAACTGCATTACTTGGTGGTAGGATGACGCCACCGATCGCATGGCATGTAGCCATGTTCTGCCCAAGATGATGTTATAAGTGGAGGGGACTTTTAATACCCAGAACTCCACTTGCTTCGTCACACTTCCTGCTTTGACTGGGAGGATTATTTTGCCGACGGGCCATTCTGGCATGGAGTTGAATCCAATTAGGGAAGATACGGCAGGTGCCAAGTCTTTATCTTGTAGCTTCAACTGTTTGAATGTTTCGTAGTACATTATTTCACATGAACTACCCTGGTCAATCAGAATCCGCTTGACGTCAAAATCCTTGACTCGGAGGGTGACGACCAGGGCATCATTGTGAGGGCAATATATCCTTGCCAAGTCTTTATCTGAAAAAGACATGACGTTCGTGGCCTCTGTCTTCCCCTTCTTGGTGGTAGGTTGGGCACTTAGTACCTCTCTTAAGTGCTCAGCCTTTTTGATTGATCCTCTGAGTTTGCATACACGCTCAGGTTCAAACACCCCATGTATCACATTGATCATGCCTTGAGGTGGGGCGTCGATTGGCATCCCGTTGGGGTTATTGTGGTCCTGGGGGACTGGTTGCGTCCCTCCTTCAATGTATTTGTCCAGGTGACCTGCTGCCACCAACTCCTCCAGGTGCTGTCTCAATGGCGTGCAATTTTCAGTGTGGTGCCCCTTTTCTTTGTGGAAGGTGCACCGTGATCTTTCGTCATAGTCCTTCTGAGCCTCTCCTAGCTTAGCTGGCCATCTGACGAAAGGCTCATCGCGTATTTCACTTAGAATTCGATAGATCGGTTTTTTGAATACCGTGGTTATGGCAGTGCGAACTCTCAACCATTTTTTATCCTGGTCCTCTCCGTTGTCTCGTCTGCCACGTCCCTTTCTGCTCGGGCGATCTACCGCGTTGACCTTTGCTGAGGCCTTTTTCTCTGGTACCGTGGTCGTGCCAGATTTTGTTTTGGCACGTGCGCCATCCTCCTCCACCCTGATGTGCTGATGCACTCTCTCCATCAAGGCTTCCATGGTGAGGGGCGGTGTCATGGTGATTGAGTCCCTTAGTCTGTTGCCGACCGGAAGGCCTCTTTTGTACTGTGCAATGGCGAGATTGGTGGGGCGGTCCCCAATCTGGTTGAAGGTCTCCCAGTAGCGACTATTATAGGATCTTAAGGTCTCCTTGTCGCCCATGTCGATGGAGAGTAGTTGGTCGATCTCCATCGGAGTTTTAGTGTTTGTTCTGAACCTGGTTACAAACGCTTCCGCCAATTGTGCCCAGGAGGCTATGCTGCCTTCAGGAAGTTTTTCGAACCAAGTCAAGCCTAGGTCGCCAAGGCTAGATGGGAAGATGATGCACATCAAAGCCTCGTTTCGTCGGTACACAGCCATGACCTGGCGAAAGTGGCTTAGGTGCGAATAGGGGTCCGTCTTTCCCTCATATGTAGTGAATTTGGGCTGAAGGAAGCCTGAAGGTAAGGGCGCGTTCTCAATTGCCGGAACAAACGGCGAAGTCTGCAGCCTTGCTAATGCTTTGTCCATCGGTTCGTAGGCAGGGCGCGGTATTGGCATTCCAACCTCGACACTTCCATGCGATCGAGGAGCCAACCGCTGTAAGGCAGACACTCTGTGTGGATTGCGTGCCCTGGCGTCCTCCTTCCATCGTGCCTTCTCCTCGAGCACGGCGCGTAAGTCGGATGATCTGGGCAACTCCGTCTGTCTGGATCTTGTTTGGTGCGTATGTGAAGGCCAATAAGTGCTCCCTTCTGTGTATGACCTCTCAGATCTCGTCCTCTCAGACCTGGAGTGACGAGTTCTGGAAGACCTGGATTGAGTATCGCCTGTCCTGAGGCTTTTACTCCCTGCTTGTGAGGGTGTGGTATTCCTACCACGATCTTCCGAGTGGCGAGGGGGCGTCTTGCTTATGCGCCCCTCTCTTGTCGCCACTTGTTTTCCCTTCATCTGGTGCTTTAGAGATTCCATATCCGCCGCCATTCGTCGTATCAACTCGTCCTGCTCCTTGATGCGATCTTCCAAGGCTTGAGGGTCAGTCCTCCGCCTTTGTCTCTCTGGACTCTGTGAACGAGAGTGACGAGGGCTGTTAGTCCGCCTTCTTCCCCTTCTATCCCTCCTGGGATTCTGTCGTTGTGGCTCCAAATCCGCCATAGGAGGGATGAGAGGTAAACCTTCGCGCCTTGCACCCCCTTCTGGTGTTTGTCCGTCGATGGCGGACTGTGGTAAATCTTCGTTGTGCGCCATTGATTCTTAAGAGGAAAAGCTTGATCAAGAGGTTTTGTTCTTGTCTGAATTCCCACAGACGGCGCCAATTGTACGAGAAAGAAATAAACCTTCTCGTATAATCCTGTTGATCAAGTTTGCGTTCCTCCATACGACGTCGTTCTACTACCTGAAAATACAAACGTGAGCTAGCCGGCGAGCGTGTGCCGGAAACCTCTCCGATGCCTAAGTCAGCCAACTAGACAAATAGACAAAAGCTCTGTGTATTCAGGAATCAAAATTGCGTTACCTCTCCATAGGTGATGTTTGTGAGTTTTTATAGGTTCCGTGTGGCACAATCCAAGTAGGACTCTTACTCCTCCATGTAGAGTCCTCCTAGGATTCATACTCCTGAAAGATAATGCTTATCCTTCAACACCCCCCTCATTGCTTAAACCAAGTGAGATGGTCCTAATACGGCCGAACTACCATACGACCGAAGTAACCATGGCCATGCCGAGCCACAGAGTAGACCGAACTATCTTTTAGTTCGGTTCTTCCTTCAATGCTCTTTACCTCAGTTCCTTTTGCACAAACCGTGGTAAGTCTAAACCGAGCTAACCTTCAGCAAGGTTTTAAACCGAGCTAACCATACTGCGCCATAACCGGTATAAGTTCTAGTATGGTGACCGAGCTAACCTCTTTGGGACCGGAGTAACTTAAGACCTTTTTCGGACCGGACTAACTTCTGGGCTCAGGGCCCGGCCTAACTTCAAAGGCCCTTCAAGACCGGAGTAACTTTACGGCCATATTTACTCAGCACTTTGCATAGCATCCCATAACGGCCCATTATCTAGCTCGGCCCAATTTTCATATAAATTACCCTCTCACAAACCAAACATACCCTTAATTGCTCTTAAAAACTCTAGTTTAGTTCATGAAAATAGATGATGGTTTTGCTTAAATTGAAAGTAGTATTATGAAATTGAGGTGTTAAATTATACATATATAAGTTTAATTGAATTTTGGAAGTATTTGGAAATTTATGTAAAAGTTACGATTGAACTCTTATTGTTGATCTTTTAAATTATGTTATAATATGAAACCAAATTCGGGTAAATGAATTGTTAATGGTATGGATGATATGAGATTTGTGATAAAATGATGAAGTGAATATCTAGAATTTTATTGTGTTATGTTGAATTGCATTGAGTTATGTTAAATTGTGTTAAGTTTAGATTGGATTAAGATGAGTGTGAGTAATGATAAATGGAAGATTGTGAAATATGACGATGTTATATGAAGGAGTAGTATCAAAGAAATTAATGTTGGAGATTTAATTTATAGCCTTAGGTAGTAATTGATAATCAATGTGTTGTGAAAATTGAATTTGAAGACTTGATAATAATATGGAAAAGTAAAGAAATAGTTTGAACCTAAGAATTGTGAACACTTTAAAGATGAATTTTTATGCCTCTATAGATGTGTTGTTATATTTTTGTAACAAAAACAATGAATGATTTGATGGATAATGGAGAAGGTGGTGGAACATATTGTATACTTGTTACGTAAATGGAATTTTAACATATGGTGGATGTGTATTGAACTAATGTGTTACGGGAATAATAAAACGAATGTGTTACGTGAATAATGGATAATGTGTCAGCTTGGCCCACTAATCACAATGACGGATGACCCGAGAAAATCTATGGAATGTAATGTTGTTTTGGGGTCAGTTTTCCGTAGTATTTTGAGTCAGTAAAGCGTGGCGCTTAAAATGGGTTTCGCCTTTCTTCCGGAGTAGTGCTTGGTAAAGTGTGAGGTTCCGCATTCCTTCCGACTTGTGACTAGTAAAGTGTGAGGTTCTCCGTTCCTTCCAGGTTGTGACCGGTAAAGCGTGTGACTCATGGAGATGACTTGTTAATGGATCCGGTATTTGATATGAAATTATTTGAAAGAATGGAAAATGAAATGGTAATTGGATTAGGGGTTGGTGATGATGAACTCACTGGATTGCTTGTGACTATAAGGGAAGATTATGAGTTTTGTTTTGTAAATAATTGAGAAATTGAATTAAAAAGGGTTTGTTATTCTTGTGTTATGTTTGAACTCTAATTGATAATGCAAATGTTAATGTGATGTAATTGTTAGACAAGTGGGAGTTGGGTGTGTGAGGATTTCCTTTATGAATATAAAGGAAATTTGGATTTTGATGTTATGGAGTTATAGTAATTGAAAATAGTATAAGGGAAAAACATAAATGAAATGAGGAATATTAAAATGGAAATGAAATGAGGAATAATTTAGAATCGGGTTAATAAATTTAAGATGGTGTTTTTTCTTAAGTGTACTTATTTTCAAAGAGAATTTATAGCTTCCTAATCATGAGAGGCAACATTTATGGCAGAGAGTTTTCTTAAATGTTCAAATGAAATTTTAAGAAAAAGATACTCTACGTATAATATTTTGAACTTACAAAACGTTACCTTACTATATGGTATCACCGTATATGCATGATCATTTCTATCTATGTGATAGTTATTGCTTTAGAACTATAAGATTTCCTACTAGGCATTAGTGCTCATCTCTCGTTGTTTTATTTTTTTTAGGAAGAGAGTTCGGATTCATTAGTTGAGGAGTTAAGAAGTCTATGAATCTCTTTTGTGTTATCTCATTGTAGATGTGAAGGAAAAGAATTTTGTACATTGATATTTGTAAATATTGATTTGTGCTCCATAGTGGAAGCTTGACATGTATTATTGTTGTTGTATTCATTGAGAGAGAGTATGTGTGTTATTATGTTTCTATTACTCAAGGGTAATAGATATTTGTAAAAAAAAAGAAAAAAAAAAAAGAAAAAAGAAAAAAAAGGAGGACCTAAATTAAAGGCTTTTGGTAATATTTTCAAAAAATTAAAATTTGAGGGCGTGACATATTAGGTTAAATAAACGGGTTTGAGATTTGAAATTTATTTAGGGTTGGATTTGGGATCGCTTGATTAGGCTCGATATCAGACCAGACTAAATTTGAGATGACATACATGTAGTGCAAGTTCGACCCGAACTTAGACCCACGTAAAGTAGGGGTGATTGCAGATCATATTGGGTTGGGTGGCATCTCATTTGCCATCTGTCCAAAATTAAGCAGATTGAAAAAAATCAATCTTCATTTGTCCATCAGTTTAGCGGATGCTCATTGAACGGGCCGTGCAGGTTGGTGGATGAATGCAATCAATTTGGCGATGTAGATTGGAGCATATTGTTGGGCCCATGACGAGTTCCGTTTCAATAATCCGAACCATTCAATGTGTAGAGATTATTGAGTACTTTATGCCTGCAAAAAATCACATTGATCGGATATTTGATTGGAACACGTTTTTGTTAACAATTTATTTTTAAAATCATATTTACCATTGACAAAAAATGTATTTCTATCAAGAGGCTACCGATATTCGATCAACGTGATTTTTTACAGGTACAAAATACTTGATGAGTTCTATTTATTAAATAGTTCAAATTATCAAAATAAGACCTAGAATAAGCTTTACAAATCCAACAGTACATTTCAATTCATAGAGTAAACTAGAGAGAAACTTTTCCCTTATAGTATTTCATTTTTTTTTTGTTGATGATGATTTTATACTTTTTTATTAGGTCAATCAACGGTCCACTAAGCAGATGGAGTTACTGGTACATATTTTTGTAAAGTAAGGAGAACAGTGATATTTCAACGAATAGATGGATTGTTTTTATCTTTAGGTATTAGTTTAATTTTTCCAAAAGATAAAAACATTTTGTTTAAGGAAATTCTAGTGAGGTATTAGTTAATTTTTCCTAAAGATAAAAATATTTTGTTTGAGGAAATTCTATTCGTGCACGAGAAGAAATCTTAGTACATAGTATTTATTTTGTTTGGATATAAATTTTGGAATAAAAGACAAATGTTTAAACATAAATTAATGAATAAAAATAAATTATTCAAATATATATTCTGTTCAATTACTTATGTTGGAATAATTACTTTTTATTTATAAATTTATATCCGAACATTTGACTTTTGTTCAGAAATTTATATTCGAATGATATAAATGATGTGCACTAGATTTTTTGTAATATGTAAATAGAACCTTCCTCGAGGTTTAAAAAAATACAATATGTCCCACAATTTTGACATATTTTTATTAGATCATTTAAAATTTGAATTTATATAATACTTAGCTTTATTTTTATTAAAAATTCGTTAATTAGACGGATGAAAAAAAATCATGTTGTGATATATTTTATACTTACATAATTTTCTTTGCTTAAAATTATATTTTCACACTATCTATATTGATTTTGATTTTTTTAACCTTATTAAAAGAAAAATCAATAGAATTATATTAAAATTGTAGCCTTATTTTTTCAATAACTTAAATAAAACTAACGATTGGCTTAGAAATTGATTATTTTTTAGTGACTTTTTGACTTTTTATCAAAAAAAATAAAAAAAATAAAAAAACAAAGTGAATATATCAACTTTTTTTTATTGATTTTTTGAAGTCAAATCCTAAACAAGCCTTACCTTAGAATTATAGAGATATTAAAAAAAAAAAAAAAACTCAGACCTTTTTTCTTTTGAGTTTAATAATTAAAAAAATATTTTTATTTAGTTTTACTTAACTAAAATAGACATATGATTTAAATTGAAAATAAATAAAAAAATTTAAATTTAAATTGATAAAATTCAAAATTTATTTTATTATATGAGTCAAATATTTTTATTTTATTTTATTTTATTTTTGGAGGAATTGCTTGTCAGTGGGATAAGGAAAAAAAAAAATGTCAAAATATGAGGGGTGCAAGTTTGTTTTGTGGTGGGGTACAAGTGAAAATTTGTAAGGGTATGAGCTTTTTTTTTTTTTTTTTTATAATTTAATTTTTTTTAAAAAATTAAGAGGTACATACTGAGCTGATGGGTTGAAACTAAAATGAAGTTATTTGGTGGTTTTGGGGTACGATCGCATGATGCCCAAGGAGCTATGTCATTGGAAGAGTAGATGGGACTTATAATTTTATATCAAGTGATTAAGAAATAATAAAAAATATAGTATACGATGATCGGTGAAGAATATGGACATGCTATGTCCATGGAGCACCAAAAAATTTTCAACTAAAGGCCTCTTTTGAGAAGGTAAAAAAAGCCAACTTATTAGCTTATTCAGGCCACACCACCTCTTTATATTTTCGTACGTTTTTTCATAATAAGTCAATAATTCAAAAAAAAAAAAAAAAAAAGGTCACTCCCTGAAATAGGCAAAAATAAAACAAAACTTATCCTCAAATTTTTTAAGGTGTATAGTAGCTGAGCAAATAGTCTACAAATTAAAGGGTCCAACTATGGTACCCAAAAGTGGTATTTGGGTACCATACATGAAAATAATTTTGAACCATTAGATAGGAATCTTAAATCTTGGCCATCCAAAACCAAAATAGGTAACCGGTTACCACCGATCAAGTGCATCATTCAACAACAAACTCTATCTTTACTGTTCATCTTCTCTTATTCATTCTTTGTACCTTTCACTTGATCTGTATTTTCATGGTGATAAAAAATCACAATAATATTTCTGCTCAATTACACCAAAATTCTCAGTTTTCCTTCCCTGACAGATATTTCATTTTTATGCATCGGTGGCAATTATAGATCTGAGGTTGAGTGGTGACGTCATGATGGAACTAGAGGTGGCAGGAGCACAGTTGAAAATTTTGATGATTCATTCTATTTTTCGTCATCGTTACGGAGTCCTCAATTCCCTTTTAAGGTTCTAATGGAGAAGTTGATAGATGTAAGGGCATGTGCTCTTGGGGAAATGTGGTCTCTATTTGTTGGGTCCATTCTCAATTTCTTTCTTATGTATTTCTTGGCACCAACTGTAATCATCACCTTGATTCTTTTGTTGATTATATAGCGATTCTGGTTTAGACCCGACCTATTTGATGTTTGGGATCTAGGTTTTGTTGTTGTATATGGATGTACTTGTCTTGTTTCCCTTTTATTTCTCTTTGAGTTTGGCTTTTGAGTTGTGTGGGTTTCGTTTGGAACAGCTTGTTTTTCAAATAGTTGTTGCCTAGAATTTTGCTTATTGTGCTCGAGCAGTCTTTGTGAACTCTCAGTATTTTTGCAGGTCTGCAAAACTACTGAGAGGTTGTATTCTTCGCTCAAGCGAATTTGAGAGTTTGTATTCTGCGCTCGAGCGAAGCTTCTTATGCTCAAGATGTGAAACTTATTGTGTCTAGTCGCTCGAGCGACACATCTTGCGCTCAAGCGAGCTCTGCGTATATCAGTTAATCAACAGTCAGTTTTGAGTTACTTTTTCATCGCTATCTCTCTCTCTAACATTTCAAAACCCTATTTTCTCTCTCTCTCTCTCTCTAAAACTCACCTATTTCCCTCAAATACACCTAGATCCGTCAATCTTTTCACCCGTGTGCCTTTGTTGAAAAGATAGAGCTCAACGAGGGCTGTGTTCTAATCGGAGCAAAGTTGGTTTTTGGCGTCTTTGAGTTTTCTACACTCTCTCTCGTGTTTTAGCTTGACGTAGGGATATCTCCACACTTTTTATGAATTTTAACTTAGTTATTTGTTATTCCTAAACAATATTGAGATTTTGGAAGCTTTGGAACAAACCTAGGGTTTTGGGTAAAAATCAAAAGAGGGATTTTTCAAATGGATCCATGAAAATGACTTTGAGGTGGAAAATAATGTTGGGTTAGGAATAATGATTGATTTTGATATTTGGGATCGATTTTGGAAAAAAAATGGGATTTTGCCCTAAATGCCTCAAATGTTGATTTTATATAAATAATGAGATTGAGATTGAAATTATGAAATTGGAATCATGTTGATGAGAATGATGGAGTTGGATATGTATTATCACTCATCTCTTGAAAATTTGGAGAATATATCTTTATTGAAAACTGTTTATCTGTTTAGAAATATCTATTTTGGGCTATCGGTGGAGGATAGCTATGACTGTTGTAGAAATTACATGTGAATTAGGGGAATTGAAACCATTTTCTCATTCATTTCCATTAAGCATCATCTCACACTGATACATTGGAAATGTTACCGTTTTGAGAAAAGAGGTGAATCTAGGATAAAGTTATTGTTACATCAAATAAGTTGGCTTATATGTTTAGGGTGAAAGTCTCGAAAATCGCACGTATACATGGGTGTCGATCCCGCGGACGAAATATCCATAAAATGGCAATAGTAGTGCTTGTATAGCCTACGTTTACATGTTGCTGGCTTGCGGTTTTCTGCGGACGAAATTTCCGTGAAAGGTTGTTTTGGTTTTAAGATTTTTAGAATGTGATTCACTGCCCTGTCTTCTATTGTAAAAGAAATGGCTCATGGATTATGATATTATCCTAACATTGCATGGTTTTGAAAGAGATATAAAAATATTTTTGGCACAATCATTGCATATGCACCCACCTTATAGCTTTGTTAATATTCATATATTATGTTGGATTATTTCTACTGGGTACGGGAGAAAAATATTTCAGGTGCTGATGATATGCCTCCGCCAAAGCAATAGCTTGGGAGGACTTGGAGTGAGAGCTTCTTTTATGTATCTACTGTATTTATTTTGTACAAGCCAAGGATTTTAACTGTATTAGACTTAAGTCCAGTTTTGTTGTAACCAAGCACTGTCTTAGAAAGTTGTAAGCCTTGAGGGCATTCATTTATTGATTTTACCTTCGTATCTTACCCCTTGTTATAACATATGCTATAGATTCAGGGATAGACTTATGAATGTATATCTGCATATGTTCCCTTTTTGTACAAGTAATTGGGATAAATGAAAGATAATTATTTCATTATGTGTTATTATGTAATTAATATTGTGGATGTTTTATAACAATTATTTCAGGGCGTTACAATTTTGTATTAGAGCGTACCGGGTTTGAATACTTTGGATACGTGGGAAGTGGTTCTTACCACAATAGGTTTATCTCGCTTGATAGAGATGTTTGTATGATTGGTATGCTATGTGACAACATGCTTATGTAATTATATGAGTATGAGATTTAATTCATAAAATATTGATTGGGTCTACAGGTTTCTAGAAGTCCTATCAGAAGAGCACTTGATCAATGCTATTTCTAATTGGAACTTTGGCAATGCCGCGGAACGATTATTATCTAGGAAGGAAAATTCGTACGTGTTTATGTGACTACGTGCTTATGTGGAGTAAATTATTGTTGTCCATTGCCTTAGGAAGCAAGTGAGATAGCTTTGACACATTTGTAAATGTGCTAATCTCTTTTGTTACCTTCATTAGGATGTCAGGACGTGGACGTGGTGGTGGTAGACGTGGTTGGCCTGAGGGGCCGTTACCGGATGAGATTCCGGCACAAGAGGAAGGGGTTGGTCAGGCCAATGTGGCCGAGCCAATGGATTAGCAGGCCATAGGCGCTTTAGCCTGTGAAATGTCTGGAACCTTGCGTGAATCCTTGGACATTCTTAGGGTTAAGAATTAGGTCCAAGCCCAAGTTGCGGAAGCAGGGCCGCCATTCTTAAAGAGGGATTTCTTCTAGTCTAATTCGGACGAGTTTTTGGGTGATTCTAAGGAGCCACTGAAGATAGATGAGTGGTTAGAGTAGGTGACGAAGAAGTTCGAGATGCTTAGCATCGAGGAAGACGGTTTGAGGGTGACCTTGACATCCTTCCAGCTGAAGGGAGATGCGGGTCAATGGTGGAAGCATGTGTGTGGGTGTATTGGTGTGACTTGGTGTAGCTCGACTTTTTCGTGCCCTCTTTCGGAAGTTTGAAACAAGTCCTACAATTCAGACTATTGCGGTTCTGAATCTAATCTCACAAGTGCAATGTGAAATTGATAAACACCAAAGAGTCCAAATCCGGCAAATCTTTTGGAAAATCGATTTTGAATCAAATTGCCAAAAATGGACTGCTTTGCCAGGTACAGAGTCGCCACCTAAATAATTTGGGAAATCTAGGAAACCCATGACTCGTGCCAAAGGCCATGTGTTTGTCATCACCAAGATTGTCTCGGTTCGGGAACTTAGATACGAGAGGGGAAGGTCATGAATACATTTGAGCACCCTCGCTCGCTTGATCAAAGATCGGTCTCTACTAATCATGATATGAATTTGATTTACATTATATGCTCTTGTTCCGGTTTATTAGGCTAGCATTACTATGTGATGCGCACACACACAAGTATAGACTAACTTTGCAAGAATTGGAACATTTCGATTCATGTTTCTTTTGAAAATTGTTTCGAAATACGTATCACTTGAAAAAGTGATCGCATATAAACATTACTCAAATTATTCCAATTCAAGCAATAAGCCTTCATCCACAGGCATACAAGTAGTTTATCAGTTAAGCATTTAGCCTCATGGCAAGGATGCTAATCATGGCAACATCAACACTCATGCAATATGCTAAAGCAAGTAAAGGCTCACCTAGTACTCTAAGCCAAAATAAACAAAAGAGTTAGAAAAAACGCATGATTCCTAACTTATGCAAGATGACTAATGCAATACATGCGATATGCATTTAAATAGGCTCAGCTACTTAACATGGCATTTGAAATAATTTGATAGCATGCGGTCTAAGCCCGTATTCAAAGAAGTATTGAACTAACAATGCAGTTAGAATAATGAATTGAGCCTCGGTGCATGCAATACAAATGGATGAAAACATGAAGTATGCTAATCAAAACATGATATCCCTAAACTAACCATCATAAGCTAGTAAATAAAAGAGAGAAAGACGTGGGGTTGGAAGACATACCCATTATTACATTACGCTCTCATGAAGGAGAGTCCGAATGAATTAAGTTAATTAACTAACTAATTAGAGCTAAAGCTAATTAAGCTAACTATTACAAATCAAAACTAATAAACTAGCTAAGCTACTTCACTAGTTATTACAACAAATTAATTAACTAACTAGTTAAGTGACTAATTAAATAATTACAACACAAATGCAATTAAAATAGTAATTAAACTACATAACTAACTACTATGCCTCGAGAAACGAGGGATGTGCATGCACATGCTCGATTTCCACCCGAAAAATCATCGTTTTGCTCCTGAATGCCTCTGTTTGCACAGTTGAACACCAACACTGTTGCCTACTTCCGGAACAACTCTACTCCACCTTACTAACACACTGCTTAATTTTGCATAAGTGGCCGGCCGGCCACTGATGAAGGTTGTCAGCCGCCAGTGATGGCCGGCCGGTCATCTGCCGGCCACCTGTCAGCCATGAAAAGTGGCCTGCTGGCCATTGCTGCACAGGGTCATCTTGCTGCAACAGAGGACAAATAGAGCATATACAGGGTATTTCAAGGGTTTGTTTGCACAACTCACCCTTCCTTTTCATGAGCAAATCAAAGGAGTAGCAAGTTCGGTTCACAAATGTCACGACCCAAACCCGCCCCTATGGGTTTAGTACTGTAACCGGCCAGTAATCCGAGATTACCGAAGGCCTGCTTAACAGTAAGACAGTAATACAGAGTACAGGGGTTGGCGGAAGCCAAAACAGTAATTAAAAGATGTCCAATGAGCTGTGACAGTCTGTATACAAAAAGACTTTTTATAACATATGCACATTCAGAACAAAACGGTATGTACATGTATCATTTACAGGCATACAGGTTAGGGACCAAATCCCCACCATAACAGTACAGTACAAAAGATCACTCAGTCTATACATAACAGAGATAGTTAGGGTGAATCTAAGACACCCCAAGAACAGCCTTAGCTTGAATAGATCTGGAACCTCAAAGTGAGGCACAAAGGTTGGCTTGACAAAAGGGAGTTTGACCCAACGCTCCTACATTCGTCCTGGTGCCTGGACACCTACATATATATATAAACAGTGAGCTAAAGCCTAGTGAATAACATATGCATAAAAAGGTTAAGAATGAATGTCCTTTTAGTATTTTAAACAGTCATTTAAACAGTATAACAATTATTCGATCATAGCAGTCATAAGTGGTACATCCAATAGCAAACAGTACAGTAGGTCTTAACAGACCGAACAGTCAGTTGATGGCCATCATATCAGTAAACAGTAGTGGTTCCAGACATGGGAACCGACAGAGATCTCTGTGTCAGTAGCAGTACAGTACAGTACAGTACAGTAGGTTGCTATGGATGCCACGAATACAGTTCACAAATAGGACATCATTCATTCGGTAACATTATCATTTCAGAAAACAGTACAGGTCAATTGTTCAGAAGATAATCATTATTGAACATATCTTTACAACATTGTTACTCATAGAGTTCTGGGCTACAGATAAGCTAGTGCACGTCCTCGAATGCCAACCCTACACAGTTACAGGATGAACACACACTAAGTCACATACTTGGGAATCGAAGACTTAGTCCCTACTTAGACTCGGTGTGGTTCTACATCAATATCCTCCTTAAGATGCCTTAAACATGCCCTAGGAATGCGTAGGATGGAAAGAGGATGCAAAGATGTACTTATAAACACTTTTTAAAATTTTTAGAAAACAGGGGTCTCGCTCGAGCGTGGATTTCTACGCTCGAGCGGACATACAGACAAAGGAGCTCCGCTCGAGCGCGACTTCCGTCGCTGGAGCGGACTGCAAGCTACAGTAAAAATACTGGATGCTCAAAATTCACGCTCGACGGGCGCTCGACCCCCGCTCGAGCGTGAGACACAAGTCCTCGCTCGAGCGTGAACTATCTCGCTCGAGCGGACTGTAAACTCATGCAAAGTACTGGATACACGGATTTCATGCTCGAGCATCACTTTTCTCGCTCGAGCGGAAGGCATGATCTCAGATTGTACGCTTGAGCGTGGAGTTCCTCGCTCGAGCGTGGGTCCAAAATCTGGAAATTCCATATTTGAACCTCAAGCTCAAAATCAACTTTCAAGCATAAATTTCGATCCTCTTGGGCTAATTTTCTGGAAAACACTTCAAAACCCATAATATTACATTTTTAAAGGATCAATTTGAGAAATCAAGGCCCAAAGGTAGTTCAATTAAACACCATTTTCAAATAAACTTCAAGAACACAAAGTGTATGAAACATGCATGTGTTCAACCAAATTCAAAGCTTCAATTACTTGCTCAAATGAGCTCAATTGCCTAAAAAACAAGATGAATTCATGGACTAAGCTCAAGATATGAACATGCATGTGGGATTTCATGAAGAACAACCTCAAAATGCAAGACCATGCACATGCATGCATGGATTAAGCTCCAATTTAACATTATTAGACTAAATCAAGACTCAATTCATCCATAAATCAAGAACCATGCAAGAACTAACTTGAATACATTAATGAGAGGTTGAATATCCTACCTTGAGTTCTCAATTACAAGTCTAGAAGCTCAATTTGCCAATTATCTTCCAAAATCCCTAAGCCTCTAAGCAAATCAAGATGAAACCAAGTTTTTCTCCTAGCTCTCTCTCTCTCTCTCTCTAGTCGGTTTGGTGCAAGCAAATGGCTGAAGAAGTGTTGATTCTAAGTCTCAAAATATGATATGGAGTGGGCCACCTGAAGAAGTGTTGATTCTAAGTCTCAAAATATGATATGGAGTGGGCCACTAAGTGGCAAGGTTGTAAATAAGGCCAACTCTTGTAATTTATCAATATTTAATCTAATTTAATCATACCAAATCACATTTCAATTAAATATACCATAAAATCATATAAATCTTAATTAGCACAAAACATCAATCAATTTCAGATTCGGCCGCCGATAAGGCCTTCAATTTGCAGTTTAAAGTATAAAACATGAACAGATAATTTAACAGTCGACAGATAGAATTGCATTCAAACTAGCATAATCAATCAATCAGTTTAGTAATTCAGTCAGTCAGTCAATTAACATGCTTAATCATAGATTAGCACTAATCAGTAGTGTTATCAGTAAATAGTGGTGAGGGTTGTTACAGTCTCCCCTCCTTATAAAGAGTTTGGTCCTCCAAACTCAAATTACCTTCATTCTGGAAGAAAACAGGATTCAGTGGAAACAATTTAGGATATCTCTTCATCATATCATCTTCCCTTTCCCAAGTGGCATACACGCCACCATGGTTTTGCCAGTCAACTTTCACTAACGGAATCTCTTTATTTCTCAACTTCTTGATCCGTCTGTTTACAATCTGAATAGGCCGTTCTTTATAAGTGTAGCCATCATTTAGCACTACACGGATAGGCTCAATCACATGGAAGGGATCCCGAAGGTAATCCCTCAACATTGAAATGTGGAACACGTTATGCATATGCTCTATTTCAGGAGGAAGCGCTACTTGATACGCCACCGGATTAATCTTCTCAATAATCTCATATGGTCCGACATATCTCGGCGCTAGCTTGCCTTTAACTCCAAAACGAGTCTGGCCTTTCATCGGTGTCACTTTAACAAAGACATGATCACCTACTTCATATTCTCTATCTCGTCTTCGGACGTTCGCATAACTTTTCTGTCGGCTCTGTGCGGTTTTCAGTCTCTGTTGAATCAGTTTCACTTTTTTAGTAGTTTCATATACAATCTCAGGCCCAAGCAAAGGCCCATCTCCAACTTCTGCCCAACAAATCGGAGATCGACATCTTCTGCCATACAAAGCCTCAAAAGGCGCCATTCCAATACTTGAATGAAAATTGTTATTGTAGGCAAATTCAGCCAACGGTAGATGACTTTCCCAATTTCCCTGGAAATCAAGAACACACATTCTCAGTAAATCCTCCAGAGTCTGGATGGTTCTTTCTGATTGGCCATCTGTCTGAGGATGGTATGCACTACTCAGTCTCAGTTCAGTATCCAATGCTGTCTGCAAGCTTTGCCAAAATCTCGATGTAAACTTCGAGTCCCTATCAGAAACAATGGACACAGGCACTCCATGCAATCTAACAATCTCATCAATATAAATTACAGCCAATTTGCCCGCATTATAAATTATTTTGACAGGTAAAAACTGAGCAGATTTAGTCAATCTATCAATAATAACCCAAATTGAATCCATACCTTTACTGGAGCGAGGTAAACCAACAATAAAATCCATGGTGATATGTTCCCATTTCCACTTTGGTATCAGTAAGGGTTGCAGTAAGCCTACGGGTCGTTGATGTTCGGCTTTAACTTGTTGGCAATGAAGACATTTCGACACAAAGTCAGCAATTTTTTTCTTCATTCTCGGCCACCAGAAATTCAGTTTCAAGTCTTGGTACATTTTTGTATTTCCTGGATGGATAGACAATTTTGAATTGTGGCCTTCTTGCAGGATTCTTCTTTTCAGTTCAGAATCACTCGGTACACACAATCTTCCCTGAAATTTCAACACGTTATTCTCAAATTTGAAATCCGGCCTCGGTTTGGATTCCCGTTCTTCAGTGATCTTCTTCAAGAAGTCATCCTGTTGCTGTTTCTCTTTAATTTCCTCAATCAGTGTCAGTTGAGCAGAAATGGCAGCTAATGTTCCACCTTGTTCACGCAAAATAATCTCAAGTTCAAGTCTTTCAAGGTCACATAACAATTCTTTCTGCCCGGTGAGTAAACAAGCTAAATTCCCAATCGATTTCCGACTCAGTGCATCAGCAACAGTGTTAGCTTTCCCTGGATGGTACAGGATTTGCAGGTCATAATCTTTTATCAGTTCTAACCATCTCTGCTGTCTCATGTTCAGTTCTTTCTGTGTGAAGAAGTATTTCAAACTCTTGTGGTCTGTATACACCTCACATGTTGCCCCATAAAGGTAGTGATGCCAAATTTTCAGTGCAAACACTACTGCAGCAAGTTCTAGATCATGGGTTGGGTAGTTCTTTTCATGCGGTCTCAGTTGTCGGGAAGCATACGCAATCACTTTACCATTCTGCATTAAAATACATCCCAAACCCTTATAGGAAGCATCACTAAATACAGCATAACCGTCCGTACCTGAGGGTAAGGTGAGAATCGGTGCAGTCACTAGTCGAGTTTTCAACTCTTGAAAAGCTGCTTTCCTCTGATCGGTCCAGTCAAATGAAATCCCCTTCTGAGTCAACTGTGTCAGCGGTAGGGCAATTTTGGAGAAATCTTTGACAAATCTTCTGTAATACCCGGCTAAGCCTAGAAAGCTTCAGACTTCGGGAACATTTGTTGGTCTAGGCCAGTTCACTACTGCTTCAATTTTCTGTGGGTCAACTGTAATGCCATCCTTACTGATCACATGTCCCAAAAACATCACACTGTCTAGCCAAAATTCACATTTAGTTAGTTTTGCATAGAGTTTCTGTTCTCTTAGGGTCTGTAGGGCAATTCTCAAATGATGTTTATGTTCTTTCGTGCTTTTGGAATAAATCAAAATATCATCTATGAAAACAACTACAAATTCGTCAAGGTATGGTTTGAAGATTCTGTTCATAAGATCCATAAATGCAGCAGGTGCATTGGTAACTCCGAAAGGCATAACTGAAAATTCGTAATGTCCGTACCTCGTTCGAAAGGCAGTCTTTTCGATGTCCCCTGTCTTGACTTTCAACTGGTGGTATCCAGGTCTAAGATCAATCTTGGAAAACACTTGGGCACCCTGTAACTGATTAAATAAATCATCAATGCGAGACAATGGATATTTATTTTTTACTGTTACCTTGTTCAATTCATGGTAGTTAATGCAGAGTCTCAGTGAGCCGTCTTTCTTCTTCACAAATAAGACTGGCGCGCCCCATGGTGAAGTACTGGGCCTGATGAACTTCTTATCTAACAGTTCTTGCAGCTGAACTTTCAACTCCTTCAATTCGGTAGGTGCCATTCTGTACGGAGCTTTAGATACAGGCTGTGTACTCGGAATCACATCAATGGTGAACTCAATCTCCCTATCAATCAAATCCCCTGGCAAATCATCTGGAAAAACATCTGGGAATTCTCTGACTATAGGAATACTGTTCACATTAGTTTTATCATCAGTAGGTACAGTCAATACAGAGCATAGATACCCTTTACACCTCTTTCTAATCAATTTATAAGCTTTCATAGATAAAATCAGGTATGGGGGAGGTACCACTTCTACTCCGTTAAACACAAATTCAGGCAGTCCGGGTGGACGGAAAACAACTTGTTTGGTTACACAGTCTATGGTAGCATGATATTTCGTTAACCAATCCATCCCCAATATCACATCAAAATAATCAATATTCAATGGCAGTAAATCAATATACAAATGCACATCTTCAACAATAATTTCACATGCAGGGTACATATAAGCACAAGTCATGGATCCTCCAACAGGTGAAGATACAGCTAACAGATAGTTCATAGGTTCTAATGGTCTATTCAATTTTCGCGAAAAAGCATGCGATACATATGAATGTGTAGACCCCAAATCAATCAAAACATACGCATTTTGAGCACAAATCGAGAGTATACCTAACACAACGGTCTCGGTATTCTGTACATCTCCCGGTACAAGTGCAAACACTCGGCCTTGCCTCATAGGCTCTTTTCCAGTGACTTTAGGGTTCGGTTTTGGTGCAACTATTGAAGCTGCGGCGCTGGCTGCAGCTTTACTATTGCCCTAGGGAGCAGAAGGGCAATCTTTAACCATGTGGCCCACCTTGCCACACCTGTAACAAGCACCTGAAATTTTATAACAAACCCCTTTATGTTTCTTACCACATTCAGAATAAGGCGGTATAGAACCGCTTCCCTAACTATAACTGGTTGTTGACCCTGCATTCTGCTTTTTGTTCAATGGGTTGTTTCTGCCTTTCTTGAACTTAAAACCCCGTCTCTTCCCGCGCCACTCAGTTGCGGGTGTTTCAGTCTATTTCAGTGCTTCAATATTTGATTCAGCCATGATGGCTCGGTCAAGAACGTCTACATATTTCAGCAGTTTCAGTACATTAATTCTGTCGAGTATTTCTACATTAAGGCAGCCCTCAAACTTTCTGGCCTTTTTGTAATCGGTATCCACCATGTGTGGTGCATAACGGGCAAGTTCTGTGAATTTCGATTCATACTCAGCTACTGACATGGTACCCTGTCTCAACTATTCAAACTCAGTCACTTTTCGGAATCTGACACACTGTGGAAAGTATTTCTCAAAGAAGGCTCCCTTAAACTGAGCCCAATTCATAGCAGTGTTGGTGTCGCGGACCAGCATCCACCACCTTCTGGCCTCTTCTTGCAAGGTGAAGGTAGCCAGTAGCACTTTGTGTGCTTCAGAACATGGAAACACTTCAAATAATTTTTTAGTTTCTAGCACCCACGCTTTGGCCTTCAATGGTTCAAGGCCTCCCTGAAATGATGGCGGTTTCATCTTACTGAACTTTTGTGTTAGAGCAATGATGTCATCATTCACATTCTGTTCCGGTTGTACCGGAGGAGGTGGGGGCTGTTGGTTCTGTTGTTGTTGTTGCCTTAAGGCTTCAGTCAACATTTCAACTGTTCTTTCTAATCTCGCCATTCTGGCGTCAGATGATTCAGTTTCATCAGTAGTCCTTGCATTGTTCATTTCACTATATGCAACGCAGTAATAATAAACATAGTAAGTTGCATACTTTAAGCATATTAACACATTAGCACATATATTAATGTCATGGCCACACATACTTTTCAATGCTCATGCAATGCCCTTAATCACTTTCTAGGACATCCTATAGCTCATTTGGACACGTGTGTGCGGTATAACTCATGGTTTAGAAACACTCTGATACCACTCTGTCACGACCCAAACCCGCCCCTATGGGTTTAGTACCGTAACCGGCCAGTAATCCAAGATTACCGAAGGCCTGCTTAACAGTGAGACAGTAATACAGAGTACAGGGGCTGGCGGAAGCCAAAACAGTAATTAAAAGATGTCTAATGAGCTGTGACAGTCTGTATGCAAAAAGACTTTTTATAACATATGCACATTCAGAACAAAACGGTATGTACATGCATCATTTACAGGCATACAGGTTAGGGACCAAATCCCCACCATAACAGTACAGTACAAAAGATCACTCAGTCTATACATAACAGAGACAGTTAGGGTGAATCTGAGACACCCCAAGAATAGCCTTAGCTTGAACAGATCTGGAACCTCGAAGTGAGGCACAAAGGTTGGCTTGACAAAAAGGAGTTTGAACCAACACTCCTAGCTTCGTTCCGGTGCCTGGACACCTACATATATATATATATATATAAACAGCGAGCTAAAGCCCAGTGAATAACGTATGCATAAAGAGGTTAAGAATGAATGTCCTTTTAGTATTTAAAACAGTCATTTAAACAGTATAACAATTATTCGATCATAGCAGTCATAGGTGGTACATCCAATAGCAAACAGTACAGTAGGTCTTAACAGACCGAACAGTCAGTTGATGGCCATCATATCAGTAAACAGTAGTGGTTCCAGACATGGGAACCGACAGAGATCTCTGTGTCAGTAGCAGTACAGTACAGTACAGTACAGTAGGTTGCTATGGATGCTACGAATACAGTTCACAAATAAGACATCATTCATTCAGTAACAATATCATTTCAAAAAACAGTACAGTTCAATTGTTCAGAAGATAATCATTATTGAACATATCTTTACAACATTGTTACTCACAGAGTTCTGGGCTATAGATAAGCTAGTGCGCGTCCTCGGATGCCAACCCTATACAGTTACAGGATGAACACACACTAAGTCACATACTTGGGAATCGAAAACTTAGTCCCTACTTAGACTCGGTGTGGTTCTACATCAATATCCTCCTTAAGATGCCTTAAACATGCCCTAGGAATGCGTAGGATGGAAAGAGGATGCAAAGATGTACTTATAAACACTTTTTAAAATTTTTAGAAAACAAGGGTCTCGCTCGAGCGTGGATTTCTACGCTCGAGCGGACATGCAGACAAAGGAGCTCCGCTCGAGCGCAACTTCAGTCGCTCGAGCAGACTGCAAGCTACAGTAAAAATACTGGATGCTCAAAATTCACGATCGACGAGCGCTCGACCCTCGCTGGAGCGTGAGACACAAGTCCTCGCTCGAGCGTGAACTATCTCGCTCGAGCGGACTGTAAACTCATGCAAAGTACTAGATACACGCATTTCACGCTCGAGCGTCACTTTCCTCGCTCGAGCGGAAGGCATGATCTCAGATTGTACGCTTGAGCGTGGAGTTCCTCGCTCGAGCGTGGGTCCAAAATCTGGAAATTCCATATTTGAACCTCAAGCTCAAAATCAACTTTCAAGCATAAATTTCGATCCTCTTGGGCTAATTTTCTGGAAAACACTTCAAAACCCATAATATTACATTTTTAAAGGATCAATTTGAGAAATCAAAGCCCAAAGGTAGTTCAATTAAACACCATTTTCAAATAAACTTCAAGAACACAAAGTGTATGAAACATGCATGTGTTCAACCAAATTCAAAGCTTCAATTACTTGCTCAAATGAGCTCAATTGCTTAAAAAACAAGATGAATTCATGGACTAAGCTCAAGATATGAACATGCATGTGGGATTTCATGAAGAACAACCTCAAAATGCAAGACCATGCACATGCATGCATGGATTAAGCTCCAATTCAACATTATTAGACTAAATCAAGACTCAATTCATCCATAAATCAAGAACCATGCAAGAACTAACTTGAATACATTAATGAGAGGTTGAATATCCTACCTTGAGTTCTCAATTATAAGTCTAGAAGCTCAATTTGCCAATTATCTTCCAAAATCCCTAAGCCTCCAAGCAAATCAAGATGAAACCAAGTTTTTCTCCTAGCTCTCTCTCTCTCTAGTCGGTTTAGTGCAAGCAAATGGCTGAAGAAGTGTTGATTCTAAGTCTCAAAATATGATATGGAGTGGGCCACTAAGTGGCAAGGTTGTAAATAAGGCCAACTCTTGTAATTTATCAATATTTAATCTAATTTAATCATACCAAATCACATTTCAATTAAATATACCATAAAATCATATAAATCTTAATTAGCACAAAACATCAATCAATTTCAGATTCGGCTGCCGATAAGGCTTTCAATTTGCAGTTTACAGCATAAAACATGAACAGATAATTTAACAGTCGAAAGATAGAATTGCATTCAAACTAGCATAATCAATCAATCAGTTTAGTAATTCAGTCAGTCAGTCAATTAACATGCTTAATCATAGATTAGCACTAATCAGTAGTGTTATCAGTAAACAGTGGTGAGGGTTGTTACAACAAACCATCAATGGATGCAATTTCATTGCATGCTGGCTTGTGAAACCAAGTGTGCAAGTTCAATAAATGCAAAACAAGACACAAACCTCATCATTTTCATGAATGAGCAAGGGAAGTGGTGACCTTGGAACCTTGAATCATTTTGTCACTAATGAGTATGAAATGGTTCAAGTTTCCATATGTTCAATTAACGTCTGATTGAACACAACCAAATTATTATCTTGCTCATTTTTAATCCCAAGTATTAGTTACTCCATTTTAGTTACCTTTCCATCCTTTAATTCAATTAAGTCCAAGGGTGAGATTAAGTCCTCTAATGGAAAGAGGGCTCAAACCAAAAGTTGTTTTAGGCATGAAAGAGACATCACACCGTTGGTAATGAACCCCCTATGGGATTAAACCATTAAGCATGACACCTCAATCTCATACTTTAAACAAACAAATTATTTGAACCACTTTCAAAGCAAAATAAAATGTCAAGAAAGGAAGGAGGTTGCAGAGATGATTAAGTGCTGAAAATGAGTAGGAAAAGCATAAATAAATGCTATCAACTCAAACAAGATGGTGTCTAAGGCCTAGAACACCAAACTCATGAGGACTATTACACTATAAGCATGCAAAACAAAGCTCAAATGCACCTAACAGCCCAAAACAGTGCTAAAATAGTCTAAAACAAGTCTTAAAACATGCTGGAATTGAGCTAACAATGGCTAGATTAATATGCTAAAACATGGCATAAGCTAGGCTAGTAAGCAAGACACAAGGAGGGGAGGCTAACCCCTCCAAATTTGGGCTTCAAAACATGATTTTGGCCACTGAAAAAGTTTTAAAAATCAGTATTTAAAAGCTTGGGAAAAGACAGTAAAAGGGTGGGAAACATAAGGGCAAAGGCCTCTAAAACATGGTATAAAGAAAGGCTATCAACCACTCAACCTTTAATGGCCTTAAACCCAAGCTTCAGCCCAAAAAACACAGAGTTTTGACAGCCCAAAACAATGGAAAAACAGTAGGAAAAATAGTAGAGAAAGCAAGCATATAGGTAAAGCCTTATACCTCTTGAAGAGAAGAAGCAATTCAAGCAACAAACCAAACAAACAACACCCTCTAGAGCTCAAACCGAGCTCAAAGACACCTCATCTCAAAGATGAAAAGATTTGGTTAAGGGTGTATAGGCAAAGGTTAAGGAATTGTAGACAAAAGTGTACAGATTTGGTAGAGAGAGGAAAATTTTTGATCTCAAAATTTTCTAATCTTAAAACATGAGAGAGGGGCTCCTATATATAGAAAACATGAAATGCCCTCAAGGAGATCCAGCCCTATACGTGGGGATAGATGTATGCATCTGTGCAAACAGCTGGCACAGCTAGCATAAAATATCTACAAAATACACTGGTGGTCGGCAGCCAAAAAGTGATGGCCGATAGTCTCAAAAGGTGGCCGGTAGGCCACCAAAAGCTACTGGGCGGAAAATCTAGGCTTGGTCCAAAACTGGGACAACAAAGGTACAGGGGTTTGAAAGGCTCAAAGTTGTGGTATTCCGTTGAGGACTTCGAGCACTTGGCAAGCACATAAACTTATCATCGGGTGTGCATGCAAGGACGTCCAAGTCGTAAGGGCCGTCAAAAATGGGGTGTCTATAGTTGCCCCTCTTTGATAGAACTCAGAGTCATGAAATGACGTGAGTGAATGTCAAAGCCCGAAGACGACCCATTTTGACAAGGTCGTAAGACTTGGACAAACAATCAAGACAGAAAAAAATGGTTGTGTCCACAGGTTGCCTACGTATCCCTTTGCAAGGAATCAAACCAGTGTAGTTCTGGAGAAAAATGCAAATGATATGCACAAAAACTTTGAAAGATGGACTCACACGCTTCGCGAAGCCGGCTATGTTGAAAACTCATGATTATGCAAGATGATGCAATAAGCAATAACAGATGCGATAAGCCAGAATGAATACAATAAGCAAGATAACAACACATGAATCAGCAGCTTCAAGCTTAAAACCAACACAGGTTTCCATATAAGAGATAAAATGCACTCTAACCACGTCAAAATAAGAGACGAGGAAAGAAAACACCGCTCAGGGTTGTGTTTCACGTAACCTAAGAAACTGAGAAAATTGCTCGGGGCGTGTTTCACGCATCCTGAGAAACAAGAAAACCTGCTTGGGCCCGCGTTTTACACCTCCTGAGATACAACACAAAAACTGCTCGGGCTCGTGCTTCGCACGTCCCGAGATGAAACTGCTCGAGATCGTATTTTACACGTTCCGCGATGAAACCCACCTAGGGCTGCGCATCACGTATCTTGAGATAACAAGAAAACCGCTCAGGCTCGTGCTTCACACGTCCCGAGATGAAACTCGTCCAGGGCCGCGTGTCACGCGTCCTGAGATAAAACTGCTTGGGCTCGTGTATCACGCGTCTCGAGATAAAACCCGCCCAGGGCTGTGTTTTACGCATCCTAAGAAACAACAAGAAAACCGCTTGGGCTCATGCTTCACACATCCCGAGATGAAACCCGCCCAGGGCTATGTTTCACGCGTCTTGAGAAACAACAAAGAGAGGTGTGCGATAGATGCATGAAGTGAACAAGTGCGATAGATGCACAAAGTGAACAAGTGCGATAGATACACAAAGTATTCAAGTGTGATAAATGCACAAAGTGAACAAATGACCTCATCCGGAACTCCTCCGCATGAACCGTACATACAATATTGTTTGCTTGTGTTGACAAAGGAAGAAAGGAACTTCACAAGTGCGATATAGTGACAATGTATGTTCTATGCAAGATAAACAACCGAAATATGAAGTTAAGTGAAGGCATGTTCTATGCGTGAAACGAGATGCATATTCTATCCATGAAACAAGAGCGAAAGCATATTCTATACGTGACTCATAACTGATGCAAGACGCATGTGCAATATATATGTGAAGTGAAATGCATATTCTAAGCAACAAAGTGAAATGCATATTCTATGCAAGGAACAAAAGCGTAATTTGACAAAAAAAAAGAGAAAAGAATTCAGTAGCAACTTCTGATTTACCTCTCGGAACAGTAACAATATGTTTAAAAAGGATACACCTCATTCATGTTGATAAGTGATGAACATCGTGAGCTAAAACACAATTTTGAGCTTCCGTAGAGACAATCTGAACCTAACTGTGAACCTTTCCCATACCTCTCGGGAAACAAACACACAAAATAGCTTCAAGACTCAGAGGGAGGCCACCTGCTACCTACCGGCCACAGGGGGAGGCCACCGGCCACCCGTCGGCCATGGAAGAACCTTGCCGGCCATGGATAAGCCTTGTTGGCCACCTATCGGCCAACGATGGCAACTCAGGGGTTTTTTGGACATTTCGCCTCGGGTCTTTAAATATAAGTGAAGGCCCTTCATTTCCTCACTACCACACATCCGAAATTACTCTCCCTCTCTCTCTAGACCCTTTTTCTCTCTAGATCCGAGCTTTTTACGCATTTTTCAATGCCCCAAGCAAACTTTATTCGCTAAACCCTCTTAGTTCTCTTCACTTTGAACTGACTGGAATATGATTTCGATGCTTCTTTCCTTATTTTCACCCTTCTAGGCTTGTTCCCCTCAAGTTTCTCTCGAGTTCCGTGAACTTTTTAGGGCTTTGACTTTTTCTTCCATTTTCTCTCTCCTAGGGTTGACTTTTTCCAAGTTTACCCTCTTTTCTCCATTTTTCTTCGTTTCGCACCTACTTTTCACCCATTTTCTAGATGGCGGATGGTTCACCACATGACGGGGCCTCTCCAGAGGCTCTCCCCGTATTTTTACCTATTTCCAAGGCTGATGAGTCAGTCATTGCCGAGGCGGCTGGAGGTATTGAGGCTGACCTCAAGGCAGAGTTCGAGCCTGAACCTAAGCTAGAGCCACTACTAGTGAGGGTATGACCATTTGACTTGGAGAGGTACCATCCCCAGACACATATCTTGCTAGCCGGTGGTATTAGGCGCTTTAGCGACTTTGTTCTCGGTGTGCCGGAGGACCTCCTACTGAGGGAGCCGGCTTCTCACCTTTCATCTGTCACCGTTGGGGTATGAACTCTGTTTTTATGCATTCCTGCTTGTCTTTACTTGCATTTCTTGCACTGCATTTTTTTGACTGTACTTTCACCACTGCATTTCTTGCACTGCCTTATCTAATTGTACTTGTTCTTTGCCATAGGGTGAGTCCTGTGCCTTCAGAGGGTATGGACCCACGACCACACGAGATTGGTATGGTGAGCTCTCTGCAGGACTTCGTGACATTGTGGATGAGACCAGCTTTGGCCTATTCTGCTCCGGCCTGACATGGGTCATTGCTAGCCATCCACTTCTAGGAGCACTTGTGGAGAGGTGGTGGGACACCACCAATTCCTTCAACTTCTCCACTACTGGGGAGATGACGATGACTTCCTACAACTTTGCCATGATCACTGGCTTAGGAGTAGGGGTCGATCCGATCCCTTTCGATTTAGATACGGGGGGAGTGGGAGGCGGCCTGGTTTGAGCTATTAGGAGCGCATCCACCCTGATACTGGATAGGCATGGTTAGATATACCTTGTTCATTGAGTAGTTCAGAGGGAGCGAGATCGAGACAGTAGAGGAGATGGAGTGGTACGCTAGAGGCTTTCTGATGTTCGTCTTCGGTACCACCTTGTTTTCGAATAGGTGGAACACCGTAAGATTATATCTTTTGAGTGCCCTGGTGACCCTTTCTTGAGTGCGCTTCTATGACTGGGGCGGAGCTGGCCTCGCCACCCTGTACAGCTACATGAGCTCTACCTCTCGTCTGAAAGGGGACTAGATCGGAGGCTATTGGCGAGCCTGGGAGGTATCCATCTCAGTTCCCTCTTTGCACTTTACATTTTCTGCTTTACATCTGTTCAATACCTGTGCTTTCTGGTTTGCACTTTTTGCTTCTGCTCATACGTTGTGCTTTCTGCTTTGCACTTTCTGTATTTGTTCATACATTGTGCTTTCTGATTTGCACTTTCTGTGTCTGTTCATACATTGTGCTTACATATCACTGCATTTTCTTCGCAGCTATGGGTCTATGCATATTTTCCAGCTTTGGCCCTAGAGCCCATAGAGGAGTTCTCATTGGCAGTCCTTTACTCACAGAGGTATGATGGCCGGCACCAGTGTAGGACCCGTAAGACCTTTACATTCTTCCGACATTACTTCGACAATGTGGTTGCTCATGAGGTAACCCAAAACACAACCATTTTTGCTTTACAACTGTTCTGATTCACATTTAGCAACTAATAGTAACTAATAATCTGTATGACCTCCATTTGCAGATTATATGGCAGCCATGGTCCATGATGTCGGCTGGGATTTGGGATTAGTACGCCGGGCCTGGGCCACTTTTCGCTTCTGCATTTTACTTGAGGGCCCAGTCTGCTGGGCCTGGTTCCTGAGTGAGCGATTCGTGCGCCAGACTATTGGTCTGCCTAACCAGATCATTCAGATGGTGCTGCCAGAGTCCATGCAATCAACAGACAGCCTATCCATTGATGAGATCACTCAGTTTATGGTAGGCTTGGATGCTGATTACTTCCGAGCAGAGGGCGACTATGTGACCTTCATTCAAACACACCTTATGCCACCTCTGACAAGCACTCGTGGAGGTGAGGAAGCGAGAGCTCCTGTTACAAGAGAGGCGCCTAGAGTGACCAGGGCGACCAGGGCCTATGCTAGAGGGGCTTCCCGGGTGAGGCAGAGGACCTGTTGGCCAGAGCTTCGCACTGCAATGACATGCTGGCGGCATACCGGGGATGCTTACTAGGTCACGATTGAGCCTGCAACGGATGGGCACGAGCTTGTCGGGGTTCGAGGCCTGACTCAGGTATGGACCACACTTTACGATTTGCACCCCACATTTTATTTCAAATATGTTTATTGCGAACACTAATCATTCAAATGCATTTGCAGGCATCCATCGAGTACACAGGGAGCGCTTTGGAGCTGATAGCCTCATTGATGGGCATGGTATAGAGGAGGGAGACGCTGCTTGGCCTCCACGACATCCCGGTAATTTCTTCAGTTTACACTCCAGATATTAAATTTCCATTGATACACTGACACTGACATTTCAACTATATACTTCCCAAACTGCACTGATACACTGTATTGGCACACTGCATTCACACACTATACTTACACTATATCTGACTTCTACATACACTCATTCTGCATACCATGCTCGCATCTGATACATACACTGAAATTGATTTGTTGTCAACTGTCTTTTCAGATCCCACCCATACCGATGGCTCCGGCGGCAGTAGCGCCAGCAAAGGCAGTACCTTCTCCAATGGTAGGGAGGAGAGGAAGAGATAGGGGCACTTGAGATCGGAGTAGTCTTCCAGAGCCCATCTTGCGCGATGATGATGTTGAGACTAGTGATTCTAAGGAGGCAGCGAGTCAGCATTCTGAGTTGTTCGAGAGTGGAGACGATGATGCTGGCTCGGGTTCTGAAAGCAGAGGTGCTGATGCGGAGGAGGGATCTAGGGGAGAGAGCGGAGATGATGCTGGCTCTGGTTCTAGCTCAAATACTAATTCAGACAATGACGCCGATGGAGATAATGCCCCAGAGTCCTCTCCTCCGAGGAAGAGGACGAAGAGGGCCTCTCGGCCCTGAGGCTACTGGCGCTGATTTTTGATTTTTTTGCTTAGTTTCTTTTTGCTAGTAGCTTTAGCGCATGTATAGCTCCAGATATGTTTTATTTGCTTTAAAACTTGTACTCCTCTTTTGTAAAAAGCCATGATCGGAATAAAACCTCGTAGTTTTTATGAAAAGTGTTTTTATTTTTGCATCATAAGCACAATATTAGCATGAAATGGACATGGAATTGAAATGGCTAAGAGCACTTGATTGAAACAAAATTCTTAATCGGGTAATGAATCGACCAACAACCAAAAATACAAAATGCAACATTTAACTCGATAAACAAAATAACAACAACTCAATAAACAAAACAAAACAACTCAACAAACTTGCTAAAACCAAAAAGACTCAAAACAAGACCTTAAAACATACAAAGAACAAAACACATGCTTTCAGCATTGTTCAGCACAAAGGTGGATAATAGTCTTGAAAGGAAGGCTACCGGCCAGAAAAAGAACTTGCCGGCCATATGCCGGCCACCTATCGACCACCTGCTGGCCATCAATGTGAAGAACCTCCAGATTATTGACAGCTGGCTTCCATTTACTGCCTTTTCTTCTACAAAAGGGGTCAGCTTCGTGATTTCTCTTCAGAACTTCATTTCAGCCTCAAATTCTTCCACAAATGGAGCCATTTTTTCGTCGAAAAACTCTCAGATTGGATTGCGAATTTAGATGGCTCAGAAAAGGTAAATTTATGGGGTTTTAGCATAAATGCACTTTTTTCGTTGAGCCGAACTCCACTTTGTTTTTCGTTCCTTTATGCTGCGGCTAGATGTTGGGACCCGATTACACACGTCTTTAGCTTCGGGGGACAAGAAATATGCCCGAAAATTGAAGAATTCCAGGCGTTAATGGAATCTTGGCGCGATGAGGAAATCATACCTCAGCCCCGTTTTGGCCACGCCCAAGCTTTGGGACGGATGTGTGGGCTTACTCTGCACGAGGCTTGATCTCTGGCCCACAACGGAGAACTGGACATTCCCAGTTTGATCCATCAATTTTTCGGTGTCGGAGACCGCGACGACTTTCTCTGGCAGGGTTTTCGACAGCATGCCGTCTACTTATGTATGCTGGCTCATTTTCTTCTTGCCCCTAGTTTTGGCTGGTCTAGCATTTGTTTGGTCGAAGTGGCCCAAGGTTTGAAAGATGGCTAGAGTTGCATTGGCTTGACATTGGCCGAGACCTTGATGGGCTTAGACGCCTTTCATCAGCGGAAGACTACCAAATTCATGGGAAGTCCAGTACTTCTTCAGGTAATGTTTCCCATCCTTTCTCATATGTGTTTCTCACATCACTTGGCACTCATGCTTTGTTTTTCTCTCAAAGCCCTTTTCTAAGTTTTCTCCCAACATACATCTCTCTTTTCTTTAATCTTTCTTTTCTTTCATCCCTTCCCAGGTGTGGCTTATGGATAAGCTGAAAGTGCCTTGAATACTCAACTCGAGGCTATTTCTTCCACCACCGACTAGTGGATTTCCCAAATGAGGGATGATGGTGCCACTGGATGTGCAACAGATCTGTTGCTGACATAGCTTGGCGTTGCTCCTGGCTTAATCTGACCGAGATGAGCTACAGTATGGCTCGGCAACCTGGTATACAGCTGATCGGCCTTACGCACTGTGTGTTCTACTTCCCATTCTGGTTCAGATGTAAGTTTGGGCATGATCAGATCCGCCTGGAGGAGGGGATAGAGTACCCGGTTTTATTACCCATCCGAGGTTCACACTTGGCTAGGTACCTCACTGCTTGGAGGATGAGAGAGCTTCTGGCCCCTACCCCTAGTTTCAATTGCACCCTTTCTGGTGAGTGTTTGGCTTGGCTCGAGGATGAGGCACAAACCGGGCCCACTTTAGCTTTAGAACCTTCCACAAGCATAAGTGGAGGAAGCAGGAGCACCTGATTCATCTATGCCCCTAGTTTATTGCTTTGATCTTTCTTTTCAAGGTTTTTTTTTTTTGTTGATGTTTTGATTTATGTCGAAGAGTTGGAGAACTTTATGTTGAAATCAATGAAATTAAAGTTGTGAGCACTGAAAATTTTCCTTTTAGTCTAAAAATAGTCTAAGTTGTAAAAAGTAAATTTTGAATTAAAAACAACTTTTATTAAAACTTTCCAAAACCATTTTCGAAAAGGATCACCACTTGATAGGCACGGAATCAATCCACGAGATGTACAACCCCGAATCAAAAGATCAGAACAACCCCTTAATTGAACACTACTGCTTAGCCTTGTAACTAGCTCTTCTCTCAGAGTAAAGATCACAACCGAACTTTTAGGTAAAGAACAAACAAAGATAACCTGATTAGAAACATGGTTAGGATAGTTGATTTGGAGTTATTTATGGCCGAACTTCAGGATGAAGTTACCTACGTATCCCGAAGATGAGAATCAGGCCTTACGTAGTTCGGTTCGGGTTCACTCGAGTATTAACTCTCTCCTTTTGCGCTCTAACTTTTGCCAAAGTCGCCCTTTAGGGTTTTCAACCTTGCGAGCTCAGTTTTTCTTTATTTCTAATTTTTCATGCTCCAACTTTTTCCTAGGTCGCCCTTTTGGGTTTTCGGCCTAGTGAGCCTCTCAAGGATAGTATTTCTTCAACTTGTCCATGTTGATTAGTTGGGAAAATTCCAAGCCATCCAGGTCCATGAGAATAACAGCTCCACCCTACCAGATAGTTTTGATGATGTAAGGACCAGTCCAATTGGGTCTGAACTTGCCCCTAGGGTCATGGATGGGAGCTCGGTTGTCTTTTAGCACCAAATCCCCCTCTTTGAGATTCCAGGACTTAACCTTCTTGTTAAAAGCCCTAGTCATCCTACGTTGATAGCCCTGAACATGTAACAATGCTTTCAGCTTTCTTTCATCAAACAACATCAGTTCTTCAAACCTGCTCTGTTGTCAGTTCGCCTCTGCTATTTGACATTCAGCCATGACTCGCAGCGATGGGACTTCTATTTCGGTTGGCAGAACAACTTTCATCCCATAGACAAGAGAATAAGGAGTTGCCCCTATAGACGTTCGGTTTGAAGTTCTGTAGCTGTAGAGCGCAAATGGCAATTTATCTGGATAGTCCCTGTAGGTTTCAACCATCTTCTGCAGAATATGCTTGATGTTCTTGTTGGTGGCCTCAATAGCTCCGTTGGTTTGTGGCCGGTATGTAGATGACTTATGAAAAGCCACATTGTATTTCTCCAACAAGTCTATCACTTCTTTCTTGAAATGGGAGCCATTATCTGAAATGATCTCGTTTGGGACCCCATAACAACAAATGATATTGCTTTGGATGAACTTAGCTACATGCATTGCTTTCAACACTGCGTAAGACTGAGGTTCCACCCACTTTGTGAAGTAATCAAATGCCACCAGAATGTATTCATGCCTATTTGATCTTTTTGGCTTGACTGCCCCAATAATGTTAATTTCCCAGACTGAAAATGGCCATGGTGAAGTCATGTTGTACAATTTTGACGGCGGAATATTCATGCGATTGGCATGAATTTGGCATTTGTGGCATCGCTGAATAAAACCAATACAATCCTCCTCCATGGTGGACTAGTAGTAATCTTGCTTGAGAATCTTCCAGGCCAACATTACTCCATTCATGTGCGCTCCGCACTCCCCTCCATGGATGGCCTCTATCAGGCACTTTGATTCCTCTTCTTCAACACATAACTTGTGTATTCCTAGATGACCTCTTTTGTACAGTTTACCTCCACAGATGATAAATTGGACGGCTATTCGCTGTATTCCCCTTTTGTCTTTAGCATTTGCCCCTGGTGGATAACTCTCCTTTTCCAAGATGTTCCAAATATCGTAATACCAAGGGTTTTTGTCTTGCACTTCATCTATTGTGGTGATAGTTTCATAGGCCGATGTGTACTTCTACTCAATGATGATCGGACGCATTCGGACTCCAAGCGGGATGTCTATCATAGAAGATACAGTTGATAAAGCATCAGCGAACCTGTTGTTCTCTCTTAATAGATGCGTGAAAGTCAGCTTTTCAAACCTAGGAATCAGAACATCCAAGGTCTGGTGATAAATCTTAATCTTTTCTTCTTTGACCTTCTAGTCTCTATTTGCCTAAGAAACAACTAGGTTTGAGTCCCCGATAATGTCTAACCTTTTTGCCCCTAGTTCTAGGGAGGCTTCTAATCCAGCGATACACGCTTCATATTTTGCTTCATTGTTAGAGACCTTGAACTGGAGTTTGAAGGCTAAAGGTATATGGGAATTGTCGGGTGCTATCAGCAACACACCTATCCCATAACTATATTGATTGGACGCTCCGTCAAAGTACATTGTCCAAGTCTCCTCATCGCCTTATAGAATGGCTTTATTCGGGAATAGGTATTTCACCATTTCATCCCCTTCTACTGGGTGATCTACCAGAAACTCTGTTATAGCTCTTCCCTTAACATACTTGAGATCAAATTCGAAGAGAAGAAGCAACCAACGAGCTAGCCTACCCGTAAGCGCTGGTTTCTCAAAGAGATATTTGATGGGATCTAATCTCGAAACTAGAATTACGGAGTGAGCTAACAAGTAGTGCCTTAACATCTTGGTAGCCCATACCAAGGCTAGGAAAGCTTTCTCCAATGGAGTGTAGTGGGTCTCATAATCCAACATTTTCATGTTCAAATAATAGATGGCTTTCTCCACCCTATCCTCAGATTCCTGAGCAAGCATGCATCCCATTGTGGTGTCTGTGACTGACAGATACAGAATCAAAGGCTTCCCCAGCTCTGGCGGCGACAACACAGGTGGATTATGAAGGTACTGCTTAATCTGCTCAAAAGCGAATTGACATCGATCATCCCATCGGAATTTCTTTCCTTTCTTCAGGAGACCAAAAAGTGGTTCACAAGTCAAGGTCAATTTGGAAATAAACTGTCTTATGAATTGCACTTTACCCAAAAAGCCTCGCACCTCCTTTTCAGTCGTTGGTGGTGACATCTCTAGGATGGCCTTGATTTTGGAAGGATCTACCTCGATGCCCTTCTGTGTGATGAAGAAGCCTAGCATTTTCCCTATTGCTACACCGAAAGTACACTTCTGCGGATTCAACCTCAGTCTGTATTCTCTAATTTGTTGAAAGAATTTCTTCAAGGCGGTGTAGTGGCCCTCTCTTTCTTTGGACTTAACAATCATGTCATCCACGTACACCTCGACCTATTTGTGGATCATATCGTGCAGAATGGTGGTTGCAGCCCTTTGATAGGTAGCTCCAACATTCTTCAGCCCAAACGGCATAACCCGATAGTAGTAGGTTCCCTGCGGTGTAGTAAATACAGTTTTCTCTCTGTCCTTGGGCGCTATCAAAATCTGGTTATACCTAGAAAATCCATCCATGAAGGATAGCAATGCATGACTCATAATGAAGTCTACTAATTCATCGATGTGCGGTAGCAGAAAGTCGTCCTTCGGACTGGCTTTGTTCAAATCTCGGATGTCCACACACACCCAGATTCTACCATCCTTTTTCGGCACTGGGACGTTGTTGGCCAACCAAGTCAAATATTCAGATACTAACAAGAAACCTATTTCAATCTGCTTGGTGACCTCTTTTTTGATCTTCAACGCCTAATCCGGACGGATTCTGCACAACTTCTGCTTGACGGGTCGGGCCTCAGGGTCAAGAGGGATCCGATGCTATACAATCTCAGAATCAATTCCAGGCATCTCTTCGTAGGACCACGCGAAAACATCTTTGAAATCTTTTAATAAAGCAACTAAGTGCTCATGCTCCTTCGAAGACAACATGGACCCGATCTGGACCAGACGCGGATCCTTCTTAATGCCCACATTAATAGCAATGATTTCATCAGCAAGGGGTTTTGCAAACCTCTTCTCTTCTCGATTAATCAAGTTTTTCAAAACCAGAAGAATTCCTTCATCTTCGTTTTCATTAAAATTTTGAAAATCTTGGTCAATGCAATAAACAAGCGGTGCAGAGAAATACTCAGAATCAGCAGCGTTCTCATTCATAAGATCTAGCTCTTCAGTTACAACCGACTCAAAAGAAAAAAAAAAAGAGGACCTGGACAGGACTTTGGCATCTGGGTTATCACCCCCAGGAATACTGGACTCGGTCTCAGAAGAACCGGAATCTGATTCCGACTCCACAGACTCTGTGGAATCAAATTCTAGTTCATCACCTGACTCAGAACTAGACATGCAGCCCTCCTCCAACTGCCAGACAAGAGATGGTGCTTTAGATGCATTCAAAATGTTGCTAGATGGGTTCACACTCGGTTGGTCCCCGATTATGGAGATGGTAAGGTTATCCCCCAAGCTCCCTGAGTCGACCGGAGGATCTGTAAGGAGACATGCCAATGTTGCCCTTACTCTAAGCTCGCTATTGTTCGAGTCACTTTCCATACTCTTTTCAGCTTCAGTAATTGGCCCGGCCTTTTCCTCAGCATCACTGCTTGCAGCTGCAAGTCAAAGAAGATTTCGAAGATGGGGACACACTGCTTCGTAGAATTCATCCAGGGCTTGGGAAAGCCGCAAAAGGGGAAGTCTTCACCCTCCCAAACAAAGTGGCCATTCAGCGTTCCCCAGATCGGCCTGTGAACAAGCTCATAGTGTTTCCTAGCATGTTTGGCTCTGGCTCTGCCTGCCATCTCTTCTTTCTTCCTGACCCAATCGTCTTTAGTGGGTACATATCCTAGACTAAAGGCATGTAGATTATGTGGCACATCGGCACTTCTCCCAAGTCCCATTCTTGGCACATATTGCAGCTTGTTCATGAAATAAACAGACTGAGCGCTAACATACATGCCCTCATCTGCTACCAAGGTGGTCTGCACTACTCGGGCCTCAGCCAGTGTAAACCTTGAAAGGAAGACGCCCTCCTCGCTATGAATGATCTCCAGCATTGGTGTAGTTACCTCTGGTGGGGGATGGATGGATGGATGAGTTCCCGAAAACAATTGCCACTCCTTTCCGGTGAGGGTATTTCAGCATTTGATGGAGGGTAGAGGAGACTGCTTTCACCAGATGCAACCAGGGTCTTCCTAGTAGTAAGTTGAAGGTGGCCGGGACATCTAGGATATGGAACTCAATATCCTGCTGAGCTAGGCCCACTTGAACTTTGATTTGGATCGTGCCCATAACTTCCTTGCTAGTATTGTCATATGCCCGAATCACTTGGGCTGTGGGCACGAAGTCTGCTGGTTTAAGATCGATGGCATAAGCTGTGCGAGAAGGACAGACACTGATAGCCGAATCGGTGTCGACCAACACCACTGGTACCCATTTTTCTCTGCACTTGATAGATATGTACAGGGTTTGTTGTGAGCTGAGCCTTCCGGCGGCAATTCTTTATCAGAAAAGATTAGGGTTGGCTCGGCAAGACCCGAGAAGACTAATCCCACAAGCTATTCAGGAGTAGTATTAATGGACAGTTTAGCTTTGTCCATCACTGAGAGTACAACTTGTCGATGCACCCGGGAGGCCATAAGAAGACCCTAGATCGAAATGTCGGCTTGGATTTTCTTTAATTGCTTCAACACTGCCTCTTATTCCAATAACTTCTCTTTTTGTTTTTCAACTTCTCTATCTTTTCTAGAGGCCTCAGCTTGGTCTAAGTGCGGTGGTTTGAAATACCGCCCACTCCTCATCATTTGGTCAATCTCTTCAGCATACCATATATTATCTGGGAGGGACTCATCCTAGTCCTCGTCAGTGTGATCCTAGAGTAGATCGTCATCCTCCCACCATACACCTCCGGCAGCTGACAAACAATTGTCTAGCTCCATTTGTATCACTTTCACATCACCAGTATTCCCCGCAAGGTGTTGAGCCATCATAGCTTTCTGGTTGTCTTGACCCTTCTCTTGTGAAAACTGCTTCAACGCAGCTTGTTGTTCCTTGTCCACGATACTTATGGTGCCCAGTTCTTGAGCTGAATTGTTCATACCAGTGTTCTTCGACAGTTTCTCCTTTTCATCAGCCATTCCAGCCACTGCAACAATTCTTGCACCCTTTTCTTCTGGTTTTGTTTTAGTTCCTTTCTCTTTGTTGGGTTCATCACTCAAGCACCCAGAGTTGTCCGTTGATCCATTCAAATCAAACCAGTCAATCTATACATGCCCCTGATCTTGTTTATTGAAGAACTGCAGGTTGTCTAGGTCCTCATAAAGCTCTACCAGATCATCTAAACCTTGGCTTGGGCCATCCTCCCTAATCACATTGACCTCCACTGCAGTTGGCAATACCACTTCTGGCTTAGGTTGATCAACCGGCACAATGTAGCAGCAAGAATCATATTCTCCATTAGACAAGTCCTCAGAGCACTCAGGTAATGGACTCGTACTCTCCTCTAAGGCCAGCCTTCCTTCTTCTGCCACTGTCACCACCACAGGTTTAGTTTGAAGTGTGGACGTGTCCATCATGCACAAATCCATGCTTTCAGGAATGAACACTGTCGGTCTGGGTAGGTGGCAAGGGTAATATATACGCTGGGGTCGTGCGGGATGGCAAGTGTATGGATTAAGTTTAAGTTGTGAGGTGGGGGGAACTTGATTGTGGGCCAGGAGAGGGTTGGTAGTGACATTTTCTTTTTGGGGTGGTGCAATCACCTTGTTGTTAATGAGGTCTTGAATCTCATGATGCAGCCTGAAACATTGGTCGGTGTTGTGATCGTGCTGCTGTTGAAAAACACAGTTTTTGGCTGGGTTATGTTTCAGTGGGAGAGGATCTGGCAGTGGGCGTGGCTCTAGTGGCTTAAGGTGCCCTTTTTTGATCAACATCTTCATGGCTTAAGATAAAGGCATATAGAGTGGGGTAAAGATCTACTGGAATCGAGTAGGGTTGTTTGAAGTTTGCGGAGCTGTATTGGCAAAGGGATTGTGATGGTGACAACACTCACATCAGATGGCCGCGCAGTTGTGCTACCACTAGTGGTTGCATTGGAACTGTGCACAAAAGGCCTCTTGGCTTGTTCTTTCTCATTAGTAATCAGCGCTTGTTTCATGACGTCTTCAATTTGAACCTCCATCTGATGGAACTCAGTGAATGTGAACAAAGGTAGGACGATCATCTTGGCAACAACTTTCCGTGCAAATTGCGGACTACCATCCTTATTTGATCTTTCTTGGAAGGCCATGTGGTCATCATTGAAGCTTTGGCCCTCCACCTTGTCACAAATTCTAAAAAGCCCTCCTTTGGCTCGTGGCGCGTTGCTTCGAGATCACGGGTTGTGACCTCGATTTGTGTGTTGTAGGAATACTGTGCAATAATGGCCTCAGCCATTTCCTCCCAACTTTGCTTCATAGAATCCTCTAGCTTTGCATACCAGATAGCCGCTATTCCCGACATAGTTTGGCCAAAGAGTGAGAGTTTCTGCAGTCTGGTCAGGCCCATCGGTCACAAGATGTTTGAAAACAGTAGAAGATAAACCATGGGGTCTCTAGAGCCATCGAACCGATCGATGTGTGGCATTTTGAACCGATCTGGCAATGTCACTGCAGAGTCAGTATATCCATCTTCTATGTCAGGAATAAAATTAACACCCTGTGCCCTCTTAAGAAGCTTCTCTAACTTGTTGACTTTAAGCACGGTCGGGTCAACTTCAAATTCGAATGGAGCCTCGGCTTAATACACAGGTGCTTTGGAGGTTTGTGGCAGGATCGGCTCTGTCGGATTGCCCTGATTCTCAGCTTGGGCATTAGCAGTATAGACTATGGCTACAGGTGCTGGGATACCCGTAGGAGGTGCATAAGATGCAGAAGCCGCTGTCGGCTGTGGCTGTTGTTGTTGCAGCCTATTTATGACCTCAGCCTGACATGTTGTGACCTCAGCTTGACGAGCAGCATCTTGTTGCATGGTTTCAACTGTTTGTTGAAGATGATGAATCAAGTCTTCCATACTAACCGGGGGATATTGTGCCATTGGAATGGGCGAATGATCTCGTACTGGACTAGATGTAGAAGACTGAGCCTAACTAGATGCAGGTGATTGCTGGACTAGTGAATTATGCCTAACTCTTCTTCGTCTAGTAACTGGTGGGAGCGAATCAAAACACATGTTGTCCCCTAACAAGATCTTCGGATTTGTAAAGCCTCCTGACACGGGTCCAGAGTGCTTGGGGGGTATCCGAACTGTCCGAAGCTATGATGTTATACTACCTAGCAAAAAGAAATAAAGCAAAAAGAAAGTAGTAATCAGAAACTGCACAGCACCTCAGCTCAGATGTTAACAACACACAGATGTAATCAAAGCTGTAGGACTGCACTCAACACTGAATTCTGCCTTCAAAACTGATACCCAGCTTGCAACTGATACGCACATTCTTGTACAGTTTCACTGTAAAGCACATACCAATTAAGTGAGAACTAAAACACCCCTATGAGGGGCCACGGTTACCATGTCCTAGTTTTCTCAGGAGTTAGGGTTCACTATTCAAACAAAGCGGTTTCACACAATCCTGTATTCAGGTGAGCATCCTGTTCTAGTTTGGAACAGTCTCTACGGCTTTTCGATATGCATCTAGGCCAAATGGTCAAAAGGGTACCTCGGCAAGGCTACCTAATATACCTCTGGCACCTAACACCGAGAAGTGAAAGGAGGATCAAACGGTACAGCGGTAGTCCAGATCCAAGGGTTGTGTTCCAATCATGGCAGAGCCCGTGACCGGTCAACCTTTTAGCAGGCTTTTTAGGCAAGCCTTCGGCAAACCGTCTAGGAATAGCAGATGGCAAACACCGTGACTTAAACGCAACAATGCAAATGCAAAGAAACATATAAGTGTAGATAAAACTTCATATCATGAGTTCGAGTCAAGTTCTCTAATTCCCTAGTAGAGTCGCCAGAAATTGTAGCTCGACTTTTTCGCGTTCCCTTTTGGAAGTTCGAAACAAGTCCTATAGTTCGGACTCCTGCGGTTTTGAATCTAATCTCACAAGTATAATGTGAAATTGATAAACACCAAAGAGTCTAAATCTGGCAAACCTTTTGGAAAATCGATTTTGAATCAAATTGCCAAAAATTGACTGCTTTACCAGATACAGAGTTGCCACCTAAATATTTTGGGAAATCTAGGAAACCCATGACTCGTGCCAAAGGCCACGTGTCCGTCATCACCAAGATTGTCTCGGTTTGGAAACTTAGGTACGAGAGGGGAAGGTCATGAATACATTTAAGCACCCCTACTCGCCCGATCAAAAATCGGCCTCTACTAATCATGATATGAATCTTATTTACATTATATGCTCTTGTTCTGGTTTATTAGGCTAGCATTACTACGTGATGCGCACACACACAAGTATAGACTAACTTTGCAAGAATTGGAACATTTCGATTCGTGTTTGTTTTGAAAATTGTTTCGAAATACGTATCACTTGAAAAAGTGATCGCATACAAACATTACTCAAATTATTCCAATTCAAGCAATAAGCCTTCATTCACAGGCATACAAGCAATTTATCAATTAAGCATTTAGCCTCATGGAAAGCATGCTAATCATGGTAGCATCAACACTCATGCAATATGCTAAAGTGAGTAAAGGCTCACTTAGTACTCCAAGCCAAAATAAACAAAAGAGTTAGAAAAAATGCATGATTCCTAACTTATGCAAGATGACTAATGCAACACATGCGACATGCATCTAAACAGGCTCGGCTACTTAACATGGCATTTGAAATAATTTGATAGCATGCGGTCTAAGCACGTATTCAAAGAAGTATTGAACTAAGAATGCAGTTGGAATGATGAACAGAGCCTAGGTGCATGCAATACAAATGGATGGGAACATGAAGTATGCTAATCAAAACATGATGTCCCTAAACTAACCATCATAAGCTAGTAAATAAAAGGGAGAAAGACGTGGGGTTAGAAGACATACACATTATTACATTATGCTCTCATGAAGTAGAGTCCGAATAAACTAAGCTAATTAACTAACTAATTAGAGCTAAAGCTAGTTAAGCTAACTATTACAAACCAAAACTAATAAACTAGCTAAGCTACTTCACTAGTTATTACAACAAATTAATTAACTAACCAGTTAAGTAACTAATTAAATAATTACAACACAAATGCAATTAAAATAAGTAATTAAACTACATAACTAACTACTATGCCTTGAGAAATGAGGGATGTGCATGCACATGCTCGGTTTCTACCCGAAAAACCATCGTTTTGCTTTAGAATGCCTCTGTTTGCATAGTTGAACACCAACACTGTTGCCCACTTCTAGGACAACTCTGCTCCACCTTACCAACACACTGCTCAATTTTGCATTAGTGGTCAGCCGACTAGTGATGAAGGTTGCCAGCCAACAGTGATGGCCGGCCGGCCATCTACTGGCCATGAAAAGTGGCCTGTCGGCCACTATTGCACAAGTTCATCTTGCTGCAACAGAGGACAAACAGAGCATATATAGGATATTTTAAGGGTTTGTTTGCACAACTCACCCCTCATTTTCATAAGCAAATCAAAGGAGTAGCAAGTTCGGTTCACAGACCATCAATGGATGCAATTTCATTACATGATGGCTTGTGAAACCAAGTGTGCAAGTTCAATAAATGCAAAACAAGACACAAACCTCCTCCCTTCCATGAATGAGTAAGAGAAGTGGTGACCTTGGAACCTTGAATCATTTCATCACTAATGAGTATGAAATGGTTCAAGTTTCCATGTGTTCAATTAACGTCTGATTGAACACAACCAAATTATTATCTTTCTCATTTTTAATTCCAAGTTTTAGTTACTCCATTTTAGTTACCTTTCCATCTTTTAATTCAATTAAGTTCAAGGGTGAGATTAAGTCCTCTAATGGAAAGAGAGCTTAAACCAAAAGTTGTTTTAGGCATGAAAGAGATATCATACCGTTGGTAATGAACCTCCTAAGGGATTAAAGCATAAAGCATGACACCTCAATCTCATGCTTTAGACAAACAAATTATTTGAACCACTTTTAAAGCAATATAAAAAGCCAAGAAAGGAGGGAGGTTGCAGAGATGATTAAGTGCTAAAAATGAATGGGAAAATCATAAATAAATGCTATAACTCAAACAAGATGGTGTCTAAGGCCTAGAACACCAAACTCATGAGGACTCTTACACTATAAGTATGCAAAACAAAGCTCAAATGCACCTAACAGCCCAAAACAGTGTCAAAAAAGTCTAAAACAAGTCTTAAAACATGCTGGAATTGAGCTAACAATGGCTAGATTAAAATGTTAAAACATGGCATAAGCTAGTCTAGTAAGCAAGACACAAGGAGGGGAGGCTAACCCCTCCAAATTTGGACTTCAAAACATGATTTTGGCCACTAAAAAAGCTCTGAAAATCAATGTTTAAAAGCTTGGAAAAATATAGTAAAAGGGTGAGAAATACAAGGGCAAAGGCCTCTAAAACAAGGTATAAAGAAGGTCTATCAACCCGTCAACCTTTAATGGCCTTGAACCCAAGCTTCAGCCCAAAAAACACAAAGTTTTGACAACCCAAAACGATGGAAAAATAGTAGGAAAAATAGTAGAGAAAGCAAGCAAATAGGTAAAGCCTTATACCTCTTAAAAAGAAGAAGTAATTCAAGCAACAAAACAAAAACAAACAACACCCTCTAGAGCTCAAACCAAGATCAAAGACATCTTAGTCCAAAGATGAGAAGATTTGGTTAAGGGTGTATAGGCAAAGGTTAAGGAATTGTAGATAAAAGTGTAGAGATTTGGTAGAGAGAGAGAGAATTGTAGAGGGAGAGGAAAATTTTTGATCTCAAAATTTTCTAACCTTAAAACATGAGAGCGGGGGCTCCTAAATATAGAAAACATGAAATTCCTTCAAGGAGATCCAGCCCTACACGTGGGGATAGATTCATGCATTTGTGCAAACAACTGGCACAACTGGCATAAAATATCTGGAAAATACACTAGTGATGGCCGATAGCCTCAAAAGGTGGCTGGCAGGCCACCGGAAGCAGCTGGCTGGAAAATCTAGGCTTTGTCCAAAACTGGGACAACAAAGGTACAGGGTTTGAAAGGTTCAAAATTGTGGCATTCCATTGAGGACTTCGAGCACTTGACGAACATATAAACTCATCATCTGGTGTGCATGCGAGGACGTCCAAGTCGTAAAGGCCATCAAAAATGGGGTGTCTACACTTGGAAGGCTTTTGTCAACGCCTTTTAGGAAAAGTTCTTGCCTCCCACTTCTAAGGAGAAGTTGAGAGATTAGTTTCTGATGCTTAAGAAGCTTAGTTTTCCAGTAGCCGAGTTTGAGGCAGCTTTCACAAGCCTCTCTAGATTTGCATCGGAACTCGTGGCAATTGAGGAACGCCGTTGTATCGAGTTCGAGAAGAGATTAAGGATCAGGCTTCTTTTCAAGGTAGTTGGGTCGATGATTAAGGACTATGGACGCCTTGTGGTGTTAGTGATTCATCTTGAGACCGTAGTTCTAGCAGAAGAGGAGCGAATGAGGGGCTCTAGGAGAAGTCGGGAGGTTCAGTGGGAGAGCCGGGACAGTAAGAGGCAGAAAGGTCCCGCCTCACCACAGTCCCAGGTCGTACAGTTTAGATCCATCTTTCCTATGCTGAATTCGGGCTCAGGGAGAGTAATCAGGGTGGCTTCTCTTGTTCTAAGTGTGGCCAGTTGGGTCACAAGTCTCTAGCATGCTTGTAGAGAGGAGGAAGACAACAGTCCGCACTATCTGCAGCTCGTTCTTAGAGCCAAAGTCAGAGGAGGGGGCAGCTGCCTGTCTGTTATTAGTGTGGGCAGTCATGGCATGTGAACAGGTTTTTTCCTCAGTCATGTGGCACACTTGGTGCGTCTGGTTCGAGGCAGACACAGAGCCACTAACCTGCACAGTCAACACAGGCCTCGAGGGCCAATCAGGGGGCCTCTTTGGCCTAGTTAGTGTATCAAACTTATGCTCTAAGAGGTGAGCAAGTGGAGCAGAAACCTACAGGGAGTGTGCATGCTGTTACAACGCCAAATTAGTGCCAACACCTTCAGTTGTGAGATGTACTTTCTTGTTATGCAATTCTATTATTAATCCCATTCATTCATCTCGTTTGCTTTTGCATCAACATCGGGATTAGAATTGGCTCGGCTAGCATCTCCACTCAGTGTAGAGTCATTTATGGGTGGTGAAATTGTATTGGAACATGGGTGTCGGGGTTGTGAGATAGAGGTTGCCGGTCGTAGAGTTCCTTTTGCATTTGTGTTGATTGACATGTCGAGTTTTGATGCTATATTGGGTATGGATTAGTTGTTATCATACCGGGCTATCATAGATTGTTACCATCAGGGGGATACTGTATGTACCTTGAGTGGCGACTGCTTTTATTTCATGGGGAATAGAGCTAATAGAGCTTCATTGCCAGTAGATAATCTGCGAGGTCTGAGTGTGCTTAGTTGCCTTCTTGCAAACTTTTTTGGTAGTGAGTGTGATGAAATCCGAGTTGAGTGGCCAAGGGTAGTTTGTGAATACCCGGACATTTTTCCTGAGGATCTCACAAGTTTGCCACCTCACTGTGAGATTGAGTTCTTTATTGATTTAGTGCCTGGCACGACATCGATTTTTATGGCACTGTGTAGATTTGCACTCGTTGAGTTGAAGATTCAACTCTAAGAATTATTAGATAAAGGTTTTATCCACCCTAGTACATCACCTTGGGGAGCACCGGCTCTCTTTGTCAAGAAAAGGATGACACATTGCGACTTTGTATAGATTATCAGAAATTGAACCGGGTGACTAGTAAGAACAAATACTCAATGGCACTATATAGATGATTTGTTTGACTAGTTGAAGGGGTCTTGTTATTTTTCTAAGATAGACCTGAGATCGGGCTATCATCAATTGAGGGTGAAGGAGGAGGATATCCAGAAGACAACATTTTGTACACGGTATGGCCATTATGAGTTCTTAGTGATGTCTTTTGGGTTAATCAATGCACTGGCCATGTTTATGAACTTGATGAATCGAATGTTTCATGAGCTCTTAGACCGTTTTATGGTCGTCTTTGTTGATAACATCTTGATTTACTCACCCTCTGAGGAGGAGCACGGGGAACACTTGCGAGCTGTACTTGAGCTGCTTAGAGCTCACAAACTGTATGCTAAGTTCGGGAAGTGTGAATTCTGGTTGAAGGAGGTGAAGTTCTTAGGCCATGTGGTATCCGAGGAAGGAGTGGCTGTAGATTCCTCTAAGATTGAGGCAGTGCAAGAATGGGAACAACCTAAGAATGCCTTTGAGATTAGTAGTTTCTTGGGGTTGGTCGGGTATTACCATCGGTTTGTAAAGGATTTCTCTAGATTAGCCTTACCGTTGACTAGACTGACGAGGAAAGGAATTAGGTTTGTGTGGAATCAAACTTATGAGAAGTCATTTCAAGAGCTTAAGGTTAGACTTACCACTACTCCAGTGTTGATTATTCCGGAGAGGGGTTTGGGTTATTCTGTGCATTGTGATGTGTCACGAGAAGGTTTAGGTTGTGTTTTGATGCAAGAGGGAAATGTAGTAGCTTATGACTCACATCAATTGAAAACAAATGAGAGGAACTATCCTACCCTTGATTTAGAATTAGTAGCGGTGATCTTTGCTTTGAAAATGTGGAGGCATTATTACCTTTACGGTGAGAAGTTTGAGGTGTTTTCTGATCATAAGAGTTTGAAGTATTTATTCTCACAGAAAGATCTGAATTTGAGGCAAAGGAGGTGGATAAAGCTTATGGAGGATTACGATTTTGAGTTGCACTATCATCCGGGGAAGGCCAATATAGTGGTCGATGCCTTGAGTAGAAAGACCATTAGCAATGTAGCATGTATTGCCATCTAGGAATGGGAGATGTTGGGTGCTATTGGCGAGTTTGACTTGCATCTGGACGAGGCCGTTGAGTCGACAATTTTGTTTTTGGTAGTTGCACAACCTACACTTGTGAGCCGAGTTATAGAAGCACAGAAGGGTGATCCTGAGGTAGAAACCCTCCAGGAGAAGATCTCCAGTGGGAAGGTAGAGATGGGCTTGAACATATATTCTGACTCGAGTGTTAGATACTGTGATCTACTTTTTGTGCCGGAGTCTTGTTGAGAGGAGATACTCTGAAAGTTTCACCATTCACGCCATGTGGTGTATCTAGAAGGCACAAAGATGTATCACGATCTTAGTCCCTAGTTTTGGTGGAGGGGAATGAAGAAGGATGTAGCTGTGTTTGTGTTGAGGTGCCTTATTTGTCAACAAATGAAGGTCAGGCATCAGGGGCCAGCGGGTTTGTTGTAACCCTTGCCTATAGCCAAGTGGAAATGGGACCATATTACGATGGATTTTGTTATTGGTCTTTCGAGGACTCAATAGGGTAATGATGCCATTTGGCTGGTGGTTGATCGATTGACCAAGTCAGCACACTTTGTACCTATGTACACGAGTGACTCGACAGATTATCTAGTCGACCTTTACATTACGGACATAGTTTGACTTCATGGGGTCCCTATGACTATTGTTTTAGATAGAGATTCGCGTTTTATGGCTCGGTTGTGGCAGAGCTTGCAGAATGCCTTGGGCACTAAGTTGACTTTTAGTACCACTTAACATCCTCAAACTGACGGGTAGTCAGAGCGTACTATCCAGATCCTTGAGAATATGCTTTGAGGTTGTGTCCTTGACTTTAAGGGATCGTGGGAGAGGAACTCGCCTTTAGTGGAGTTTGCCTATAATAATAGTTTCCAGTTGAATATTGGTATAGCACTGTTTGAGGCCTTGTACGGTTGACCATGTAGATCTCTTATGTATTGTGCTGAGGTGGGTGATGTACCTATGATAGGTCCAAAGTTAGTTTGAGAAACAACGGAGAAAGTACACTTATCTATAAGAGGTTGGTCACAGCTCAGAGTCGTCAGTAGAGCTATGCTGACCGTAGGAGGAGACCATTATCCTTTAAGGTGGGAGATCAGGTTTTCTTAAAAATATCACCTAGACAGGGTTTGATGAGGTTTGGGAAGAGTGGGAAGTTGTCTCATAGGTTTATTGGGCCTTTTGAGATCCTAGAGTGGTGGGGAGGTAATTTATCGTTTGGCCGTACCGCCACAGCTTTTTGGGGTTTATGACATGTTTCATATCTGTATGCTCTAGAAGTATGAGCCGGATCCATTACACGTGTTGGATTGGACGGAGTTAGAGGTAGACGAGGATGCCTCGTATGAGGAGAGACCGGTTAGAGTTTTAGACACTCGAGACCAAGTTAAGCGAGGCAATACAATTTTTTTTAGTAAAAGTGTTGTGGCAATACCACGAGGTTGAGGAGGCCACTTGGTGTAGACACCCCATTTTTGACCACCCTTAAGACTTGGGCACCTCATGGTGAACACTCGATGATGAATTATTATTTTGTCCAAATCATTCAATTTCTTCAGCAAAAAGCTTCAGTTTTCTAGCTTCAAAGCCCAAACCTTGCACCCTCTTTGAACCAAAACCTATTTTTTTTTTTAGCCTGACCACTCAGAGGCCTACTATCCCTCTTCATGGCCGACCGACCATGACCAGGGGCCAGCAGATATTTGCTGCTAGCTGTCCCCCCCCATGTGCATGCCTCACACTAGCTGGCTTAATACAGATATTTCCGACAAAGGAACCTATTTTTCTATAAATAGGTGACCATCCCTCATGGTTTTAGGTTAGAAAATTTTTCCAAGTGCTCAAAACTTGCCAAACACTCCCCCTCTCTATCTTGCAATATACATACACTATACATACACTTCTTAAACCAAAATTTTGAGGTTTCTTGTTGAGATTGTTGAGCTAAAGTTTCAGCTTTTGAGGGTGATCACTTTGTGGTTTGTGAACCAAAGAACATCCTCTCTTTAAGAGATCATCATGCAATAATTTTGCGACGATTAATGATTTGTGAATCGAGTCTACTCCTCACTTGATCAGTTTCATGATAGGAAGAGGCAGAGAGGATAAACATCTCCTAGAAACACTCTGTCTTTGCTTTGTTTTGATTCTGTGGCAGCAGGGCAGAACCCAAAATCAGTGGCCGACCGGCCACCTTTCTGTCTGGCCGACCACTTCTCAAGGCTGGCCGGCCACCTTTTGTTATGCAAGCAGTGGCATTTTCATGGCAGAACAGAGTAGAAGCTGAGGCAAAAATAGAATTATTGTCTGACTGCAAGACATAACAGAATCTGGCAGCAAATAGAGAGGTTTTCGGGAGAATGTTTCTCATTTGTGTGTGTGCGGTTCCTCGCTTTCCGGCCTTTTAATTAGTGCTTTAAGAATTATTGTGTCGTAATTAATTAATTAGATTCATTCAAATTTGTAATAATTAGTTAATTAGTTTACTCCATTTATTTGATGTTGTAATAATTAGTTTAAGTAGGACATTCATTCGGACCCTCTTGTATGAGGGCATACTTGTAATATTGTGTATGTCTTTCAACCCCCACTTCTTTCTCCCTTTTATTTACTTGCTTATGATGATTGCATTCATGTTTTGGTTTCATAGCATTGCTATATATAAAATATCCATTTTGCATGCATTGAGTTCGGTTCATCATTTTAACCTTGTTTTTATTTCCTACTTACTTGAATATGTGCGCTAAATGTATGCTTTGAGTTACACCATATGTCATGTTAATAAACCGAACCTCGTAGTTGCATTTTGTATGTGTTGCATTAATCACTTGCATATTAGAGGATACATTTTTCTAACTACTTTCTTCTATTTTGGCTTGCCTCGGTTGAGTACTAGGTGAGCATTTTTGCTTTAGCACATTGCATGTATGTTTGTGTTGCCATATCAAGCATATTACCATAAGGCTAAGTACTTATTTGATATACCTCTTGAATGCCGGTGGATGAAGCTATTTTGCTTAAGTTGGGATGCATTTGATTATATATGAGCTGACCTTTTCAAGTAGCATATATTCAAAACTCTTTTCAAACAAAGCATGAAATTAAAACATTTCAAAGTGGGTGACTTAATCTATACGTGTGTGCCTCACATAGTAAGTTAGCATAATTAATCAGAACAAGAGCATATACTATACATAAAAATCGCATCATGATTAGTAAAGGTCGATCTTTGATCGAGTGAGTAGGGTGCTCAATTCATGACCTTCCTTTCTCATACCTAAGTTCCTGAGCCGAGACACTTTGCTGATGACGGACGAGTGGCCTTTGGCACGAGTCACGGGTTACCTAAATTTTTCAAAAATATTTAGGTGGCGACACTAAAATCTAGCAATGTAGTCCATTTTTGGCATTTCTGATTGTAAATCGATTTTCCAAAGATTTGCCGGATTTAGACTCTCATTTGTGTTTTTCAGTTTCACATTGCACTTGTGAAACAAGATTCAGAACCATGGGAGTCTGAACTATAAGGCAATCGTATCCAAGGAGACTAACCCCTCCGAGGAGCACGAGAAACTAGCTACACTTGGGAGCGTGAGGCTGAAGTCCATGAGAAGTATCCGAACCTATTTGTTGATGTCTGAACATGTATTGAGAACTTCATTGTGCCAATGTGTAGCTCGACTTTTCGTGCCCCCATTCGGAAGACGAATAAGCCCTACAGTTCAGACTCTACTTGTGGTTTTGAATCTGATTTCACAAGTGCAATGTGAAACAGTGAAAACACAAAAAGAGTCCAAATCCGGTAATTCTTTTTGGAAAATCGATGTTTTGAACAAAATGCAAAAAATGGACTGCTTTGCTAGATTTTAGAGTCACCACCTAAATATTTTTGAGAAATTTAGGAAACCCAAGACTCGTGCCAAAGGCCATTAGTCCGTCATTACCAAAGTTGTCTCGGCTCAAGAACTTAGGCACAAAAGGGAAAGGTCATGAATTGAGCACCCCCCCCCCCCCGCCCGATCAAAGATCAGCCTCTACTAATCATGATGTGATTTTTATTTACATTATATGCTCTTGTTCCGGTTTATTAGACTAACTTACTATGTGATGTGCACACACACAAGTATAGACTAATTTGCAAGAATTGGAACATTCGATTCATGTTTGTTTGCAAAATTGTTTCAAATATGTACCACTTGAAAAAGCGATCGCATATGAACATTACTCAAATTATTCCAATTCAAGCAACTAGCCTTCATCCACAAGCATTCAAATAGTTTATCAATTAAGCATTTAGCCTCATGGTGAAGATGCTTTGACATGGCAACACTAACATACAAATGCAATATGCTAAAGCGAAAATGCTCACCTACTACTCCAAGCCAAAGAAAGATAAAGGAGTTAGAACAATGCATGATCCTAACTTATGCAATATGACTAATACAACACATGCGATATGCAATTACTAAGCTCGGCTACTTAACATGTCATGTGAAACAATTTGATAGCATGCGGTCTAAGCACGTATTCAAAGAAGTTTTTAACTATAATGCAAGTTAGAATGATGAACTGAGCCTCAATGTATGCAATATAGATGGATGCAAGGCATGAGAGATGCTAAACAAAACATGATGCCCTAATCTAACTATCATAAGTAGGTAAATAAAAGGGAGAAAGACGTGGGGTTGGAAGACATACATTTTATTACAACATTGCGCCCTCACACAGGAGGGTTCGAATGAATAAACTAGCTAACTAATTAAAGCTAAGCTAATTAATTATTACAAAACCTAAATAAATAAATTAGCTAAGCTACTTAACTAATTATTACAACACCAAATTAAACTAATAACCTATTCTAGCTAATTAACTAATTATTACAAGACAAATTAAGTAACTAGTTTATCTAGCTAAGCAATTACAACATGAAGTAACTAAATTAACTACTCTAGCTACTCCACCTCGGGAAACGAAGGATGCTCATGCATGCGCAGAGTTTCCAACCGAAAAAGCCACTGTTTGTGCTGCCAGATACCTTTGTTGCACAACAGAACACTTGTACTGATTTCCACCTCAGAACTAACTCTGTTCTGCTTCAAAAGTACACTACTGGATTTTGCACAGGTAGACAACAGGTTAGAAATGGTGGCTTGCTGGCCACCAATAATGGCCTGCCAGCCACTGATGACTGGATTTTCCTGCTGCAACAGAGAGCAAACAGAGCAGGAACGGGGTATTTTCAATGGTTTGTTTGCACAACTTATCCATCTTTATCATTTGAACAGCTCAAAGGAGTAGTAAACTTGGTTCACAAACCATCAATGAATGCAATTCAATTGCATGATGTCCTATGAACCAAAGGGTGCAAGTTCAATAAATGCAACAAATAAAGACTCTCAAACCTCCTCCCTATCATGAATGATCAAGGCAAGTGGTTGACAGTGACTCTTGAACCGTTTTCATCACTACTGAGTATGAAACGACTGAAGACTCAAGAGTTCAATTAACGTTCGATCAAACCCAAACCAAATTATTATCTTGCCCTTTTTTAGTCACCAATCTTATTACTCCATTTTAGTTACCTTTCCATTATTTAATCAATTAAGTCCAAAAGTGAGTTTAAGTCCTTTAATGGAAAGAAGCATCAAAACAATTGTTTGTTTTAGGCATGAGAGAAGCTTCATACCGTTGGTAATGAACCCCCAAAGGGATTAAACCATAAAGTACAAGACCTCAATCTCATGCTAAGCAACTAGTTTGAACCAACTTTCAAAGCAAAACAAAAGCCAAAAAAGGAGGAAGATTGCAAAGATGATTAAAGGTGATCACAAGTATGGAAAACCATAAACAAATACTATCAACTCAAATAGGTTGGTGGCTAATGCCTAAAACACCAAGCCTATGAGGACAATTACACCATAAGCATGCAATACAAAACTCAAATGTAATAAACACTCAAACAAAGTCCTAAAATAGTGTTAAATAAGTGCTAAAACATGCTAGAATGAAGACAAAAATAGCTAGAATAATAAGCTAAAACATGGAGCTATGTAAGCTAGTAAATAAGACACAAGGAATGGAGGCTATGTAAGCTAGTAAATAAGACACCAGGAAGGGGGGCTAACCCCTCCAATTTTGGACTTCAAAACATGTTTTTAGCCACTTAAATAACTCTAAAAATCAGTGTTTAAAAGTTCAAAAAAAGATAGTGTAAAGGTGGGAAATACAAGGGTAAAGGCTAGAGAAACAAGATGGAAAGAGAGGTGAACCACCTCTCTACTCTTTAAGGCATTAAACAACAAGTTTCAGCCCAATATAAACATTTTATATGTTTTTGGAATGTGAATTGTATATTCAGTAATGAGCATATGTTTATCTTGTTAATGAGAATGGAAGACCGGCAGATGGGTCATGGTGTTGAATTTGAATTACTATCGTTGTTATAAGTGGTTTAAATTTTGGTTTTAATGTTTGGTTCAAAATTTTGGGGACAAAATTCCTTAAGGGGGGAGGTTATAGCGATTCTGGTTTAGACCCGACCCATTTGATGTTTTGGCTCCAGGTTTTATTGTTGTATATGTGTGTACTTGTATTGTTTCCCCTTATTTCTCTTTGACTTTGGCTTTTGAGTTGTGTGGGTTACGTTTGGAACAGGTTAGTAGCTTGTTTTTCAAACTGTTGTTGCCCAGAATTTTGTTTCTTCGCTTGACCGAAGCTTCTTGCGCTCAAGCAGTCTTTGTGAACTCTCAATACTTTTGTAAGTTTGCAAAACTACAAGGACGTTGTATTCTTTGCTCGAGTGAAGCTTCTTGTGTTCGAGCGATGGTTTATTGTTTGTAAAACTTCTAGGAGTTTGTATTCTGCACTCAAGTGAAGTTCTTGCGGTCGAGCGATGAAACTTATTGTGTCTAGTCGCTTGAGTGACACATCTTGCACTCGAGCAAGTTGTGCGTATATTAGTTCATAAACAACCATTTTTGAGTCACTTTTTCATCTCTCTCTCTAACATTTCAAAACCCTATTTTCCCTTACTCTCTCTCTAAAACTCACCTATTTCCCTCAAATACACCTAGATCCGTCAATCATTTCACCCATGTGCCTTTGTTAAAAAGATAGAGCTCGACGAGGGCTTCGTTCTAATCGGAGCAAAGTTGGTTTTTGGCGTCATTGAGTTTCCTACACTCTCTCTCTCTCTCTCTCTCTCTCTCTCTCTCTCTCTCATGTTTTAGCTTGAGGTAGGGATATCTCCACACTTTTTATGAGTTTTAACTTAGTTATTTATTATTCCTAAACAATATTGAGATTTTGGAAGCTTCGGAACAAACTTAGGGTTTTGGGTAAAAATCAAAAGAGAGGTTTTTCAAATGGATCCGTGAAAATGACTTTGATGTGGAAAATAATATTAGGTTGGGAATAAATGATTGATTTTGATATTTGGGATTGATTTTGGAAAGAAAAGGGATTTTGTCTTAAATGCCTCAAATGTTAATTTTATATAATAATGAGATTGAGATTAAAATTATGAAATTGGAATCATGTTGATGACGATGGTGGAGTTGGATGGATATGTATTATCACTTACCTCTTGAAAATTGGAGAGTATATCTTTGTTGAAAACTGTTTATCTGTTTAGAAATATCTAGTTTGGGTTATCGGTGGAGGATATCTATGATTGTTGTAGAAATTGCATGTAAATTACGGTAATTGAAACCATTTTCTCATTCATTTGCATTGAGCATCATTTCACACTTATACATTGAAAATGTTACCGTTTTGAGGAAAGGGTGAATCTGGGAAGGAGTTGTTGTTACATAGATGGCCTGTGCGTCCAGGGTGAAAGTCTTGAAAACCACGTGTATACATGGCTGCCGATTCAGCGGACGAAATATCTGTAAAATGGCAATAGTAGTGCTTGTATATCCTACGTTTACCTGGGTGTCGACTCACGGTTTCCCGCAGACGAAATTGCCGTGAAAGGTTGTTTTGGTTTTAAGATTTTCAGAATGTGATTCATTGCTCTGTCTTCTATTGTAAAGGAAGTAGCTCATGGATTATGATATTATCTTGGCATTGCATGGTTTTGACAAAGACATAAAAATGTTCTTGGCACAGGCATTGCATATGCACCCACCTTATAGCTTTGTTAAAATTCATATACTGTGTTGGATTATTTCTACTGGGCTTCGGCTCACCCTACGTGGGAAAAACATTTCATGTGTTGATGATATGCCTACGCCAAAGCAATAGCTTGGACGGACTTAGAGCAAGAGCTTCTTTTGTGTATCTACTGTATTTATTTTGTACAAGCCAAGGGCTTTAACTGTATTGGACTTAAGTCCAGTTTTATTGTAACCAAGCACTGTCTTGGAAAGTTGTAAGCCTTTAGGGAATTCATTTTTCTGTTTTACCTTCGTATCTTACCCCTTGTTGTATTAAATGCTATAGATTCAGGGATAGACTTAGGAATGTATATCTGCATATGTTTCCCTTTTGTACAAGCAATTGGGATAAATGAAAGATAATTATTTCATCATGTGTTGTTATGTAATTGATATTGTGGATGGTTTATAGCAATTATTTCGGGGCGTTACAGATTAAGATGACATGATTTCAAAAATTGGAATTACAACTTCTTTGTAAAGAATTCATAATCATAAGATTTTTATTTATTTTTCAATAAGGAAAAAATAGTGCATATTAGGAGGCTGCTACCTAAATAGTCAAATTCTACAAGTCTAAAAATAAATAAATAGATAGTGAAATTCTAGTTTGTGTTTTGGATTTTGGAGCTTGTTGACTACCAGAATTTTTATTACACCATATCAAAGACCATGGAGAAACAATTGTAACTTATATTTTCTTCAAATATCCTTTCCTTCTTATTTTTTTGCCAATTGAGAGTATTGAATTGAGAAAATTTTGGATATTAAAGAAGACTTTGGGAGCTAGTGCGTTTATTTATTTATTTGTTGGTATAATTGGGATGCAATACAAATAACATAATTGGGATGTAGCTCATATTTTTGATAGGCAAAAGGAAAAAAAACAAGGCAATATCAAAGGAAACAGAAAAGGCTGCTCCTTCTGGCAAAGGAAAGGAAAATGCATATCCCGTGGTATGGTTCCTCAATATTTTTTAAACTTTTCTCTTTTTTATGTACAATAATGAAAAAATACATAGTGCATAATGAGTTTGAAGTTTTATTTACTTTTTTTGAATGATTGTGAAATGTTTTTTTGAAGCATGTTAAAGTAAGCATTTGTGTGTATAACGATTCTAGTTTGGACCCAACCGATTTCTTGTTTTTGGATCAAAGAACCCATGTACTTAATTGTTACTTATCTCATTTCCATCTTGTTGTTTGTTGAGTTTGGCTATTGGGAGTTTTGGTTGTGTTTGAAATAGGTTGGGAGGTTAGTTTTTCAAAGAGTTGTTGCCTAGAATTTTGTTTGTTCGCTCGAGTGACCATTCCTATGCTCAAGCAGAATTTTACAGTATGTAAAACTATTGGGAGTTGGAAATTTCCGCTTGAACGGTCCTTTTTACGCTTGAGCGGTCTTTTATAGGTCTACAAAACTACTAGGAGGGGATCATTGTGCGTTCGAGCAGTGGTTTTGGTCGTTCGAGCGGTGTCACTTGTTGTGTCTATTCGCTCAGGCAGTGTTTTGGTCGCTCGAACGGTTTGTGGATATATCAGTCCGAGAAGATGACTCTTTGCATCACTTTTTCATCACTTTCTCTCTCTAAACATTTCAAAACCCTAGATCCATACACACTCTCTTTACTTCTTACTTCTAGCTCCAACTACTTTCAATCTGTCGATTTCTTCACCCTAGTCCTTTAGAGAAAAACGTTGAGCATGTCGAGGGCTTCGTTTTAATTGGAGAAGTTAGTGTTTTCGGCTTTGTCAAGTTCTACCCTTTGTTTCCTCTTGTCTTCTACTTTGAGGTAGGGAGTTCTTTGACTTTTTTATATGATTTTTAGCTTAGTTATTTGCTGTTTGAAAAGGGTTATTGATTTGGAGATTTTTGGGAAAACTTAGGGTTTAAGTTTGAAATCAAAAGAGGGCTTTTTCATGTAGGCTCTTGAAAATGGTTGTGGGGATATGGTTATGGGTGAGATATGTTAAAATGATGGATATCTTTTCTTAAAATTGATTTTGTAAGAAAATGAGGTTTTGCCCTAGATTTTGGATGTTTGGATTTGTGAAAGGAAATGGAAAATGATGTTGGGTTTTTTAAGATTGGAACAATGGTTATGTTGATGATGATGGAGGAGTTGGATATGTAATATCACTCCCATTGTAAATGATGAAATTACATATTTTGATTGGAAATTATCTGTTAAATAGAAATATATGTTTTGGGCTCTCGGTGGAGGATAGTCTTAATTGTTGTAGACGTTGCATGAGGAATAGGTTAAATTGAAACTAATTTCTCATACATCGTGCATTGGGAATTATTTCTTATTAAACATTGTAAATATATTGATTTTGAGAAAAATAGATAAATACCTTGGTGAATCTAGTTAGGGGTTGTGGTTGTGGTTGCGATGTTGGCCTGTGTGTCCTTGGTGAAAGTCCAGAAATCCGCGCAGTTAGGTGCCCATCCTTCCGGTTAGTACTGATAAAATGGCTTTGGTAATGCTTGTATAACCTACTGGCAGACACGTACTTAGAGATTCCTAGTGTTTTGTATAAAATGATTATTTTCATGAATTGATTTATAATCTGGCATTGTATTATTTTGAGATAGAAAATGAGGAATGTTTGACAAATGGCATGCATATGCATGTATCTTATAATTTTGTTAAGATTCATATATTGTGTTAGAGTATCTCTACTGGGTTTTGGCTCACCCTATGTGGAAAACAACTTTCAGGTGCTGATATGCCTCAACCAAGGACGAAGCTTGTGAGGAATTGGAGCTTAGGACTTCATTTTTGTTTGTTGATGTAATTATTTTTGTTTTAAGCCTCGAGTTTTACCTGTATTGAGTTAAACTCATTTTGTTGTACTCAAGCATCGATTTGGAAAGTTGTAGCCATTAGGGCATATATTTATTGTATTTTACTTTTACTTTAATTCTTGTAATCATGTCATATGCTATAGATTCAAAATCTAGAATTTATGAATGTATATTGCATATGTCACCTTTTTGTAAAGATCAAAATTGTGATATTGTTAATCAATTGTAAGTAATGCTATGAGATAGGTTAGTGTTAGTTTTTTTCGGGCCGTGACAACTTGGTATTAGTGCTGTCGGGTTTGAATACTTTGGGAACGTGAGATGTTGTTTTTACCACAATGGATTCTCTTGCTAGATGAGATTAGAATAGACCTGGTATGTTATGTGATAACATGCTTATATGACTAAATGATTATGGGATTTAATTTCATAGATATTGATTAGATCTACAAGTTTCTAGAAGTCTTGTTAGAAGAGCATTTGATCACTGTTATTTCTAACTCGAACTTTGGTAATGTTGCGAGACAGTCACTATCTAGAAAGGAAGTTCATTTGTGTTTATGTGATTAGATGCTTATATGGAGTGAATTAATTGTTGTCCACTGTACTAGGACGTGAGTAAATTAGCTTCAGCACATTTGGGAGTGTGCTAATATGTTGTGTTACCTTTATTAGGATGTCAAGACGTGGACATGGTGGCGGTAGGCGTGATAGGCCTAGGCGGCAGGAGGTGTCGTTACCAGATGAAATTCTAACGCAAGAGGAGGGAGTTGGTCAGGCCAACATGGCCGAGCCAGTAGGTCAGCAAACTGTGGGCCCTTTGGCACGAGAAATCATTGGTGTTTTGTGGGAATCTATGGACATTCTTAGCGCTAAGAATTAAGTCTAGGTCCATGTTGCCGAGACAAGGCCGTCTTTTCTAAAGCGGGAGTTCTTCTGGTCGAATCCGGATGAATTTTTGGGAGATCCAAAAGTGCCACTGAAAGTAAATAGTAAAGATGTTCGAGATGCTTGGCATCGAGAACGATGGTTTGGGGGTTACCTTGGCATTCTTCCAGCTGAAGGGAGATGCGGGTCAATGGTGGAAGTATGCACGTGAGCGCATTGGGGTGACGTCGGATGCCTTTGTCAACGCCTTACACTACTAGGGAGAAGTTGAGCGATCAGTTCTTGAAGCTTAAGCAAGTGAACACACCTGTAGCAGAGTTTGAGGCCGCTTTTACTAGCTTTTCTGGGTTTTCACTGGAGCTTATGGTGACGGAGGAACGTCGTTGTATCGAGTTTGTGAAGAGGCTGAGGACTGGGCTCCTTTTTAAGGTGGTTAGGTCAATGATTAGGGATTACGGTCATTTTATGGAGGCGACGACTCATTTAGAGACCGTGATTCAGGTGGAGGAGGAGGGGATAAGGGGTTCTAGACAGAGGAGTCAGGAGGTTCAGGGGGAGACTTGGGACAACAAAAGACAGAGCGGTCCTACCCCACAGCAGTCCTAGGTAACACAGTTCAAATTCACCTTTCCTGTATCGAGTTATGGTTCAAGAAGAGGTAGTCAGGGTGGGATCACTTGCTTTAAGTGTGGTCAACTGGGCCACAAATCTTCAATTTGCCCACAGAGAGGAGGAGGGCAACAGTCTACACCGTCTGCGGCTCATCCATAGAGTCAGAGTCAAGAGAAAGGGTAGCCGCATACTTGTTATCAGTGTAGGCAGTCAGGGCACTTGAGGAGGTTTTGTCCTTAGGCAGGTGGCACACCTGGTATAGCTAGTTTAAGGCAGACAAAAAGGCGTTAGCCTACCTTGTCAGTGCAAACCTCGAGGGTTATATAGGGAACCTCTTCGACTCAATCAGTGTATCAGTCTTATGCTCCGAGGGGTGAGCAGGTGGAGTAAAGACCTACAGGACGTGTGTATGTTGTTACCGTGCCGGATCAGCTACCAGCACCCTCTTTGTTGTTTAATTCTATTGCCAATGTGTTGATTGATACAAGTGCATCTCATTCTTTCATTTCGTTTGCATTCACATCTGTTTTGGGATTAGAGGTGGCTCAGTTAACGTCTCCGCTTAGGGTAGAGTCACCAGTTAGGGGTAAGGTCAACTTGGACCGAGGATGTCGTGGTTGTGGGATTGAGGTTGTTGGTCGCTAACTTCCTTTTGCTTTTGTATTGTTAGACATGTCGGGTTTCGATGTTATCATAGGCATGGATTGGTTGTCTTCGTACCATGATATTATAGATTGTTACCGTCAGAAAGTTACGATGTGTACCTCGAGTGGTAACTGTTTTTATTTTCTAGGAGACCGAGCTGATAGAGTTTTATCGCCAGTTTATGACCCTCGTGGTAGGGGCGAGCTTAGTTGTCTTTTTGCAACTCTCTTAGGTAGTACAAGTGACAAGGTCTGAGTTAAACTGCTGAGGGTAGTTTGTGAATACCTAGATGTCTTTCCTGAATATCTTACTAGTTTCTCACCTCATCGGGAGATCGAGTTCTCCATTGACTTAGTGTCTGGCATGGCATCGATTTCCATGGCACCGTATAGATTTGTACCTGTCAAGTTGTATGAATTGAAGATTCAACTCCAAGAGCTATTAGATAATGGCTTCATTTGCCCTAGTATATCGCCTTGGGGAGCACTAACTCTCTTTGCTAAGAAGAATGATGGCACTTTGCGATCGTGTATTGATTACTAGAAGCTGAACCGGGTAACTGTTAAGAACAAGTACCCATTACCCCGTATAGATGATTTTTTTGACCAGTTGAAGGGGTTTTTTTTGCTTTTCTAAGATTGACTTGAGATCGAGGTTATCACCAGTTAAGGGTGATGGAGGGAGATATTCAGAAAACGGCATTTCGTACCCAGTATGGCCACTATGAGTTCTTAGTGGTTCCTTTTGGGCTAACCAATACACCGACTTTGTTTATGGATTTGATGAATCAAATCTTTCGAGAGTTCTTAGACCGTTTTGTGGTTGTGTTTATTGATGACATCTTGATTTACTCACCCTCCGAAAAGGAACACGAAGAACACTTGTGAGTCGTACTTGAGTTACTTAGAGCCCACTGTTTGTATGTTAAGTTCGGAAAGTGCGAGTTCTGGTTAAAGGAAGTCAAGTTCTTAGCTCATGTGGTATCCGGTGAAGGAGTGACGGTAGACTCTTCTAAGATAGAGGCAGTGCAAGATTGGGAACAACCTAAGAATGCCTTTAAGATCCAAAGTTTCTTAGGCTTAGCCAGGTATTACCAATGTTTTGTGAAGGACTTCTCTAGATTGGCCTCGCCATTGACTAGATTGACAAGGAAGGGGGTGAAGTTTGTGTGGAATGAGACTTGTAAAAAGTTGTTCCAAGAGCTTAATGTTAGACTCACTATTGCTCCAATATTGATTCTTCTGAAGAGGGGTTTAGGTTATTCAGTTTATTGTGATGCATCCTGGGAAGGTTTGGGTTGTGTACTGATGAAAAAAAGGAATATGGTAGCATACAGTTCGCGAAAATTGAAAACTCATGACAGAAACTATCCTACTCATGACCTAGAGCTAGCAACAGTGATATTTGCTGTAAAAATCTGGAGGCATTACTTATATAGTGAAAGATTTGAGGTGTTTTCCGATCACATGAGTTTGAAGTATCTGTTTTCACAGAAAGATTTGAATTTAAGACAGATGAGATGGATGGAGGTTATGGAAGATTATAATTTTGAGTTGCAATATCATCCGAGAAAGCCCAATGTAGTGGCTGAAGTTTTGAGTAGGAAGTCAGTAAGCAGTGTAGCTAGTATTACCATTCGAGAATAGGAGATGTTGCATATTATTGGCAAGTTTGACTTGCATTTTGGCGAGTCTGTTGAGGCAGCCATTTTGTTTACTATAGTTACACAGCTTACATTAGTGAGTCGAGTTATAGAAGCATAGCGAGGTGATCATTAGGTAGAGGCTATCCCGGGGAAGATATTTAGTGGGAAGGTAGAAAAGGGCTTGAACGTGCACTCTGACTCGAGTGTGAGGTATTTGAATCGTCTTTTCGTGCTAGAATCTTGTAGGAAGGAGGTACTCCAAGAGTTTCACCATTCACGCCTTGCAGTACACTCGGGAGGCACCAAGATGTACCACGATCTTAGCCACCAGTTTTGGTAAAGGGGGATGAAAAGAGACGTAGCCTTGTTTGTTTCGAGGTGCCTTACTTGTTTCCAGTGGGTTTGTTGCAACCCTTACCTATAGCCGAGTGCAGTGGGAGCAGGTCACGATGGACTTTGTTGTGGGTCTTTCGAGGACTCACTGGGGTAATGATGTCATGTGGGTGATAGTCGACCGGTTAACTAAGCTAGCACACTTTGTACCTATGCGCATGAGTGACTCGCTAGATGTTCTTGTTGACCTTTATGTTAGGGACATAGTTCGACTTCATGGGTCCCAGTGACTATTCTTTCAGATAGAGATCCTCGTTTCATGGCTCAGTTGTGGCAGAGCCTACAAAATGCCTTGGGCACTAGATTGACGTTTAGTACCGCCTATCATCCTCAAACTAACGGACAATTTGAGTGGAACATTCAGATCTTAGAGGACATGCTTTGGGGTTGTATTCTTGATTTTAAGAGGTTGTGGGAGAGGCATTTACCTTTAGTGGAGTTTGCCTATAATAATAGTTTTTAGGCGAGTATTGGTATGGCGCCATTTGAAGCCTTGTATGGTCGATTGTATAGATCTCCAGTGTGTTGGGCTGAGGTGGGTGACGCGACTATGTTAGGTCCTGAATTAGTCCAGGAAACGATTGAGAAGGTTGCACTTATCCTAAAAGGTTGGCTTCGGCTCAGAGTCACCATAAAAGCTATGCCGATCGTATGAGGAAACCTTTGTCTTTTGAGATAGGAGATCACGTGTTCGTAAATATATCACCTAGACGAGGTTTGATGAGATTTGGGAAGAGCGAAAAGTTATCTCCTAGATTTATTGGGCCTTTTGAGATTCTAAAGCGGATCGGGGAGGTATTTTATCGTTTAGCCTTGCCACCCTAACTTTCTAGGGTTCATGACGTGTTCCATATTTGTATGCTTCGGAAGTACGAGCCTAATCCTTCACACGTGTTGGATTGGATCGAGTTAGAGGCAGATGATGATGCCTCTTATGAGAAGAGACCAATACGAGTTCTAGACTCCTGGGACCAAGTTTTGCAAGGCAAGACTATTCCATTGGTTAAAGTGTTGTGGTGACACCATGGGGTTAAGGAGGCAACTTAGAAGCATGAGACGGAAGTCCGTGAGAAGTTTCCGAACGTATTTGTTGATATGTGAGACTTATGTTGAAAACCTTGTATATGTTGTAATATATGAACATTGTATATGTTTTGGGAGAAATTGAATTGTAATAGTTGGTGTTGAAAAACTAGATATATTCTTGTTACAGTCTAGATGATATATGATTTGTTTTACTTTCATGAATGTTTGTTGATTTTAAATTTCGGGGACAAAATTCCTTAAGGGGGGAGATTATAACAACTTTGGTTTAGTCTCGACCCATTTATTATTTTTGGATCCGAGAACCCATGTACTTAACTGTTTGCTTATCTCATTTCCATCTTATTGCTTGTTGAGTTTGGCTATTGGAAGTTTTGGTTGTGTCAGAGGTTAGTTTTTCAAAGAGTTGTTGCCCAGAATTTTGCTTGTTCGCTCCATTCCTGTGCTTGAGCGGTCTTTCACAATTTGTAAAACTACTGGGAGTTGGAAATCTTCATTGTAGCGGTCTTTTACAAGTCTGCAAAACTACTAGGAGGGGGTCATTGTGCGCTCGAGCGGTGGTTTTGGTTACTCAAGCGTTGTCACTTGTTGTGTCTATTCGCTCAAGCAATGTTTTGGTCGCTCGAGCGGTTTGTACGTATATTAGTCCGAGAAGATTTTTGTGTCACTTTTTCATCTTTTTCTCTCTCTAAACATTTCAAAACCCTAAATCCATACACCCCCTCTCTCTACTTCTTACTTTTAGCTCTAACTACTCTCAATTCGTCGATTTCTTTGCCCTAGTCATTCAGAGAAAAACATTGATCACGTTGAGGGTTTCGTTTTAATCCGAGAAGTTAGTGTTTTCGGCTTCGTCAAGTTCTACCCTTTGTTTCCTCTTGTCTTCTACTTTGAGGTAGGGAGTTCTTTGACTCTTTTATATGATTTTTAGCTTAGTTATTTACTCTTTGAAAAGGGTTTTGATTTGGGGATTTTTGAAAAAACCTAGGGTTTGAGTTTGAAATCAAAAGCGGGGTTTTCCAAATGGGCTCTTGAAAATGGTTGTGGGGATATGGTTATGGGTGAGATATGTTAAAATGATGGATATCTTTTCTTAAATTGATTTTGTAAGAAAATGGGGTTTTGCCCTGGATTTTGGATGTTTGGATTTGTGAAAGGAAATCGAAAATGATGTTGGGTTTTGTAAAATTAGAACAATGGTTATGTTGATGATGATGGAGGAGTTGGATATATAATATCACCCCCATTATAAATCATGAAATTAAATATTTTGATTGGAAATTATTTATTGAATAGAAATATCTGTTTTGGGGTCTCGGTTTGTGAACATTGCATGAGGAATAGGTTATATTAAAACTAATTTTTTATACATTATGCATTGGGCATCATTTCTTATCAAACATTGTAAATGTATTGGTTTTGAGAAAAATGGGTGAATATCTTGGTGAATCTGGTTAGGGAGTATGGTTGTGGTTATGATGTTGACTTGTGTGTCCTCGTTGAAAGTCCAGAAACTCGTGCGGTTAGGTGCTAATCCTTTTGGTTAGTACCGATAAAATGGCTTTGGTAGTGCTTGTATAGCCTACTGGTAGACATATATCTAGAGATTCCCAGTGTTTTGTATCCACTGCCCTGTTTTTTATATAAAATGATTATTTTCATGAATTGATTTATAATCTGGCATTGCATTGTTTTGAGATGGAAAATGAGGAATGTTTGACAAATGGCATGCATGTGCATTAATCTTATAATTTTGCTAAGATTCATATACTGTGTTTGAGTATTTTTACTGAGATTTGGCTCATCCTATGTGGAAAACATTTTTCTGGTGTTGATGATATGCCTCCACCAAGGATGTAGCTTGGGATGACTTGCAGCTTGGGACTTCATTTTTGTTTGTTGATGTAATTATTTTTGTTTTAAGCCTCGGGCTTTATCTGTATTGAGTTAAACTCATTTTGTTGTACCTGTGGGGGTCGAATAATAATATACTAAGGAAAGCTAAATGAATCTGAAGATTTATCAGGACAAAGACGATTCAACTTTGTCCAAAGGGGTCCTGAAGCCAAATATTTAAATCGGCCATGCAATTGGCCATACAAGGAGTCGAATAGGATTTGGCATACGACTAAAAGGCCGAATAAGCAATCACGCGCTGGATTAAGAGTGGGCCGGACCCTTAGGACCAGATACTAGTATAAATAGAGGAACATTAATCAAAGGAAGGTATGTGAGAATAGACAAAATAACTTGAGATAGAAGTAAACCTGAGAGCATACTAACTAGTCCGTCGGAGTGCTAATTACGGCACCCCTGACCGGAGTGTTCATCCTTTTTCAGGTGACAATCAAAGGATTAAGAATGTCTTACTGGATCTTGGAGTATTTCCAAATCACCTCTCCACAATTGGCGCTGTCTGTGGGCATACTCAAGCACATCCATGGCGGGCGTAACAGATGATCCTTTGGTAGTCGCTGACGACATTACGCCAAGAGATGACATCACTCCAAGAAACATGCTTGGAACGGAGAACGAGCCTTGAACTTTGACTCTGTAGCCCATACCTCACCCTCGACATCAATGCATGAGACAATGCAGGCGATTATGAATCAAGCAAAGCAAAATGAACAGCGGCTAGAAAACATGATGGCTGAGAACGAGCGCCTGCGCTAGGATTTGGCCCTGGAGGTGGCAAAATCCCAACAGGCTATGTGCCAAGACCGTAATCGACCTTCGGGAAAGAAGGATGGTTGACGACGTCGACTTCGGAAACACGATAATGACAGTGATTCTGACTCACCATCCCTGGAACCCAAAAACAAAGGACGAGTCGATGTATAAAGCTTATCTGAAGGAAGTCCCTATGTACGGCACAAGCGAGGGAGAACAAGCAATGATTCGGATGAAGAAAATAAGCATGACCCTTTTGTGCGATGAATTGCAAGGGCAGTGCTACCTAAGAAGTTCAAAGCACCGTTGTTCACCCTGTACGATAGAAAATCGGACCCACTGATCATATTCGTCATCATAAACAGGCGATGACACTACATCCTGACAATGAAGCCTTCATGCGTAGAATGTTCCTGAGCAGTCTGAGACCACTGGCCGTCAGATGGTACTATAAACTAGAGCCGGCATCAATTAAAAGCTTCCATCAACTCCAAAAGTCCTTCAGGGCAAGATTCATCACCGATGAAATCCAACGAAAGCAAGCCGATTCTTTCTGGGCAATGCAAATTAAACCAGAAGAAACCCTTTGTGAATATTCAGCATGCTATTGGGAATGCTTTAACCTGGTAGACGATGCCCGCAATGACTCATGACCATCATCGCCTTTAAGATGGGATTACATCCTGATAGTCCCCTCCACAGTTCGTTGACCAGATGGCCCCCTAAAATAGACTAGGCATTAATGAAGAAAGTCGAAGAGTATTGTAAAGTGGAAGATGATGCCCTGTGGGTTAAAGCCAAACAGAAAGCCGTTAAGACGGCTCTACCTAGAATCGTTCAGCCGTTAAGCGTCGTGCCATCAAGGAGCCCCAAACCGCGAAATCGGGCTAAATAAGACAAAAAGTATCGAATGAACAATATCAAGTGGATAGCAAGCGCACAAGACGCTCGAACAAAAAGTATAGAGCCGGTCAGCAAGATTTTGTCGAAAGTTCAACACTTTTCGTTCTTTAAATAGCCATCCAAAATCATTGGACCTCCGGACACTAGGAAAAGGGACAAGCGGTGTGAATACCACAAGGACCATGGTCATGACACCGACAATTGTTATGCACTGAAGGACCACTTGGAGGAACTGGTACAAGACGGCCGGCTGGCGCAACACTTCCGAAAGAATAATCCATCGAACACAATAACCCTAAGGTCAGATTCGTCTTCGCTTGGTGTAATTCACATGATATACAGTTTGCCGCTGTCAGCCGAGATACAGACAATTTAGTTACAACGTGACCTCCAAAGGCCGATCACACTAGCAAAACGGCCCCATGAAACTGGGCGGATCAGCTTCGACGACACCGACTTAGTTGGAGTAACTCTCCCATACGCCGATCCCACGTCATTGAGCTACGTGTCAACAGATTCACCATTGAATTTGTTCTCATCAATCAAGGAAGCACTTCGGAAATAATGTATTACAAGACATTTGTCAAACTCGGCTTTAGGGACTCGGATTTGTTGCTGGCCGATTACCCATTATTCGGCTTGAACACTAACCCTGAGTATTCATTGGGCAAGATCACGTTACCAGTTCGGGCGGGCACTAGATCAGTAGATGTAGAATTTTTGGTTGTCAAACTTCCGTCACCATACAATCTCATCATGGAAAGAACTCGGTTGCATACAATGCAAGTTGTTCCGAGCACCTACCATCAATTACTTCGTTTTCAAACCGAGTACGGCATTGAACCAATTCGGGGTTCTCAGAAATTAGCACAGGCATGCTACCATGTTGCTACTGCAAAGAGACCAAAGGAAATGGAAGTGAATTCAATTGAAGTACCAGATCGAGAGAGCCTCGAGGACATTGGGAAGATCCCTAGCAAAAAGGCAACCGAAGATTTGGATCGGATCGAAATTAATGGGAGTCTTGACAAGTTCTTCATGATCGGCACTTCCCTGAACGAAGTTGATAGGCACAAGCTTGTATCCTTCTTACTCAGCAACCTCAACGTGTTTGCATGTATGCCATACAAGATGCCAAGGGTGGATCCGTCTGTGGCCCAACACTGCTTAAACGTCGATCCAAAATGTAAACCATTCAGAAAAGTCACCAGTCAACTGCGGAGCATGCTTCTGCCATTGTTGAGGAAGTTGACCAATTGCTTGATACCGGGGCAATTCGCGAAGTTATCTACCCTACATGGTTATCCAATACGGTGGTTGTAAAGAAGAAGAATGGATCCTGGTGTGTTTGTGTGGATTTCACGGATTTAAACAAAGCTTGTCTCAAGGATTGTTTTCCCCTCCCTAGAATAGACCAACTCGTAGAAACAACGGCGCATCATCAATGCATGAGCTTTTTGGACGCTTACAGAGGCTATCACCAAATTTCCATGCACCCGGAGGACCAAGAAAAGACTGCATTCCTTATCCCGAAAGGAACCTATTGCTACAAGGTCATGCCTTTCAGGCTGAAGAATGCGGGGGCAACTTACCAGAGACTAGTTACTGCCATGTTCAAGGAACAGCTCAGCCACACCATGGAAGTATACATTGACGACATGGTGGTTGAATCCAAGGAAAAGCACGCCCATCTAGCTGACTTGGCAGAGATATTCAACATTCTTCAAAAGTACAAAATGAAACTAAACGCCTTAAAGTGTGCATTCGGCCTCAGTTCCGGAAAATTCCTTGGCTACATTGTTAACCACCACGGAATAGAGGCCAACCCGAGGCAAATCATGGAAATTCTAGAACTCGACTCTCCTCAGTTGGTCAAAGAGGTTTAGAAGCTAATGGGAATGGCCACCGCACTCAATAGGTTTATTAGCCGTTTCACAAATCGTTGTCGACAATTCTTTCATACATTTCGGCAAGGTAAAGCCTTTGAATGGACCCCCGAGTGCCAGGCCGCTTAGGACGGTTTGAAAACTTACCTTCGATCAATACCACTCTTGGCAATCCCCTCGGCAGGTGATCCGCTCATACTGTACCTAGCGGTGTCTGACCGGGCAGTCATCGCCGTACTTTTAAGGGAAGAACTCGGGGAGTAGCGACTAGTTTACTATGTAAGCAAAGCAATGGCTGACGCCGATACACGCTATCTACCAATGGAAAAGCTCATCCTTGCTCTCGTTATGGCTGCAAGAAAACTAATGCACTACGTTCAATGGCATACCATAAGGGTACTAACGGACTATCCCTCTGGTTAGCGCTCTGTAGCGCGGAAGTATCAGGGCGCACTTTGAAGTGGGCTTTGGAACTCGGCCAGTATGATATCCAGTTTCTACCTAGAACTTCCATCAAGGGGCAAATTCTCGCCGATTTTGTAGCCAAATTCACGGGATGCCTCACCGACTTCAAGTCCGATCAAGTGCAACCTAAACCTAACTAGAGGATATATGTTGGAGACATTTGGCAGATGTACTGTGACGGATCATCTAACCAACATGGCTGTGGGGCAGGCGTAGTAATCATGACCCCCGAAGGGGCAATAATCGAGTAGGCGGCTAAATTGGGCTTCAATGTATCAAACAATGAGGCCGAATATGAAGCATTGCTAACCGGCCTACGAAATGCACTTCACCTTGGTGCATGGCGATTGCTTGTTTTCTGTGACTCGAAGTTAGTCATCAACTAGTTAAAAGGGGAATACGGAGCTAAAAACGATCGCATGACAGCTTACATGAAAACGGCAAATTCTTTGCTTGCGAAATTCGACCACCATGAGTTGAATCAAATAACCCGGGATCAGAACACGCATGTAGATGTCCTGGCTTGCCTAGCCTCTGCCATCGATTCAGAAGTCAAACGGACAATCGAAGTAGGATTCGTCCCTGAGCCGAGCATTGCCTCTCCGAAACCAATTAAAATTAATATCATTGAATCAGGTCCAAGTTGGATGGACCCCATTGCATTCCTTTCCTCAGAGCAACTCCTAATGGATAAGAAAGAAGCTCACAAACTGCGAAAAAAAGCCCTACGATACTACTTGGATTCGCATGGAAAGCTCTACAAAAAATCCCTTTCTAGACCGTACTTAGAATGCATTCATCCAAACAAAGTTGAGGAACTCTTGGCTGAAATACATGAAGGTAGCTATGGTGCCCATTCGGGGGGACGCTCATTGGCCTATCGAGTTTTAACACAAGGGTACTATTGGCCAACCATGCGAACAGATGCCGAGAGCTATGTCAAGAAATGTGAACAATGCTAGAAGTTTTCCCCTTTAACTTATCTGTCTGCCAAGGAGTTAAGCTCTATCACTAGTCCTTGGCTGTTCACTCAATGGGGACTTGATATCGTTGGACCATTACCACGGGCTCTAGGGAATAAGCGATTCTTGATCGTCGCAACAGACTATTTCACAAAATGGATCAAAACAGAGGTATTAACACGTATTC